>OY728145.1:2137698073-2138298073 GCA_963277665.1 Viscum album
TGAAATTGGATCGGTGCTTCCGATGTTTTTTGAAATTGGATCGGTGCTTCTGATGTTTGTTGAAATTGGATCGGTGCTTCTGATATTTGTTGAAATTGGATCGGTACTTCCGATGTTTGTTGAAATTAGATCAGTGCTTCCGATGTTTGTTGAAATTGGATCGGTGCTTCCGATGTCTGTTGATTCCAGAAGACTTCCAAAATACTTTGTAAGTCAATAAGCATAGAAAAAAACATGATAATAGATTCATTCACAGATTGTAATTAAGTTTATGAGAAATCACCAGATTAAGCATTAATGGTATGTGATGATTTGTGATTATTAAAACATCAATCATAGACATGAAATCAACAATCTTCCAGAGGGCTCAACAATCTCCCCCTTTTTGATAATCACAAATCTTTATCATAAAATATAAATAATATGATATATCATAATAAAAACATAGTGATAATTAAACCATAAAGAGAACAAATATAAAGAGATATATAAATCTCCCCCTTAATTTAAATTTCCCATATATATTATACAGATTTCTCCCCCTGAGAGAGACATCTTTTCTCCCCCATATATCTCTCCCATACATCTTTCTTCTCCCATATATCATTCTTTTTCTTCATTCTTTTTCTTCTCCCCCTTTGGGATAATCAAAAAGGAGGGAAAACATATAAGTGAAAGTGACAGTAAAAGCAGTCAGCATAGAGTAGAGAGGGAAAAAAAATTGATAAAGTACAAAATATTACAAGCATCACATTGTTCACCCCATCAAAAACAATACACAACTATTTTTTGGGATACAAAGGGGCTTTGCCTTTGTCTTTGGGATCAATAGTGGGTAAGTTTGAAGGCTTGGAGGCAGGCTGGATTTGGCGAATCTGAAGTGGTGGTAGGACAACTCGGGCAGGTGTAGGAGCAGGTGCCACAGAGAGTTGTTGTGGAGAAACAGGAGCTGGTTGAGAAGCTTGCGGAGGGACTGGTCTTAACTGAGATAGAGCTTGAGCAACAGATAGCTGATTTGGAGATACATCAGAGTCACTGGGAGGTTCAGAAGTAGGAACTACTATTGCAGTAGCCTGTGCATCCAAATTGTGGTTCAAAAAGATGAATGAAGTCCTGAATGACTTCTGCTCCATACTTCATAGATTTTTCAAAATCATCTTTATTCTCCATGAACTGGGCCAAGGAAGGGGTAAAATCTTGCAACTGATGAACTTGAGTTTTGAAGGCCTGAGTGACTGGAGGTAATTTCATATTTTCGGCCAACACCTTGAAGTTTGCAGCAATTTCATGCTTTGTATAAATCTTGGAAAAGTAATTATCAACTTTCTCTTTGATCTCTTGCAGAGCTTTCTTAGCATCTGCTGAATACACCAATGCCATCTTATGACTGTTATCACAGAGCTCTTTCATCTTCCTCAAAGATTCTAAATCAAGAATTTGTCTAAAAGCAGCTAACTCATCATGCACAAATTCTCTTAGAGCTTCTAGCTCATAGGTAGTGATCTTGGTTACCTTGCCTGTACTGGCTTGGCCAACTATGTGAGTTAACTCAGCTTTCAACTTCCTCAGGTCAGACTTGTTGAGATGTTCAATCAAATTTCTAAAAACTTCCATCATAACAGAGATGGTTGATCGGAATTCTCTTGATAGAGATACCAAGACGGTGTGAAGATCCTTCATAGTCTGATTCAAAAAGGCTATGTGCCTGCCAATAAGTTCACCAGTATTGGCCAGGTCTGGCTTCACAGCATTAGATACTCTTTGTGAGAAGGCTTCCAATGAATTTTCAGAAACTTGTAGAGACACTTGAGTAAGAGCATTAGAAATTTCTTCTCTAACTGTGGTTCTCACAGCGGTTAGCAATTCAATCTTAAACTTATTAAGATCAGCTTGAGAGATTCCAGAACCAGGTAAATTAACATTTGTAGGATCAACAGCAGGAACAGACCTTGCTTCTCTTGGGAGGTTCCTCTTCACAACTGCAGCAGATTCTGGCATTTCTTCTTCTTCTTCAGAATATTCTAAGCCCAACACAGCATAACCAGGGTAGTCATCCCAAACAGCAACACACAGGGTGTATTTTGGTTTCTCATAGCTTGCTGTTCCACTAATTTTTGGTGAATCAACCGTGCCACTGATATGTATTTCTTGTTCTGAATGAGTTGATTCTATTTGATCTTCAGAAAGACCATCCACTGGTCTGTTATCACCATCAACAGAAGCCTCAGCATCATCAGCACGTCTATCATCACTCTTCTCAGAAGCTTCACTGTGATATTCTTCAGTATCAGAATCTTCTTCATCACCAAGAATAGGTTCTGATTCTGGTAGGGCTAAGGGTGGACTAGCAGGTCCAAATTCTATTCTTCTCTTGGGACTAGCAGTGTCAGGATCACTCCTATCATCAGGAGATGACATACTTCCTTCTTCAGTCGCAGCTTCTTCTTGCTCTTGGGCTTTGGTGGCCTCATCCTTTTCTTCTTCTTGCTCATCATCATCAGAATAATCTGGTTCCTCATTTGGTTTCAAGCCAGGGTCTCTCAAATCCTTTGGCCTCTTTCCATGATCTATGGGATTGTAGGCTTCATACAATTTATTTTCATCTGCAACCCAGCACTTCTTCCATGGATTCCAATTGATTTTCATCCTCTTGCAGATCTCTTTGTTGAGACAGAAGGTATGATCTGTTTCATCAAATTCATCATCTTCATCAATACATTCTAGATTCTTGAGCATGGTAGATATCATCTTTGAATAAAACAAGGCAGTGGCTTTCTTGGATGGTTTTACCATTCCAGCTATGTGCACCATCACATATCTACACAAATTGATCTTCTCATGTGTTTTCAGAAGAAACAACAGGAAAACATCCTGGTACTTTACAGCAGTAAAATCTCCTCTCCTAGGGCAAAGTTGGTGCTGAATAAACTTGAAAAGAAGTCTACATTCACCATCTAATTCTGAAGTTGTGATTCTTCGTGACTCTCTGTTTCCAGTCAGAAGCTCTAGAGATAATTCGTAAGAGAAGTAATCAGATGTTGGAGGAATATTCCCAGCATAATCCTCATACCGACCTTCATGAGGTACATTCAAGCACTCAGTCCACTGCTTAGATGAAAAGGATATTTTCTTTCCTTTTACCACAGACGACATCCTGGCAGCCTCCACACCATCTAAAGTGATTTCCAGATTCATATAGAACTCATGTACTAGCTTCAGGTAGTCTATTCGAGAGTTTTCAGAAAACCAGTCTATCCATCCTTGTGATTCAAGAACTTGCAGCAACAGTGACTTACTTGACAAAAGCCACGCAGAGCTGACTTCTCTTTCTACAGCAACAATCCGAGTTTCCAGGTTCGGATTTACTGATCATTGAGAGGTACTACTCGACTCGCCTCGAGCACGCTTTGAAGGTACAGGGCTATCCGGTCCTTTGCTCAGTCTCTTTTTCTTAGCCATTCGAGGATTTTGGGAAGGCAGGAGTTCGAAGGTTCGAAGTAGAAGGGAAGAGAGGTTGAAAGGTTCGGCGGGAAATGAAAGGTCAAAGGTTTAGGGAAGATAAATAGTCACGTATCATTTATTTTATCATTTAGGGTTCCCATAAAAAGTATAAAAGAAATTTACTAATTAATTACAATATAAAAAAAAATTGGTATGACAGATCGGTTGCACGGATCAGTTTCACAGATCAGTTTCACAGATCAGTTTCCCAGATCAGTTTCACAGATTAGTTTCACATATCAGTTTCACAGATCAGTTTCACAGATCGATCATACACAACTCTTGTTTAATAAATTTCATTCTTTCAGAGCATAAATGCTTTGTGAAGATATCAGCTAATTGATGTTCAGAACGAATAAATTTTAAAGAAATATCACCTTTTTGATAATGATCTCTTAGAAAGTGATGTCTGACATCAATGTGCTTAGTTCTAGAGTGAGACACAGGGTTCTTAGATATATTGATGGCACTAGTATTGTCACAGTTAATTGAAACATGTTTAAGATCAAATCCATAATCCAATAAAGTGTGTTTCATCCACAGAATTTGTGCACAGCAACTACCAGCAGCTATGTATTCTGCCTCGGCAGTAGACAATGCAACTGAGTTCTGTTTCTTACTACACCGTGATACTAGGGATTTTCCAAGCAAATGACATGTTCTAGATTTCCTCTTCCTATCTAACTTACATCCAGCAAAGTCAGCATCTGAATAACTAGTTAGGTTAAATGATTGTCCTTTTGGATAAAACAAGCCTAAATTTACAGTATACTTAAGATACTTAAAAATCCTTTTAACAGCCAGTAAGTGTGATTCTTTAGGATTAGCTTGAAATCTATCACACATACATACACTGAACATAATCTCTGGTCGACTAGCAGTAAGATAAAGTAATCTCCCAATCATACCTCTGTAATTGGTTTGATCCACTGGTTTCCCAGCTTCATCTGTATCCAATTTACAGGTAGTACTCATAGGTGTATCACTTTCCTTAATACTATCCAATCCAAAACGTTTTAAAAGATCCTTTGTATATTTACTTTTATTTAAAATAATTCCATCTTTAGTTTGAAAAATTTGAAAACCAAGAAAATATTTAATCTCTCCCATTAAGCTCATTTCAAATTCATTTTGCATAATCTTTGAAAAATCAGTACATAAGGAATTTTTAGAAGATCCAAAAATAATATCATCAACATAGATTTGTACTATTAATACATCTTTTTAAATCCTTTTTATAAAAAGAGTGGGATCAGCTACTCTTTTTGTAAATCCTTTTGAGATAAGAAAGTTTGAAAGCCTTTCATACCAAGCTCTTGGAGCTTGTTTTAAACCATATAAAGCTTTAGAAATTTTAAAAACATGATTTGGAAAATGGGGATTTAAAAAACCAGGTGGTTGTTCTACAAAAACATCTTCAATAATAAAACCATTTAGAAATGCACTTTTGACATCCATTTGATATAGCTTGAAATTCAGATGTGATGCATAGGCAAGTAAGATCCTAATAGCCTCTAATCTAGCTATAGGTGCAAAGGTTTCCTCATAGTCAATTCCTTCTTCTTGATTGTAACCTTGTGCAACTATACTAGCTTTATTTCTAATGATGTTTCCAGATTCATCAACTTTGTTTCTAAACACCCATTTTGTGCCTATGGTCAAAAAGTCCTTAGATCTTTCTACCAATTTCCAGACTTTGTTTCTTTCAAATTGATTTAGTTCTTCTTGCATAGCCATTACCCAAAATTCATCATTGATAGCATCATTGATATTTTTAGGTTCTAACTGTGAAAGAAAATCTTGATGTTCAACCTGATTTCTTAGAGAAGCTCTAGTCTGTGTTCCTCTATCTAGATTTCCTACAACAGCATCTAAAGGATGGTTCTTTAGAGTCCTAGATGGTCTTGAAAAGATAGGGCTAGAGATTTCAGATTCATCTACAGATTGAGGTTCAATAGAAGCAGGTTTTGGAGAATTTCCAGAGAAGGATGTTTTAACTATAGGTCCATTGTCTTTATCATTGAGATTCAAACCAGAGAGATCATCTTCAAGAGAGATTTTAGGTTCATGTGGATCAGTTTCATCAAATTTTTTGTGAACAGATTCTTCCACACATTTGGTTCTTTTATTGAAAACTCTATAGGCTTTACTAGAGATAGAGTAACCTAGGAAAATTCCTTCATCACTCTTGGATGCAAATTTTTCAAGATTGTCTTTAGTATTGAGAATGAAGATTTTTCAGCCAAAAACTTTAAAGTATTTAACCTTAGGTTTCCTATGGTTCCACAACTCTTAAGGGGTCCTCTTAAGAACTGGTCTGATCAAGACTCTATTAATGACATAACAAGCTGTATTTACAGCTTCAGCCCAAAAGTAAATAGGCAGTTCATATTCATTGAGCATAGTTCTAGCTATTTCTTGCAGGGTTCTATTCCTTCTCTCTACTACACCATTTTGTTGGGGTGTCCTAGGGGCAGAGAAATTGTGACTATAGCCATTGTGTGAGCAGTAGGAATCAAACTCATGATTTTCAAACTCACGACCATGATCACTTCTCAGGGTCTTAATCTTGAGTCCACTAAGATTTTCTACAGACTTGGAGTATTTAACAAAGTAAGAACAAGCTTCACTTTTGTAAGCTAGAAAATATACCCAAGTATATCTAGAAAAGTCATCTACAAGAACATAGACATAGTTCTTCCCATTCAAACTAGAAACTCTAGAAGGTCCAAATAAATCCATGTGAACCAACTCGAGAGGTTGAGAAGTTGACACTTCTTTCTTTGATTTAAAAGAAACTTTATGTTGCTTTCCTTTTTGACAGGGATTACAAACTTTGTCTGCTGGAAATTCAAGTTTGGGTAAGTCTCTAACTAAGTTCTTCCTATAAAGTTTTCTAAGTGAGTGTACATTGCAGTGTCCTAATCTTCTGTGCCAAAGCCAAGACTCTTTATGAAAAGCATTTAAACAGGGAATATTCTTCTTAGCTAAAGAATCTAAATCAACAGCATAAACATTTTCATTTCTTAAATCAGAAAATACTAAAACATTTTTTGAGTTAAAAACATTGCAAGAATCATTTTTAAATTTCACATAAAAACCATCATCACACAACTGAGAAATGATTAACAAGTTATATTTAAGTCCATCGACAAATAAAACTTCAGAAACCAAGATTGAATCAGTGTTACCAATCTGGCCTAAGCCGATGATTTTTCCTTTTGAATTATCACCAAAAGTGACAAAGCCTCCATCAAATTTTACTAAGCTCTTGAAACATGAAAAGTCTCCTGACATATGTCTTGAACATCCACTGTCTAAGTACCATATATTCTTGTGACATCTCTTCAAGAAGGTCTCCTACAAAACAGATTTAGATGGAAGATGATTTTGGTACCCAGATCTTCTTGGGTCCAGACATGTTAGCCAATGATACTTTAGGTATCCATATTTGTCTAATGGGTCTCATATAATTTGTACAATTAACATTCTTTGAAAGATAAACCTTATTAGATCCATAACTATGAATATAGCTGGTTGAGGCATATGAATTTCCAGAATTAACTATCTTTTGTCCAGATTTAGGAATGAATCTAGTTTTGGAAACTTTTCTTTGTCCAGGTTGGTATCCTATACCAGTAGTGTATCTAGGTGCAACTTGCTTTCCTAGAATTTGTGTTAGAGTATTCTTGCCATTTGTGAACTTCTCTTCTGAGTTGCTCATTAGACAATTTTAGTTCAGTATTCTCTTTAAGAAACTGAGCATTCTTTTCTACTTCTATATCTAGATCAGATTTATGCTTAACACTTAAAGCATACTGTTTCTTTAAACCTTTATATTTATCTTTAAGCTCATTACAGGTTTCTTCAAGCATATCAAAATATTCAAAAAGTTCAGATTTAGACATGTTATCACATTCAGAATCATCTCCAGAATAATATGAATTTAAAGCAGGAGTTTCTGATGTTACCTCAGAAGTGTTTGTCATGAAACACATGTTGGCTCGATTCCTTTCAGAGTCTGAAGATTCAGCTTCACTTATGCTGTCTTCTGAAGAACTCCAAGTAGCCTTCATGGCTTTCTTGTACTTGTTATCCTTGTATTCATACTTCTCTCTGTATTTCAGCTTTGGACAGTCTGCTTTTATGTGTCCTTTTCTTTTGCATTCATAACAGACAACTTCATCTGATTTATCAGACTTCTTCCAATCCTTTTTCCAGTGTCCTTTGTTATCATACTTTCCTTTGTAGTTTGACTTTCTGAAAAACTTCTTCTTCCTATAGAATTTCTTAAATCTTCTAGCAATGTGAGCCATATCAGCATCACTGTCAGAATCATTCTCACTTTCTTCACTGCTTGAACTTTCATTGATAGCTTGAGGCTTTTCCTTATCCTTATTCTTTGAGGTTGTAGTCTTGAAGGCAATAGACTTTCTTTTAGGTTCATCATCTTCTTCTTTGTTTACCTTGAGTTATTCTTCATACATCATCAACTTACCAATTAGTTCCTTGACAGGCAGTTCTCCAATGTCACACGATTATCTAATGGAGATAGAGGTTCCTCTCCATCTTTCAGGTAGACATCTCAAAATTCTCATGATTTGTTCCTTTGCTGGAACATCCTTTCCCAGAGAAGTCATTGTGTTGACAATTTCATTGAACCTGATATACATATCAAAAATGGGTTCATCAGGCTTCATCTTAAAATTATCATACTTAATAGTATAGGTATTCAATCTCATCTCCTTAACATTAGTTGTTCCTTCATGAGAAACAGCTAAGGTATCCCAAATTTCATATGCAGTTTTACATGCAGAAATTCTATTAAACTCCTCATCTCCTACAGCACAGTACAAGGCATTCATAGCTTTACAATTACTATTGTAAGAAGTCTTTGTAGGTTCTTCCCAAGTAGATCTATCAGTAGTGGGAATTTTGTATTCAGATTCAATAGCAGTCCAAATATCAAAACTCATTCTTTATAGATGAATTTTCATTTTAAGATTCCACTGAGCATAGTTTTTTCCATTAAAGAAAGGTGGCCGATTAGTAGCAGCACCCTCAAGTCTATTATCCATGATATCACAGAAAGAAGTTTAAAGAGATAAAAATTTAGAAATAACAGAAATTTTAAGAACTTTAAAATACAACTAAAATCACAGTTGAAAAACAGAGTACTTTAGAAAATATTTTCCAACCTTTGATACCAAATGTTGGTCGGAGTGGATACTCAAGAGGGGGGTGAATTGAGTTCCAATTAAAATTTTCTGTTAAAAACAATTTTTATTAAAATCCCCCTATTTAAAAAAATAGATTAAACTGTAGTGAATTTATACAGATTATAAAGGTTCAATTAGTTTCTCAAAGATTGATTAGTTCTTAGTTAACTTAATCATATGATTAAATTAACTTTTGAAACTAACTTACTGGTTTATAATAAATATAAACACTTGTGAGTTTAACTATCAAAGTAGCTTTGAAGACAAATTATATTTCAAAGTAATAGAAGCGGAATATGAAATAAATATGTAGTATGGATATAGTATGTAGCTACAAACACAGAGAATTAACCAAGAGGTTTAGTCTCAAGCCGAGACTTAGTCCTCTCAAAAGTTTATATAAAAATGATCCACACCCTGGATCGGGGTTAACAATAGTGAACACACTGTCCAGGTCACAAGACCTCTACCACAGTTCTGCGTGGGGAAACAAACAACAGCTTGGAGCTGTCCAGGTCTCACATGACCTCTACCACTATCCACAGTGGGAAATGAAGTGAAAAAAGGGTTTGCTGAGGATTTACAAATCCTCCACTGAAAGTACAGGAGTCAGTGTGTGTGTTTAATACAGCAGATAACACACACTGCTCAAGATGTAAAACAAATGTATCACAGAGCAGAGATATAGAGTTTAGAAATGGCTCTAGTGATTTCAGTGTAGCTCTGGACTCTTTTGTATTTGGTCAGAATTTATTCTGAGTCCTCTTCTCGTTTTTGTTTTAGAAGAAGAGTGTCGTATGCTTCAGGTTCAAAGGCAGTGAGATGTAGTCGATGAATTTCTTCAATGTTATTTTGTATGCACATAACTCTTCTTGAGTCGGCTTGATTGTGTATGAGGTTCTGTCTTGCTTGGTTCTTCCTCTTCTTTCTTTCCTCTATATTCTTCTTGTGTTCTTCCGTCCACTCACTTGCTTCTTCAGCAGAGTCTTCTTGTATTTATGTCACGTGCTTCGGAAGACAGAAAAAGTTTCCTTTCCGCAGGTACGAGGTACGGTTTCCTGACATCCGACAACCTTTATTAATTAATTGACAGAGCATTAAAATATACCTAATATGACTGTTGGTTAGATTAAATAAAGATAAAGATAAAGAAATTCAAACAGTTGTTTATGACTATTGAAGAATCAAGTGATCGGTAGGTCATCAGCATTAGTGAGTAATGATCGGTAACTCAGATAGATCAGCATCGGTGATTCATTTGCATCGGTGAGTCATTTTTCATTGGTGAGTCAGTTTGATCAGCATCGGTGAGTCATTTGCATCAGTGAGTCATTTTGATCAGCATCGGTCTGTCATCTGATCGGTGAGTCATTTTGCATCAGTGAGTCAGTTGCATCGGTGAGTCATTTTGATCAGCATCGGTCTGTCATCTGATCAGTGAGTCATTTTGCATCGGTGAGTCATTTTGATCAGCATCGGTCTGTCATCTGATCGGTGAGTCATTTTTCATCGGTGAGTCAGTTTGATCAGCATCGGCGAGTCATTTGCATCGGTGAGTCATTTTGATCAGCATCGGTCTGTCATCTGATCGGTGAGTCAGATTGATATCGGATCGGTGCGACTGTTGTCCTTTGATATTGGATCGGTGCTTCCGATGTCTGTTGAAATTGGATCGGTGCTTCCGATGTTTGTTGAAATTGTATCGGTGCTTCCGATGTTTGTTGAAATTGGATCGGTGCTTCCGATGTTTGCTGAAATTGGATCGATGCTTCCGATGTTTGTTGAAATTGGATCGGTGCTTCCGATGATTGTTGAAATTGGATCGGTGCTTCCGATGTCTGTTGATTCCAGAAGACTTCCAAAATACTTTGTAAGTCAATAATCATAGACAAAAACATGATAACAGATTCATTCACATATTGTAATTAAGTTTATGAGAAATCACCAGATTAAGCATTAATGGTATGTGATGATTTGTGATTATTAAAACATCAATCATAGACATGAAATCAACAATCTTCCAGAGGGCTCAACAGATTTTATTCAAGCTTTTGAAAGGGCTCCACACATCTTCAATGGATCTCGCTTCATGCTCCTACGTTGGTCCTTCGATCTCTATATGAACTGAGATCCTCCTTCCATAGCAGCTTTGGTAAGATTCCCTAAACTCCCCTTATCGATTCAAAATCTGTCGATTATTCGCATGTTGGGTAATATGGTTGGTAGATACCTTTGTTCTGATAGCTGTACCGAGGTGGTTTTCCATCCGATAAACCCTTGTGTGAGTTTTGAAATGGATGCATCCCTCATTCCATTTAATTTCATTTGGGCCACGGTTGGCGAGGAGTATTATTGCAAGTAGAGGGTTGTATATGAGAACTGGACTGACTTTTGTGGTTCTTGCAAGTGTTTGGGTCACCCAGTTGAGTCCTATCATGGTAGACCTCATTCCCAATCGAGGATGGATCGTTGTAGTGGGATGGATACCATTGAGATCACTGAGGAGGGTTTATGGAGCAAGGCATTGGACAAGTGTGTGAAGAGGGGTCTTGCTCAGACTTCTGGAGGACCAGATTTTGGAGGGAGTGGCTCTCAGCTAGCTGTTTCAGCTAGGGAGGCCTCTGCACCTGGATCTCGGAAGGTTTATTTTGATGAGGGAGTAATAGCTGGGTCTACTTTCACTTGTAGGTTTCGGGAGAAGGAGAATAATGTTGGGCCTGTTGTAGCATTGGAATCAGAACAGGTTGGAGATTTTCAAGGATCTAACTTTGTGGATGTGTGTAACAGGGACATGGATAAGGTTTCTAAACATCTTGATTCTCTTGCCAGACCTTTTGTATCCATAAGTAACCGGTTTTATGGGCTTGTTGAGGACAGGTTACTTGAGGGCCAGGAAGAGGAGGTCTTTGAATTAGATGATGGTGAGGCGGAGGCCTTGGGAGATCTGCAGGTTGTTTGAATGGAGCAGGATCTAGTTTCAGGTTTTTTGGAAGACACAAATAATGTTGTAAGGCCTCACCTCTTGTTGGAAGGTGCTGACCAGAGGCTGGGAGATGGAACAAGACAGAATGGATTTGTTCCTTTGGTTCAAGCCGATCAATTGAAGAAAGGCCTTGGTGGTGGTAATGCTCTGTAGGGTCCTCTATCTAAGGGTAAGGGGATGGATCTAGTCTCTATAGCTGGGGAAGTCTCACCTCTGGAGGACAAGAGATGACACTTGTCAGATGATATCTCTTCTGATCTGGGGTAGGGGCTTAACTTGGAGTGCACTGGGGCTCCTTTATGGGAGCAGGCTGGGGAAGTAAGGGGGATGTTTGGGGTAGGAAAGGAAAACTTGAGTCCTCCTTTCAACCGATCATCCAGTGAAATCATCCAAAGTGGGACTCATAAGATGTCTGTTGGCATAAAATCGTTATCTGCAACACTGGGAAGGAGACCAAGGAAGGATTATTCCTATAGTTCATGGCCGATGAAGACTAGGTCTACCTCTAAATGGATTGGTGGTGTGGTTCTTGCGGTCATGAAGGGCAGCAGAGTTAAGAAGACATCCCCAGATATGTGTGTTATTGATCATCTTAGGAATCAAGTACAAAGTGCATGTTTTTGGAGACATCCAAAGTGGGAATCGGCTACTGGGGAGGAATAATCATTCTTGGGATACGGGGATGACTATGGGTACTGTGATATGTAACTCTTTTTTTCCTTCTTTTTGTTGTTTCTGTTTTCTTGACTTTGTTTTGCGTTGGTGTGGGGCACCGAGCACACTTAAACAGGCTTTATCAAATGAAAAAAATGATTTGCATGAAAGAATTAGAAATAAAAAAAAGTAAGGAAAAAAGGAATTGAAATCTATTTGGTGTTTTTCTAAAGAATATGATTCTAGTAAACAATATTGAAATGATAAATAATTTACAAAATTACACTTCATGGATTCTTTGAATAAGGTATGCTATTATTGTTTTATTCTGGATGTTCTAATTACGAATATGATTTTGAAAGTATAAATGTTTATGAGTTTTAGGAAGGGGATGACGATGGGATATGGGCGTGTGGATCGAGATCTAGTGTGACGATGCTAGTAGTTGGCATTGATACGATTCAGCCATCGATGTGATGATGGTAGTGAGATGTTCGAGGGATTGGTTTCATGGGCGACACAATGGCACATGGTTCATTCAACAGCCTTTTGAATTTTAATTTGGATTTTGAAAATCTTGGGCACGGTTCTTGAATGTAGTTTGATCAGTGATGTTTTATTTTGTCGATGGGTTTAATCTACTGGGCATATGTTAGGTTTACGCTTACCCAAAAAGTATCATTAGGAAATACAAAAAATATGGATTGTTGTGGAGTTCAATTTCCTAAGAATATATTTTATGCTTTTATTCATGTTCATGAAAAATATCATAAAATTATGTTTTAAAAAAAATAAAAAATATGGTATTGGTTATGACAGAAGATTACCTTAAATTTATTGAAATCAACTTGTTAATAGTAAAAAATGGTTTTAGTCTACTGTTACATGTTTTCAATGTGTCAAGAAAGGTCAATACAAAAATGATTTTTTTACTATATTAAAATAGTTTTTTTAATTTATAAAGGATATCATTTTAAAATATTTATTATCGATAGTACCATACAATACTTGTTTAAATTATTTGTGGGTTCCTAAAAATTGTTTTACTAATTTGGGTGTACCCAAAGTAGCTTGGGTACCAGAAATATCAATTCTATTATTTTTATAGGATAAACACATTTGATGTATTAAGAAGGAAATATGGTATATTGATTGTGGATTCTTTAGTATAGAAAACCAACAACTTTTATTACTTGCTAAAAATTTATGGAAGGTCCCTAACATTTAGAGATAATTCCAAATGTAAAGTAAAAGGTTATGGTAAATTTTTTATTTAAAATTATATATTTATTTATAATGTCTTACATATTTAAGGATTAAAAGAAATTAATTAGTATATATCAATTATGTCATGATGGAATGGACGTTAAATTTCAAAATGATATGTTTTTTTTATGGTTAGGGATGAATCTTCATTATATTATACTAATCTAAAGGGAAATATTTATAATTTTGATTTTTATAAACTAAATGTTCAATATAATAATTGTTTAAATTATTTTTTTAATTTCATGATGATCCTAAAGATAAATAAATTTAATCTATCAAAATAATTATTTCATAAATTAATGTAACTATTTACTCTAGTTTTTTTATTATAATCATAATTTTTTTGATTCCAATTTTTATTTGGTTATAGATTTTAGAGGCTGTAGAATTGATAGAAAAAGTGCAGTGAGTATTTAAAATTTTCTTATAAAAACAATAATTTATTGGTCTTATAAGAGGAACCATTTAGTTTCTATGTCTACTATATAAGATGATTATATTTAAACTACTCATTTTTGTGCACAATGTTTTTTGATTAAGAAAACATTATGTCATTTTGGTATTTATCTTGATAGTTTTCCAATATATTGGGATAAAAAACTATAATTTCAATTTTGAGGAACCCTTTACAATATTTATTATCAATGAATATCGATGATATATTTCATTTTTTAGATCTCATGTGATTACGGTTTATATTTTTTTAGATTTTATATATACTGAAAATCTACATGAAAATTTCATTACTAAGCCTGTATAATTTATTACATTTGAAAAAAACAGGATCTAAACATGGTATGATGGAGATTTAAACATTCATTTATCTAAAATTAATTTATTTAGAGACTAAGTATATTCATATATTGAAATTCTTGGATTTACCTAAAATTTAAAAAATCTAGAATCGGTTTTTAAGATTTTTTTTGTTTATTTTCAGTACGTATTTGTTTATTATATAACTTTTTAAAAACTTCTCATACATACATTATGATGTTAAAATTTTTGACTAAACCATTAGTTCTAATAAAATCTAATTTTTTTGAATATTTATCGTTATTTTTTCGCAAATAATATTTAAAAATTCTTCTCACGGAATTTAATTCTATGTTTTTATAGTCAATGACTTTATCAAGGATCCTTGATAAATCCTTAAAAAAGGGATTTATATTGACTACATGAAATATGTTTTGACATATGAATGTTTAGAAAAAACATATAAAATATTGGAATTGTTTTTAAATATATAATTTTTTTGTTAAAACATTGTATTTTTTATAATTTCAAAATGGGGTATATTTTTGGAATTTAAACATGGGTTTGTAATTATCAAAACATAGGATAATATTTAGTGTGTCCTTGAACCACTTTATGTTTTGATAATTAATTTTTTTTAGTTTTCTTTCATTCCATTATATCAATTAATACATTTAATTTTATTTTTATTAAAGTGTGTTTAATGTTGATAATATCATAATATTTCTTTGTATAAAATATCATTCAATTTCAGGTTTTGATTGGTTATAACATTTTATATATGTTTAATACTTTGTTCCTGGGATAAATAAATCATTTGGGGTGTTAAAATATCATTTTGTATAGTTTAATTTCTATTCCCGTGTATCCAATTCACATATCCCATTGTCTAACATAGACAATTCATGTAACCAAATCTCCCACGTAGAAAAATTACTATTCACCATGTAGTAGATTTTTTGGAATCAGATACCATACGTATTTCAACTGTGTCATGCCCTAAAAAACTGATAATTGATGGATTATTTATTTTTTTGTATATATAAAAATATTATATACATTTCATAAGAAGAAATGAACTTATTAATATATATCTATAATTTATAAAATTAGTTTAGATGTTACTGAATGATTTTATACTGTTATATATAGTTATTTTAAATGAAAATTATACTGTTTTTATGATAACATTAGCTATAGAAATATTATTAAGGTGATTCTTGATTACTTTTAAGGAAAATGAATTTTTATAAATATAATTCAAAAGGAAACAAACCTTATTATATTATTTATATGGTGTTCCTTTGGTTAAAATTTAGACAAGTCAATATATTTACAGTTTTTAGGAACTCAGATACATGAACTACCTACATGATGAATTTTATTACATGAAACTCCTATGCACAATTATTTATGTGAATAAAATATGTGAATTGAATAGATCTATTTTCTTATTTTAATTTACCTATATGTTAATTTCACTTATATAGTGAAAAATTCCTACAAGAAAACCCCCTATGTGAATTTGGTGATATAGTGTTGTAAATTTCTACAGGTCTTTCTAAAATTTGGAAAAATGAAATGTTTTAGGTTTTGGTTTTATATATAAATTTTATCGATGACCATTTAATATATATAAATTATTTCAATTAAATTATAAATGAATATTAATTTTTTAGAACCTCTGTGAAGTATTTTGAAAAGTTTTTAACATTTTTTTATAATGATCAAAGTGTGTTTTAGTTTCACTTAGAAATCTTTTTTCTTGAAAAACAATTTTTTAATATTCTATGTTATTCTATTCAATTAAATTTTTTTATAAATTAATATTAATTTATAATAAAATCATTCAAATTTATATTAATATTTTTATTATATGGTTATTATGTTTTTAATATCTCTAATCATTTACTGCTTTTTTTAAATTGATTTTTTTTTTAATTTCATATTTCAAATTTAAACTTATGATATTCATGGAAAATTTCATTGACCTATTATTTTAAAAGTATTTTAAACTATTTAATCAAATTATTTTCAATTGGATTCTATTATTCTTCATTATTTTACATTTCTCTCATGAGTTGAGAGTTATTTATTGAATGATAATTTATCCATTTTCCGTCTCTTTCTGATAATCCAATTTTTTAATTTTTTATTTCTAAATTATGTAACATCTCTTGACTATTTTGATATTATTATTATTTTTTAAATTTGTTTTACATTAAAACTATAAGAAACTACTCATTAAATACTTCTTTAATGAGTGATTTCATATTTTCATGTGATATAGTGAAAAGTGGATAGTGGTGGTATTCATACCGTGAGGTGCTGTACATTCCCCCTATATTGTATATTTCTTAATACTATTGGATGATATATAAAAGTATGTATGAAAAAATCTTTGGCTACTATTGGATTGATTATACATCCTATTAAATTTATTAATAAATCGTATATGTTCTCTCTTTATTTATCTTATTCATCATTTTGGTTTCTTGGGTCGGTAACACTTCTCCCCATCTTTAACATATAATCAATTTTAAAATTTATTATTATTAAAAACAAAATAATTATTCTTCTATATCATTAGGTCCCGAATCTTGGATTCTAATTTATGGACCATTCATTTCATGATTTCTATAGTCTAAATTTAATGTTTTAATTGGGTTGTAACGTATTATACATAAGTAAAGTGTCTTTCTTATTCATCTTATAAAAAAATTATTTCTTAATCAGGTTATGATTTACCTTTAAAAAATAGATTATTTCAAGAAATATATATCACCTAGAAGACTGGTATAAGTTTATACTAGTTACACCTTCGACAAGACTACTATAAATCCATCATTGTATTCATTTATTTCTTTTATGTATTTGGTTTTTAAAAAACTATATTAATTAAATATCTTAATTATCATTTAAAATTAATTATTATATTTTTCTAATATAGTCTACTCACCCCCCTATAGACCACTTACGGTTAAATTATCCGACATAACATTGGTAATACATGTTTAATTTTACGTTTATAAAATAATGTTCCAGATAATCTATTAAATATCTTAACATATTATTATATACAATTGGAGTTAATATTACATGATCTGAAACTCTTCTTATGTATTATATGGAGTCATAGATTTAATTTTACATATTATTTTGTTAATATTATGACCAAAATGTAATTTATAGTTATTCTAACCTATTATCTAGTCATTCTTATATATGCTCTAAGATACTCTTATGTATGATAGTGAAACCTTTCCATTGATATAGTTTTACTCTAACGTATCATAGAGGGATCCCAAGATTACTCTTATGTATACTATAAAAGACACTAAATATTGTGAAATTAATCATAAATATCATTAATGAGATTTTATGTATCATAGTTTAAAATACCAATCCCTTTTCAGTTTCTCTCATAAGAGATCTTACACATGCATTTTCCAATTTTATACTTTCTCTTGAATATTACATGTGGTCTCCATATAACTAAAATTAAACTCAAAACTGCTCCAACCATCTTTAACAACTCAAATAACATTCAAATTACTTTAGGACATAATAAAATTATCTTTATCCATATCATAATGATCCCAAAGAAATTTATAATTTGGTAAATTATTTTTCAATATTTAGATCAATTTAAATACTAGTATGTCAAAAAATATTTGGTTTCCTCCATTTCTTCAAATTATTCACAATGACACCCTAATTCACAAATAAATCCATCAAATATCTTAACTCATCTCAAAACTATTTTCTCCTCAAATCACAATCCAATTATAAATTCTTGAAAAAACTGCATGATTTATAACACACAAGGATGGATCTCTAATATAATTAAACATAGCTTCATCCTTCTCTAAACACAACAAAATATTTTACATCATTATAGAGATATATTATTTTATAATATCTATACTCCATGGAACTCAATAATATAACATAATCTCTCTTCACAAGTATCAATAATTAGACCAACATTTTATAACACTTCTTAGATATGCACACCTCATCTCTTATTTAGTATCCTCATCTTGATATACATAATTTTCATATAAGGTACCATGTAAGAATATATTTATCTTCTTTGATAGTCTTCCATTGAATCACCATATTCAGTCGAATTAATATCATTTTCCATCAAATGAAACAATCTTTGGCAGCAAAACTAAGTGAAAAAACAATATAGCGAATCAATATGAACTCCAAGTTATATCTTAATTCTAATTTTACACATGTACAATTAAAATAATCATTTCCCCACAAATATATAGTCTTTCAAGAGGGTGATATATAGAGATATAAATCTTCCAAATATGTCTTGGTCTAGAATGTTCTTTAATCTACATGCACCAACGTGTTCTCTAATTTTTATTAACTCAAAACATATTGATATCCTTTCTTGGGTACCTCAATATTATTACAACATTAAATTGTTAACAAAAATTTACATCATTTTTATTGAAGGAAAATAGAACACATACTACTCAATGGGTTTAACAAACCCCCTATTTCAATTTTTTATCAACACCCCAAATGGAAATTCATGGAAATATGTCTCAAATATTTTCTCTTCTTCTTCTCCCCTCATTAGCAATAAATACAAATAAGGATACTAAATTTTTATCTATAAATTAATAAATTGTATGTATAATTGTGGAATTATGAATGTATAAAATAATACTCACTATTTAATTTTGGAATAAAATTTTTCATTTCCTTGCATTTATAAAAATATTATCACTTCTATAGTCATTGAAAAAACCAATTTCTCCATCTTAAATTAAAAAATTATTCAATGCAAAAAAGTATGGGAGAATATGACACACATATAGAATCAATTAAAATTTTCAATTACATTCCATAATTTTTATATTCATATGATATAATATATTTTGGAAACATTATCAATTCATATCCCCTTAAATGGGTAGAATCCAATTAATTCATCATATAGATTGATCTCTACTCTAAATTAACATCAAGAATAATTTCCAATAAGTAGCCTAAAAAAATATGAAACTAATGATTGATAAATCTAAGATGGATATTCTAATTTTTGTAAAAATTTCATATCACTCACCATTCTATCTCTGAATCTATATAAATGAAATTAAATACCCTTAACAAAAGAACAAGTACAATAGATTAGATAATATTTTGGGATCTCCACAGTTACATAGTGATAGAAAAAAGGTTGAGTGTTTCTTCTTAAACAATATATTATTTTATTTTCAGATCAAGTATTGAGATAACTATTTATAAATTCTTCTTTAGTTTTTTAAATAAAAATCTAAAGAGACAATATAAGTTCATTAATTCATTTAGATATCACCTTGTATGGGATCTCCGTCTTTACTTTAGCTATCAAAACACATGAAATTTATTACCTCTTATTAAATATCTAATAATGGATGTATAATAATGAGATAATTTTACACATTCCTTACTTTCTAATATCTTATTTATATCTTCCCATAAATAATTAATTTCTATTCTTTGAGGAACATCTTAAAATTATATTTATTATTAATTGTCATATATTTCATCCACTCATCCAATCCTCTTATTTTTTTCAATGATTTATTTTCTTTTTTGTAGCTCCATATTTTCTACATCAATTACTATATTTAAATATTTCTTTCAATAGTTCATTGTGCATATTTTTGTTACATAATAGAAGTAACATCTTATCTTGAGTCTATTTTTTTAAACATGCTTATTTTTTCTATAACCAAATTTAATCCTACATTGATTTTTTATTTTATTCAATAATATATATATTTAATTTCCTATTTTGTAAAATATGAATCATCTTTGTTATATGTGAACTAAAATTCATCATCACAAAGACCAATTTTGTAGAAATTTACATACAATTATTAAATGGTTTCAAATATATATTTGATAGATAGATTATTTACATTCTTCTTCCATATACTTCACATTAACTAAATATTTCAACCCTTTTATATTTTATTTATCTTTACTTCTATATATTTTATTTTTATAGTAATAATTAATAGCTTTGTGCCCGTAATATCTTAAACACCCGTAATGGGAAAAAATATTGTTCTTATCTATTGAAAATCATTATGGACACCATTGATATTTTTTTGTCGTGTCCATTTATCCATCAATTGAGACTCTTTTGAAGGTTCAATTTCCTTATACTTTCTTCCATCCACCTTTTATATAGTGGTGGTTTTTTTCATTATTTTTATTCTCCCATATTTGTCTATATTTTTCATTGTAATTTCCATTTTGCATGAAAATTGAATTCCTCTAAACTCTATTTTTTTATTAAAATGATATTTCCCCAACACTATTTTTAAAGTTGTTTTTTTAAAAATAAAAAGAAGTCTTATCATTTAACCATGAAAAAAACATTAACACAAATAAGTTGTTTTTTGAAAAAGAGCTACCGTTTATTTTGATCATAAAGTAAATATATCATTAGATACTTTCAATACCTTATTTCAAATATATAGAGATATTTTTACATAATTATTTTAATTTAAAATATACATGACATAAAATATTCTCTCAACTTATTTTGAAAACTCATCTTAAAAAACTTATATATTTTTCAATTTTACTTCATTTAAGAGACATTTTTTATATGTTTTTTCATATGATCGACAAAGAACATCACCCATTATTAAAAATTATTTTTTATCTCCACCATATTCTTATAATATTTTTCATGAATATTTATCTTTTCATTCAAATAATTTTTTGGATTTTTTATTTGGTTTTCATTAATTTGGATTTTAGAATTTTAGATATACATAATATTTTTTTTAATTCATAGATCTTATATTCATACCAATTATTATTATTTCTTTCTCTTTAATTTCTTTAAGTAATTAATTCTCATTTTTGGGGCATGCTTCAACAAGATATATTTTGATAACACTTTTGGAATTAACTTGTTAGACGATCTTTATACATTTTATCACCTCCTAAGTCAATGATTTATCTATTATTTCACAATATTCATCATTTTGGGTTATCTCAAATTTTATGTATCTAAAATTTCCAAATTAAAATTAAAAAAACTTATAATTATTTTTTTGGTTTAAAAAAATCATACGATTCAATATGAAATTATTGTGAGGTTTGATCTTCCCAAATTTTACATGTTTAATCAAGAGGAAAATCAGAGAAAATAAACATAATTTATGTATTATTCATATAGATAATATGAAACATATAAGGTAGCAATGTTTACAATTATCATACTAGAAGATTTCCATCTATTTCTTCATTCATTCAATATCTGATATCTACTGAATTACAACTTAAGAATGTTGATATTTCTTCCTCTTTGTTTATGAGGAATAAATTACTCAGTATTATGAGCTATTTTTATTTATAATGTTTATAGCCTTATAATTAATTTATTTCATATTAACAACTGAAACTTATTACCCTAGTATTCACATTATAATTATTTTTTTAAGAGAAACTAAAAAAATTAAATTTTCAACTCTTTAGAGTCCAAAGAGATGTACGACCTGGTGCTCTAATATTATTTCTTTTCAATGAGACTGGTTTAACCACAATGTCAGGAGTTGTTGGGGGTGTGAATTAGTTTGGTCAGATTTACCAAAATTAAAACATTTTTCCCTTTTATCTATACACTAGTATAGAGAGTAGATCTAACACTATTTTCTCTCACAAGGCCTATATGCATGAAGTAATAAATAAGGAACCCAAAAAAGGTACACAATGTTTTATGAGGTTCACTCACAATGAATGAGATATACCATGATGTATATTGATTATTATCCCACACATACATGAATGATCTATTATTAAAAATTAAAAACTAAGAGAAATGGAATGACCTTAAAACCGTTATATATAGCAGAAACCAGATTACACACTCAATAAAAAATGTTATTATCAAGTAAATAATTTCATATCTCTCATACTGACACCAACCAACATTATTCTATTCTTATATAGATTTAACTCATTCCTTGCATAGTATGATCAATATAATTTTGGGATTATAGTATGACCTTGAACGTACTATGATTCCCTTCTTCATTTGATGAAACCATAGCCACCACTCTTATTATCTTTCAAAAATATATATTCATAAATATCTCACATGATTTTCTTTAATAATGTTGACATATAGTATGGTATTAAGAATAATATAATTTCATTGATCTTTCTCTAACTCTTTTATAATCATTAACATAGAAAATATTCATTAGAAAAGGTAAATTTCTCAATCTTTTTTTCATTGATGATAATATGATAACCAATAGTAGAACATCATTAGTCTCATATACCATATATTTTATTCAAAAAATCATCTTCTCTATATATATCTCATATTTTTATCATGATGATACATCCTATATGTTTGAATATTGAAATCTTCATGAAGCTCTACATTGTGATATTCACATTCAATTATTTTTTGATCTTCCTCATATATAATGGCCAATGATATAATTAATTATTAGTTAAATTATAAACTTTGACTTTACTGATTCATCAGAAAAAATCTATTCTCAAATTTTAACTTTATATATCAATTAATATTTGGGGTTTCTTTCCCTCAATCCTTGGTAAAATTTACATTTTAATTTTTACTTGTAAATTCTCACATGCATTGAATAATATTATGGTGTGGATTATCCTCTCATATAAAAATATTTTATTTCAAATCTCATCCCAAATATTATCATGAATGACATCCTTAATCACTTACTATCATGATATTTATTCACTGAAGAAAAAAACACAACAATATCACAATTAAAATTACTTTTCACTTGGGAACAAATTTTTAAATTTTATACATCAAATAGAAGAATATTAAGTATCATTTTAAATACTTATGTTACTCTTATATACAATTAAATTAAATCTTACATGAGATAAAATTCTTCTTATATACAATATTTAATTTCAAATTAACTCTTATATATCCTTAACATAATCTTATATATGTATGCTCTGAGCTACTCTTACATATCCGAATGAAACATTTCCATTTGTGCAATTTTAATCCTACACATAATAGTGTGAATATAGGAACACTCTAATATATTCCCTTGGAGATATTATATATCATTAAAATATCTTTTTGTATCATAAATGAGATGTTATATTTCATAGTATAAACTTTTAGTCCTTTTACAATTATTCTCTTGAGATATTTTATGCTTGAGTTTTGAAATTTTATGTTTTCTCTAGGATATTATGAATGATCCCTAGGAAACTCAAATAAAACACAATAATTTGATAATAATATTTATCTATTCCAATTTATTTACAATCACAATAGGATGGGATCAAATTATCTTCATCTATATCACCATTATCGTAAGGATCATTCAATATTTAATAATTTATTTTTTAATAATTTATTTAACTCAAAAAAAGTATTTAAATAAATATTGATCACCCTAAATTTAATCTTATCTTTTTTAATTTATTAAAAATATTCATAGTCCTCTACTAAATCAGAAATAAATCTAGAACTGGTACTATCTCTGTCACGACCCGACCCAACGGGGCTCGAGCCGCGACTCCCCAAGCCCGCCTCCAATAGGCCAGGGGCTGGCGACCAGCGCCGAGTAGGCTATCACACACATGGGAGGCATTAGCCTAAGGTCCCTGTACACACGCACCCACAAACACCTCCATGCAACTGGGCAGAGATATAGAAACTGAAAAGTAAATGCATGCATACAATCTATCCCAAACCAGAGTGCAACAGCAAAAGTACAAGGGCAAAATAGGGCCCACCAAAAGAAAACTACAAAGCGCGTCCAACCTGCTCTAAAGAAGGGAAACGCTGCCACAAACACCCGCCGGAAAGCTCCCTCAGCACAACTCCGGTAAACACCCCGGTCAACTCGCTCACTAAGCTCCGCCTGCTCCGAGTCCTCCTGGGACTCCGTCAAAAGGCCTGTGGTCTGCACAAGACACAAACATGTGCGGGCAAAGCCCGTGCAGGGGTGAGTATAAACATACTCATTAGGCACCCCAAAAACCCAAAACCCAAGGGAGCAACTGAAAGACAACAGTCCGCTCAACCCAGCCAGAGGGAACCCAGACGAGAGAGAAACTCCATCTCGTGACCATCCTCGGCTAAACACAACAAGTCAGCTCAGCTCAGCTCAGGTGTATGCCCATACATACACCTTGAACAATCCAGATATACATAGCTCATGCCACAAAGCTGCAAGAGGTACCGACCTCGTCACCAGCAACTGTCCACAGCAAGGAGAGTACACCACGAACACTGTCATACCAGATGACACTCATCCGAGAGATACACTCCATCGAGATACTCGCAAACATCACAGACGCTCACCCGAGAGACCACGCTCGTCGGATAGCATCACTGAGGAAACATCGCTGAAACACCATAACCACCAAACTCCTCGAATAGGGGATCGCCGCTAGGGTCCGCTAGGGGATACCAAGACCCACTCCGGTATACGTAGCTCACAGATAGGGGATCACTCCCAGGGTCCGCTGGGGGATACCAAGACCCGATCTGGCATACGTAGTTCTCACAGATAGGGGATCACACCCAGGATCCGCTGGGGGATGCCACAACCCGATCTGGCGCTCGACAGAAGCTCCACACTCAGATAGAGGATCATCGTCCATATAAAGATGGTCACGACGATACCGGAACCCTATCTGGTATAAATCACGATGTAGGGGATCGAACTGACGATGCCGTAACCCTACCGAAACCACGCGCTGAGTAGGGGATCGCATAACCAACGATACCGCAACCCTACCGACGCCAAGCGCTGAGTAGGGGATCGTATAACCAATGATGCCGCAACCCTACTATAAACATCATGCTGAGTAGGGGATCGTAAACCCGACGATGCCACAACCCTACTATGCACGACCCACCGCGTAGGGGATCATATTCCCGATGATGCCACAAACCCTACGGGGTTAACCTGCTAGATAGGGGATCGCTGCCCGTGAATAAGCGGTCACAGCGATACCAAGAACCCGATCTAGGGTAAAGATGCTAGAGGATCCACTCCGGGCCCACCGGAGGGATACCACAACTCTAACAGTTTAAACATCCCATCGAGAGGATCACAAACCCATACGAAGGTTGTGATACCACACGAACCCTCGTAGAAACAAACCAAGGGAGAACCCTCAACCACTGCTGGTCCAAACGTCGCTCACCCGAGCGACTCGCCCCAAAGCCACATTGTGCACCTCCGAAGCCAAAACCGAGGCCATCATCGCGTTCCACGCGGAAAAACACGCAGGATAGGCTGTTTACTCGCCCGAAACGGAGCACCGGTGAAAAAGGCACTATTCACCGTAGCTAGCTCGCGCGGGGCCCACGCTCCGATCCCGAAACGCATCGAGCGGATCGCACCACAGTGATCCCCTCGGAAAAACAAGCGGAATCGACTACTCGCTCGCCCAAAACGGACTCCCGGTGAAAAAAGGTACTATTCACCGAAGGCCAGCTCGGGTGGGGCCCACGCCTGGATTCCGAAACTCATCGAACGGAACGCACCATTGCGATCCTCTTGGAAAAACACACAGGATCGACTATTCATCTGCCAAAATCGGACTCCTGGTGCAAAAGCTGCGTTTCTCCGCAAACGCCAAAACCCGGCCTCATGGGGCCCGCACCCCGTTCTCAGTCCCAACACCCGGAAACCATCTCAAAAAGTCCGTCGTACCATCAGGGTCACAACGCCACTGACGGCACGTCAATCGGACGCTCCGGGTAGAAGTTACAACGGCCCGAAGTCGTAAAATAATAAAATAATATTATTTTATACGACGTTTCTAGCTCCCGGGCCACGATCTCGAACCTTTAAAATTCTCAAAGTGATTTCAAAAGGTCCGTCTCGACGCAAGGAGCGCGTCGCCGCAAACGGCTCGCAAATCGGAGTTACAGTTTGCGAGTTACGGGGGTTTAAAGAACCCCCGGAACAAACTGGCCGGACCACCGCAGGGTCGCCGGAAACAACCGCGCCGCTGCCGGACTCCGCCGCGCCGCCGCCGGACTCCGCCGCGCCGCCGCCGCCGCCACCGGAAACCGCCGCCGCGCCGCCGCGCCGTCGCCGGATTCCGCCATGGCCGCCGCCGGAAAACCGGGTTTTCGCCGGAAAACTTCCGGGAGCCACCGAGAGCACCCCGGTGCTCCAAATTCAGATCCGAAAAAAGATTCGGAAAGCTCAGGACCCGAACTATACAACCCATATGAAAATTTGAAGAAAAACAACACAAAAACGGGATCCGGGTTTGTAAAACTCAAACCGCCTACCTCGCGGGCGAAACGCCGACGTTCTGCCTCAGATCCGCGCTCCAGAGCTTCCGATGCGCGCTCCTGGAACGTACGCCGTCGAATTCTGAGCTCGTGGGCGCTCCGTTGGCTCGATTCGGCAGAGTGGCGGCGAAGAACGACGAAGAACGATAAAAAGGGGGGGGGGGGCGCTGATATTTATATCAGCCGCCCGCCGGCGCCAAACTCGCCTCAGACCCGACACCCGATGTGAACAAAAGTAAGGTCACCCCTAGGGTAAACGCGTCGTTCTGAACGCAACGGCGGTCTCAGATTTTCCATCCGAGACTCCGTTCAGAAGTTATTCGAGTCGACACTCGCACACTAACTTGCTACATATTTACGGAAACGCCCCTAGTGGCGTTTCTCACCGCAGGCCCGCGCCCGCAAGGTTTACACCCCGCCTAGGGTAAACGACACGTTCCGGACGCAACAGTGCCCTCAGATTCCCGTTCTGAGCTACCGTTTAGGAGATATCACATCCCCGCCACGTGCATAGTATAAAAAAAACTTAATATTTTTATAAAATTAATTCCGGGCACACCGGGCCTCGGAATCGCACGCCGTCGACGCGCCTAGCTCTGGAATTATTCGTAGAAATATTCCAAAGTCTGACAGGTCCAAAAACCCGAGTCGCTACATCCTCCCCCCCTTAGAACTTTTCGTCCCCGAAAAGCCCTAAGCACAAGGAAAGCGACTGGACTCTCAGCTGGGTCTCACACACCAGCGAGCTCACCAACAAACAACCACTCAGGGTCTTACCAACGGCCTAAACAAAACTCGAGCAAGCAACAAAAGGAAAGAGTACCGCTAAACAGTGTCTGATAAACTAATGCAGTAAGTAGAAAGACACAAGGCGTACCTCTATCCATCTGCGGTGCCTCTGGGTCAACAACCTCCAAGGCATGCAGCTGTCCTCGCCCTCGACCACCAGCTCCCTGAGCTTGGCGTGGACCACCTGGGGGTGGGGGTGGTGGCAAATGGTACTGTCTACCATCGCCTCCCGCTGCACCAGCTCCGACGCCACGTCCGCCGCCCTGCGGACCTCCTTGCTCGAGACGCTGCCTCTGCCAAGGCGGTCCATCGACCGGCTCCCTCTCAGCAGCACGTCGGGTCGGACAATCTCTAGCAAGATGTCCCCGACCATCGCAAGCGTAACACCGCCTCTCCTGCGGCTGACCAAAACTGGCCTGCGAGCCCTGTGAGCCCTGAGGCTCAGATCCTCCATCCTGGGGTCGCCTCCTGTATCGTCGGCCACGTCCAGACCCCTGAGTCTGACATCGGCTACCAGATGCCGATCCGACCGACGAAGTCTCAGCTCTCGAGTGCCCAACACTAACAGGCGAGATCTGCTCAGCCAGAAAGCTCTCCACCACCAGCGCTCGCTCTAGCACTCCAGCATAGGTGGGCAGCCACAGGGAAACCACACCTGCTCGGATATCCCTGCGTAAGCCCTGCTCGAAGGTCCGAGCCCTAAAGAACGGGTCCCGAACCATATCCAGGGAGTAGCGCGACAGGTCTGTGAACCTCGCTGAGTACTCCGACACAGTCATGCTCTCCTACCGAAGCTGCAGAAGCTCCTGGATCTGCACTGACCTCAACGTCACCGGATAGAACTCCTCCCTGAAGAGCCGCTCAAACTCTGCCCACGTGAGCGTCTCCTCATCATGGGACTGCATCACCAAACTCCACCATCGCCCGGCAGAACCATGCAGAAGGCTCGCCGCTAGGACCACCATCTGATCTGGAGGTGTCTTCACTAGGCGGAAAACTCGGGTGACTGCCTCAAGCCAGTCATCAGCTGCCTGGGGGTCTGGATCACCCCGAAACCTCAGAGGTCGCTGCCTCTGGAACTCGTGCAGCGCACTCAGCCTGCGCGCAACCTCGTCCTGCCCCGCCGGCACAACCAGCTGCTCGACAGGTGGTGGCTCAACTGGCAGACCACCTGGAGGTGCAACCTCAGAACCTGCGCCCTGCTCCACAGCCACTACACGGGGCGGGTCATCAGCACAATCCTGCTGCGGAACCCTCACTGGCTGTCGTCGTGGAGGCATCCTGAAATACATTCAAGACACACCACAGTCAAAGAGTATATCTGGAGAGCTGACTCAAGAAGGACAAGGAAAAACCAAAAACCCAGTCCTATATGATGCATGTACCATGATGTCCCCGCGACCAGTGTACGAATGTCCCGAGTCGAAAGGCAGGTTATCAGAGTCCTGGTGTATGGATACGTCGGCCGCCGCACCAACACTGGAGTCCCTGGCCTGAAAGCCGAACTCGAAACACCCTAACACTGCCGCTATGCAACCCAAACCAAGCTCACAGCTAGACCAGCTACGCTCTGAGATCCCAAAGGTGGAACCTGCTCTGATACCACTCTGTCACGACCCGACCCAACGGGGCTCGAGCCGCGACTCCCCAAGCCCGCCTCCAATAGGCCAGGGGCTGGCGACCAGTGCCGAGTAGGCTATCACACACATGGGAGGCATTAGCCTAAGGTCCCTGTACACACGCACCCACAAACACCTCCATGCAACCGGGCAGAGATATAGAAACTGAAAAGTAAATGCATGCATACAATCTATCCCAAACCAGAGTGCAACAGCAAAAGTACAAGGGAAAAATAGGGCCCACCAAAAGAAAACTACAAAGCGCGTCCAACCTGCTCTGAAG
Organism: Viscum album; assembly: GCA_963277665.1. NCBI lineage: Eukaryota > Viridiplantae > Streptophyta > Magnoliopsida > Santalales > Viscaceae > Viscum > Viscum album. The sequence continues at coordinate 2,137,727,457 of OY728145.1, forward strand.
AAGGGAAACGCTGCCACAAACACCCGCCAGAAAGCTCCCTCAGCACAGCTCCGGTAAACACCCCGGTCAACTCGCTCACTAAGCTCCGCCTGCTCCGAGTCCTCCTGGGACTCCGTCAAAAGGCCTGTGGTATGCACAAGACACAAACATGTGCGAGCAAAGCCCGTGCAGGGGTGAGTATAAACATACTCATTAGGCACCCCAAAAACCCAAAACCCAAGGGAGAAACTGAAAGACAACAGTCCGCTCAACCCAGCCAGAGGGAACCCAGACGAGAGAGAAACTCCATCTCGTGACCATCCTCGGCTAAACACAACAAGTCAGCTCAGCTCAGCTCAGGTGTATGCCCATACATACACCTTGAACAATCCAGATATACACAGCTCATGCCACAAAGCTGCAAGAGGTACCGACCTCGTCACCAGCAACTGTCCACAGCAAGGAGAGTACACCACGAACACTGTCATACCAGATGACACTCATCCGAGAGATACACTCCATCGAGATACTCGCAAACATCACAGACGCTCACCCGAGAGACCACGCTCGTCGGATAGCATCACTGAGGAAACATCGCTGAAACACCATAACCACCAAACTCCTCGAATAGGGGATCGCCGCTAGGGTCCGCTAGGGGATACCAAGACCCACTCCGGTATACGTAGCTCACAGATAGGGGATCACTCCCAGGGTCCGCTGGGGGATACCAAGACCCGATCTGGCATACGTAGTTCTCACAGATAGGAGATCACACCCAGGATCCGCTGGGGGATGCCACAACCCGATCTGGCGCTCGACAGAATCTCCACACTCAGATAGAGGATCATCGTCCATATAAAGATGGTCACGACGATACCGGAACCCTATCTGGTATAAATCACGATGTAGGGGATCGAACTGACGATGCCGCAACCCTACCGAAACCACGCGCTGAGTAGGGGATCGCATAACCAACGATACCGCAACCCTACCGACGCCAAGCGCTGAGTAGGGGATCGTATAACCAATGATGCCGCAACCCTACTATAAACATCATGCTGAGTAGGGGATCGTAAACCCGACGATGCCACAACCCTACTATGCACGACCCACCGCGTAGGGGATCATATTCCCGATGATGCCACAAACCCTACGGGGTTAACCTGCTAGATAGGGGATCGCTGCCCGTGAATAAGCGGTCACAGCGATACCAAGAACCCGATATAGGGTAAAGATGCTAGAGGATCCACTCCGGGCCCACCGGAGGGATACCACAACTCTAACAGTTTAAACATCCCATCGAGAGGATCACAAACCCATACGAAGGTTGTGATACCACACGAACCCTCGTAGAAACAAACCAAGGGAGAACCCTCAACCACTGCTGGTCCAAACGTCGCTCACCCGAGCAACTCGCCCCAAAGCCACACCGCGCACCTCCGAAGCCAAAACCGAGGCCACCATCGCGTTCCACACGGAAAAACACGCAGGATAGGCTGTTTACTCGCCCGAAACGGAGCACCGGTGAAAAAGGAACTATTCACCGTAGCTAGCTCGCGCGGGGCCCACGCTCCGATCCCGAAACGCATCGAGCGGATCGCACCACGGTGATCCCCTCGGAAAAACAAGCGGAATCGACTACTCGCTCGCCCAAAACGGACTCCCGGTGAAAAAGGTACTATTCACCGAAGGCCAGATCGGGTGGGGCCCACGCCTGGATTCCGAAACTCATCGAACGGAACGCACCATTGCGATCCTCTCGGAAAAACACACAGGATCGACTATTCATCTGCCAAAATCGGACTCCTGGTGCAAAAGCTGCGTTTCTCCGCAAACGCCAAAACCCGGCCTCGTGGGCCCGCACCCCGTTCTCAGTCCCAACACCCGGAAACCATCTCAAAAAGTCCGTCGTACCATCAGGGTCACAACGCCACTGACGGCACGTCAATCGGACGCTCCGGGTAGAAGTTACAACGGCCCGAAGTCGTAAAATAATAAAATAATATTATTTTATACGACGTTTCTAGCTCCCGGGCCACGATCTCGAACCTTTAAAATTCTTAAAGTGATTTCAAAAGGTCCGTCTCGACGCAAGGAGCGCGTCGCCGTAAACGGCTCGCAAATCGGAGTTACGGTTTGCGAGTTACGGGGGTTTAAAGAACCCCCGGAACAAACTGGCCGGACCACCGCAGGGTCGCCGGAAACAACCGCGCCGCTGCCGGACTCCGCCGCGCCGCCGCCGGACTCCGCCGCGCCGCCGCCGCCGCCACCGGAAACCGCCGCCGCGCCGCCGCGCCGTCGCCGGATTCCGCCATGGCCGCCGCTGGAAAACCGGGTTTTCGCCGGAAAACTTCCGGGAGCCACCGAGAGCACCCCGGTGCTCCAAATTCAGATCCGAAAAAAGATTCGGAAAGCTCGGGACCCGAACTATACAACCCATATGAAAATTTGAAGAAAAACAACACAAAAACGGGATCCGGGTTTGTAAAACTCAAACCGCCTACCTCGCGGGCGAAACGCCGACGTTCTGCCTCAGATCCGCGCTCCAGAGCTTCCGATTCGCGCTCCTGGAACGTCCGCCGTCGAATTCTGAGCTCGTGGGCGCTCCGTTGGCTCGATTCGGCAGAGTGGCGGCGAAGAACGGCGAAGAACGACGAAGAACGATAAAGGGGGGGGGGGGGGGGGGCGCTGATATTTATATCAGCCGCCCGCCGGCGCCAAACTCGCCTCAGACCCGACACCCGATGCGAACAAAAGTACGGTCACCCCTAGGGTAAACGCGTCGTTCTGAACGCAACGGCGGTCTCAGATTTTCCATCCGAGACTCCGTTCAGAAGTTATTCGAGTCGACACTCGCACACTAACTTGCTACATATTTACGGAAACGCCCCTGATGGCGTTTCTCACCGCAGGCCCGCGCCCACAAGGTTTACACCCCGCCTAGGGTAAACGGCACGTTCCGGACGCAACCGTGCCCTCAGATTCCCGTTCTGAGCTACCGTTTAGGAGATATCACACCCCCGCCACGTGCATAGTATAAAAAAAACTTAATATTTTTATAAAATTAATTCCGGGCACACCGGGCCTCGGAATCGCATGCCGTCGACGCGCCTAGCTCTGGAATTATTCGTAGAAATATTCCAAAGTCTGACAGGTCCAAAAACTCGAGTCGCTACAATCTCATCTTAAACTCGGTATCTTTAGGCATTATCATACAAGTGTAGCTTCTAGATATAGTATCACCATTAATTTTTGACAACATAAGGATGGGTTTACACTAGAATTCCATCCAACCTTAATCCACTCTTAACACAACCATCTACCCAAATTATTTATAGTGATATATTACATATAAATCTATATACTACACGGAACACATTATTATAACATTTTCTCATATAAGGACTCTAAAAAATCATACATATAAAATATTTCCCTACATAGATATACACTACCAATCTCTTCTTTAGTATCCTTTGACTACTATATAAAATAATCACATAAAACAATAATAAATAACATCTTTATATTCATTTTAATTCTTCCATGGCAACACCTTATTCTAACGGGTTGATCTACGTTACTAATAAATGATTGATATCTTGTAGGAAATCCAACATATATAATCTATATAAACACCATTTTCATCTTAACTATCCATTAAAATATAAAAAATTTAAAAAAACTCATCTTTCTCCATTTATTTAAAATATTATTTTATCATCATATATTGGAAACTAAATCTGAAAGGTAAGTCTCAATGAAAAGTGAACTTTAATCTCTAATCTCCAATGTGTTCTTAAATATTCATCAACTAGACACATATTAAAATCCATAATTGGGTACCCTGATATTATTTATACATTATCTTCTTGAAATAAATTTCTATCTTTTATTATTAATAAGTAATACAACACATCATCCTCTATGGGTAAAAATAATTACATTACATGTAAATATCGCCAAATGGACAAGAACTCACTTAACAGAAATTTAGTTGAGGGTATGGATGTCATAACCTATGATATGGGTGACAACATTCAATCATGGTTAGTCAAATCACTCTTCTTGATTATTACCATTCATAATTATATTCTATTAAGAAAAATTCAGAAATGATATAAGATATATATCAATGTATTGAAGTTAGTAAGTAGGGAAACTATTTTATATCCTTAAGTAAAAGGATCCATTGTAAATGTTGTCTTATGTAACACTAATGAAACATATATTACTATCTATGTGGTTTAATTTAATTGGGTCGATCCAAAAATAATTTCAGCAATTTATATCCTATGCGTGATCAAATGTATATCTATATAAGTGAACCTAACCAAGTTGATCTTGAAATATCATCACAACAAAATATAATGATCATCTATTAGGGATAATTTGATAATAAATATATTTTAGAGGATTATTATCATACAATACCCCATTTTCTATGAAACAAATATAAATGGATGATAATTTATTACAATTAATAAACAATACATGTTACAAAATTTACATAATATTACAATATATGACTAACTTTAGGGAACAAACATAATAAAATATCATATTTTTACTAAATCTAGTCAGAAAAGTATCTAATACTAAGAGAACTTATGGTTCCTTCATGAATTTGTTTAATAAGGGGATTTGTTAAAGGGTATTCAATATTATACCCTATAAGTACGTAATACATTTAAATATCAAAGTTTTTAATTATATCTCAAATAGGATGAAATAAAAAAGTATATATTTGGATATTTGGTCAGAACTGGATTATTTAGCTTCTGTTACCACTCTATTGTAACCAATGTAGAGTTTAATTAGATACATGATGCTTTGGATAAAACCTAGATTATTAATAAAAAAATTTATCTAAGAAACATCTTCAGACATATCATATTTAATGATATATTCATCTTCTATTATAGAATAAAAAATAGACTATTTCAAGGAAATTTAATAGATTATAGCTTCAGTACTCCATAAAAACAAAAATCATGAATGCGATCTAAAGCCATATTTATCAGTTTGGAAACTAGGATAAATGAAATGAAATATAAAAATATATTTCTCATTACAAATGATTAGAAATTAATCTTTATTTATTCTTGTGTATTTAAGAATATTATTCATGTCTACCTAATGAATTTTACTATGATTTTATTTTAATATTTTTCTCATGTTTAATGCATAAAAACCATTTGAATGAGTACACAACATAGTTTATGTGATTAATATAACTGAAAAATAGTATGTAAAATTACTCACGTTTTTTCGTTTTTAATAATTGGTGGATGTTATATCATTGAAGAACATTTTCAACATAATAGTAGTATATAACACTATTTAGTGTTCTCCATGATAGAACATTTTAATAATTTATGAATATATGTTTTTTAAACAAGTATAGACATTAATTTAGATCTATCACTATATATCATCATACCTAGTTTTGAAAGTATATCATCAAGATATGTTATTATAATAAAATGTCCTAACTATTTTTAACTAATTATAATACGAAGATGTCATTTTCAATGAGAAGTATGTCATCAATATACCACACTAAAAATATAGTAATTCTCCCAAAAACATTTATATATACCCTTGGTTTATATATATATACAATAAAATAAAACTCTAATAGATAATTTTTAAAATTAATCTTTCAATATAAAGAATCTTGTTTCAACCCATAAATAGACCATTGAAACTTACCAATCATAGTAACATATTTTTAATCCTCATAAAATTAATGTTTTATTATATATACATATTTAAAAAAATTCTATAAAGGAATAGTGTTTTGAAATCCTTTTTATATATGTTATAACATTGATATGTGGAAATGACTAGAAGGGTCCTAATGGATTTGATCATATACAATATAGAAAAGGTTTCATAATAATAAACTCCACATTTTTTAAAAACCTGTATACACTAAGTGATAATTTTTTATGGACATTATACCGTCCATGTTATACTTCTTACAGAAGACCCACTGGAAACTAATGGATTTAACCCCTTTATGTAGATCTACCAAGCTCTAATCTGGATAGTGTATATGGAATAAATTTTAGATTCAATTACATTTCATTATTTCTTCGAGTAGAAAATAATATTATAAATTTGGTAATATATTTTAATACCTTCGATGAATTTTTTACCTCCCCCACTAGAAATGAAAAATTCATATCTCTTGGATTCTTGAGAAAATTTATTGGGCCTTCATGGTTCGCGTGTATACTATTTTTGTTCATTTTCCACTACTATTTGTGTTTTTTAATCAGGAATATCAATAATAATATCATATTATTGGTCTTGGACTTTATCAAGTCCAAATTTACCCAACCAATTATTTTTGGAAATAAATCTTCTTTCTTTAAACACAACATATTGTTTAAAAATAATTACACTCCAAAGGATTATAAAAATAATTACTCATCATCTATTTAAGATATAAATAAAAAAGATATTTATAATATTTCTGTTCATGTTTAATTATGTAATATATTATACATAAAACTCCCAACCCCAAAACATAATGAAATAAATATTTGGACACTTCCAATCCCCAACTCTTGTGGTATATTTTTAATAGCCTTTGATAGAACACATTTTAGTGTAAATGAATTTATTTCAAAAGAATAACCAAAAAAGGAAATAATAAGTTCTATATAATTTATCATTTACCAAACTATAAATAATAGATTTTGAATTCTAATATTTGATATGAAATATACTTGTGGTTTACCAAGTGGGTTGAGTTTTGATAATATATCATAACCACTTAGAGAGTCATAGAATTCTTGACTTAAATATTCTAAACCTCAAATATATATACGTGTTTTAATATATTCCGAAGTTGATTTTACACATTTTGTGAACTTTTAACATTTAAGAGGATTCAAACTTTTATTTTATAAGATAAACACAACCGTACCAAATTAAATAATCATTATTGGTAATAAAGTACTAAAATCCACCATGAAAAACATTACTTATAGAACCACATAAATTTGTATATATGATTTCTAATTAATAATTATCCCCTTTCTGTTTACCCTGAAAGGGTTTTTTTTGTTTTTTCTGTAAAAATTAAGATTTACATATGTCCATTGATTCATAATTATTTTAGTCTCATATTCCATTATGCAGGATCCATTGGATGTAATTATTATTCATATGAACTTAAAGATATTGTAAAAGATTAGTGTAATTAAAATAAATAGCTGCAACCTTATTATTATTTACATTGTAGATATAATAATGATGATATAATATATACAAGCCATTAAAGATGTTAAAAATACCATAAATAATTTCATTCTTATAAATAAAACAACATTTTTTCATTAATACAAATAATAATCCAGATATATTCTGTTAAGATACATAAATAAAATTTCTATTTATTGAGGGAAAATGAATGAAATATTCTACAAATAATGATAATACACTAGGAAAAAGTGAATTCACTATCCCTATATATAATTCAATGACTCTTTCCCTAATGCCCACTCAATGGTTAGTATACCGCTTATTCAACATCCTATGTTCTTTGAATTTTTTTACATTACTATAAATATGGGATGAAAATTATATATATAAAACCATATTTAGAGTTAAAAAATTTATTTCTATAACATAAATACTTAATATGGTCGAATGATCACCACATTAATTCTAAAGTGTTTCCAAACACTGAGGAATATTCGTGTAAATCATATTACCGAAATAACAGGAACATATTTATCTTTGTCTCAGTTTTCCCCTTTAATTAATAGAGTAGAGTCGAGTTTTAGTTGAGAGGATTCCATAAATGGTTATATAATAGATTGGATGGAGTCTCACTTTATTTTGGATTTTAACAGTAGGTTTCCAGGGAATTATATGTCATGAACCAGGGTTACATGATGTGTAAGTTGTCACATGGTACAAGTTGGGAAAGAGTAATTCATGTTGGGTAGTCTTTCACATTATGAACCACATTTTCATGTCATAAAAAAGTTATAGATCACTCCTTTGATGCACGTTATGACCTTTAATGCACGGTGACATATTTTCTTCCCATTTTTGTGTTACTTACGGATTTCATGATTTGTAATGGATAACAAGTTAGGTAAAACCCCTATAGAAGACAATAAAAGTAGTAGTGTGCCAGTAATTTCTCCCATCCACTTCTCTGGTTTCTTCTCCTTCGACCCAAATCCTTCACCAGTTATTCTTGGAGCCGTCGAACCCATCTGGATCCATTCCATTAGATCAATAATCATTTCTTTGGCAAGTGATATTTGTGTAAGTGTTCTTCGTCATTATTTATTTTTATCACCTTACCATCCTTCGGAATTTCATTAGATCATATGGGAATTTATGGATATATTCCCTATGGTATGGAATCCTTCTTCTAGGTGGGGTTTAGAGGTCTGTTCCACCTTCGTTCTCATTGATGGGTGCCGTTATGATTTTTGAGTTTCGAGAAGCAGTAGATGGTTCCATCATGATTATCCAAAATGATTATTCCTAATTTTCTTGATTTATTTCAATGGTTGATTTAAATTTAATTGATCAAACTTGATTTAAATTAAATTTATAAACCCAATTCTAGTTAATATGTTGATTTGAAATGGTTTTGACACAAAAATTGGCAAGTCCCCAATTCCATTGAATTGGTGTGTGTTAATGGGAGTTGGATAATTTAAATTTTGGAATATATCATTTCAATTTGAGGGAAATTCTTTCCATTAAATTATTGAATTTAATTGTAGAAATTAACTGTGAAAAGGATGAAATAGGTTTTGAAGGGATTTCAAACTAGTGTAAATGGCTTTGAAATGATTTGGTAGAAACCCATAGTTTTTATCTTGTGAATGGGTATATTTTTTTTATTAAAACATATTTCAGTTTTAAATGGAATGAAATTGGAATTTTTGAAATGGAAGAATGGGATTTATTGTATTTTATAGACTCTTAAAATAAATTTTTCATCATGTAAGATCACATGAAAACATTAGGTAGTTAGTGAGTAATTTGGATAAACTCTTCGCTATTACAATGTAACATCCAAGAAAAATAATATTATTACATTTTAATATTTTTTAATATTTTTGAATTAAATATTAGTTATATTTTAATGGGGATTCTATATTCAATGGGGTTCCTGACACACAACAACGGGTTTCTATGAAATATTACATTGCACACTAATAATATAATATTATTATTTTAAATGGTAGTTAACACCTTGTCATTGTATTGACAGGAATTAACTGGACTACCTTAAATATGATAATATATTCTTGTTAAATGTTTTTAAACTCATACAATAAAAGTCACAGGATTAAAATGTAAATGAATCTAATTTTAATAATAATTTACTTTAAAAGGGCGATTTATCGCCTTTTGATGGTGAAGACTTTTTAAAGCTAGTTTTTTTTTTCAGTTTTACATATTATATCCGACAAAATGATTTTCTTCTTTAGAATCGGGAAATCAAAAATTACTTTGGATGAAATTTTGATATTTTTCTGATAATGTTCATTTTTAATGAATAGTGAAAAAATGATGTATTTTAATTCAAAACCGCCTTTTAATCTAATTTATTTATATGGTTAGATTATCTTTTTAATTAGGTTTCAAGTGTGCATAGATTATATTTCTACCATTTAACCCATTTTTGTCCGTTGGATGTGATTTCACTTTGAAATTGGACATTAAGAAGTATCAATCTTTTAATGGTTATTATTTCTTAAAAACACGCTATTTTGTTTTGACGATGGGAATTAATTATAAAATTAATTAGTGCAACTCCTATGTTTCGAATTTGTTAAAATAGGAATCATTTCTGAATTTTGAATATCAAATTTATCATAGGGTGAATTTTTGGAATTTTTCTGAAAACCTTCGATTTTTGATGAATAGTAAAACCACTAAGTTGTAGTTAAAAAACAGACTTTTTCATTTAAATGAAATTTTACCACTTTTTTGAATTGAATTTCAAATATATTACATACATGTTGGTCATTAGTAAGTAAAATGTGGTTTAATGTGATGAAAATAATTTTTTGAATAGTAACTTTTGACTTTTAGTGGCCACGATTAAACGTAATTACGGTAATTTAAGGTAAAAATAATGTTATAATAATAAAAAATTCCCTTGAAACTTTTCTTGACCTAATTGGATGAGTAATGGATGAAAATGAAAATCTGTGGGTCAATTTTGGGACCCCATGGAGCCACTTGGGTAAGATAATGACATTAATAACTTTTTATTTGAAGTAAAAATAAAAATGTCATAAACATGTATTATTTTACTAAAAAAAATTTACATGGGGTTATGTAAGTTATATTTTTGAATATAAAAATTAATTGGAAATATAAAAATATTTCCTACATCATGATATTTTTTTATAATTTTTAGACATCAAATAAATAAAATTATTCATTACATAATGATGATGCAATGTTTACGTCATTAATGAATGATTTAAATCAATAAGAAGATAAAAATTAAAACAATACCCAAAACTTGTCCAATTTTTTCATGATTTTATATCGAATATGGGCACCTTATTATCTACTTTAATGATTTTTGGACCTTTATAAACTGAAAATCATTATATAATAAAATAATATTTTCAAACATTCAAAAAGAGCTCCTCTTCTCCCTTATATAAAGCCCTCACTTCCTACCCATTTCTCACACGTTTCAAGCCCTTGGCTCATCCAAACGCTCCTCCAATAAGCTCCCAAGATCCCTATATTCATCCTAGAATCCTTACCTTAGACAGAAATCATTTCAAGAAACCCTTTTGGTTCAATCCAAAGGGAGTTACCTGATTTAAAGGTAACATCTTCTTTTAAGTTTTTTTGTATTATTTTACTTCTCAAAACCCCTAAAATCTTTTTATTCATTTATTTTATAACAAAAACATTATCCTCAATATATAAGTATGTTGTTATGAGTATTATTTGAGAAACAATTACACACACCTCCATCTAATGGGAAAAAAACATACTGTTTCAGTGGATGGCGAACTACTGCCTCACGAAACGATGATTATTCAATTATCTCCAACCGCCTCTCATGGTGGATATTATGATAGAACTGTATCTATATATGATATATGTTATATATATGTTTTCTTTATTCTTTTCGATTTTCTTTTTTATATAATACCTTTGTGGTTCCCAGAATGGGTAAACGCGATAATTTCATTAGAGGAAGTGCGGACTACCGCCCCCTTAAAGTGATATGTCTCGTTCAGGCCAAACGTGGAACGTATAAAGGATATAATTTATGATATTATGAAACATATATGACATAAATATTATACTGAAATTATAATATACCTATTAATAACTATGTTTTCATTTCATTAATATACGAAATATAAATGAAAATAGCGTTCATGCGTACGTACGACTTACCATCTCCATGAACGATGCGTTTCATTTATTATCTCCAAATGTTATGTACTATTATAAATAAATTTATATACATGATATTTATATGATATATATGATATCTAAATGATGAATATAAATCCGGAGATAATGTACTTTTGACCACATGGACAATTTATTATTATAACAAGGTCATTTTTACTCAGGTTCCGAACATTGAAAAAATATCCGATATGAGCTCAAATAATTAACTAATTTTTATAGGAAGGTAATAGGTAATATAAATGGAAAAATAAACTAGAAAAATATTCTTAATCAAGTATATATTAACTTAAATTTATTATTTAGGAAGAACAAGGAACATACGAGCGAGTCAAGTCAGACTACGGGGTAAGGGATTTTTATCTTTCTTTTAATTCCGTGAGATTTCCATTGTTCGCAACTTATTTATAGTATGTGGTGTATTTTGTACTAAAAATAGATATATATTATGAGTATTATATTTATATTCATGGTATTTTGAGATTCCTTTGGTGGTTAGAAATTTTTGGTCATACGATTTGATTCAATACAACATGGTAAGGGATTTTCATCTCACATCTTATTCCTGTGAGATTCATGGTATATTTTCCACTATTTCTTTTTGTGTAGTGTTTTTACTGCCCATGATTGTACTATTTGTTTAATATAATTTAATCTATTTGTATTTACATATTCATTAAATTATTCTTATTTCATGGGGTGTACGTTTCGAAAGATACCAAATCGATAAGAGAACCTTTCACCATCATCTTTTAAGTCATGACTTTATGTGATGTCATATAGTTTAATTTTATTATGAGGGGTATTGTTATTATATATATTTACTACTATCCATTTTATTTCCAAATTATGATATACCCTTCCCACTATCATCAATTTATTTTAAGAATTTTTATTTGACCCCGTTAGGCTGCTGAATTTTTGAAAAGATATATCGCTTTCTCTTTATCTTCAAGTTTCCTTTTCAAGTAGTGTGTCAATAAAATATCCACACAATAATCTTATTTCTTTTTATTAAATCCATATAATTTTAAATTATCCATTTATTGATTGGATACCCTTGTCTCTACTCTTTTAATATTTTCTAAAACCAAGTTATATAGCCGTTATGCTGGAGAAATTTCGTCTCAAAATTTATCCCTCTTTCTCTCACGAAATTATCATGTTTTATATATGTGAAAAACCACACATATTTCACTTATATGGGTGTTAATATTTATAAAAAAATGATATATTTGATTATTTAATTGACATACATGTAACCCTCATTCCCTTTCCATGGGTTATAAATGACATAACGATCTTATTTTTAAGAACATTTAAAACGTCACAATTTAAAAATGAACCCATTTCTTTTATTATATATGGGTTATTTATGAAATGTTTGATTATGATATATGTGGATCACATGAAAGTAAAGAAATATTAAGGGTGTTCCCTGACAGCATTCCAATGCATTGGGTAAATAATTAATCTCTAGAGATGACAAGTTTCACGATACCTTGGTGAATAACCTTGGTAATTTTTATGACACCGTGGGGATGAACCTTGGTGATATGTTCCTGAATGTAAAAATGAAATGTTGTAGCCACATATTCAAGTTATGATTCAACTTATTTTTATTATGATATTCCAGTTCTTCCATTTCTCATGACTTTATTATTTATTTCATGTTCATATTAATATTTCTCAAGATCACATGTCAACTGTTTCACTTGTTTACCTTACTGAGCCTTATGCTCACCCTTTCCATTGATTTATGTCTCCAGGTTATGAGATGTAGTATTTTTACATAGTATAAACCTATAATGAAGCATTAAAAGTTTATTAGAAGATTTTTTATGTTGCTTTAATGTAATATGTTCCTGATTTTCATGACACTAGACTTTTAAGATCCTCTATTTGTAAAATGTGATGAAAAGTTATGAAATAAAATGGTGGGATGTTATAGTTGGTATCAAAGGATAGTTTGGGTATTTATGAAAATTAGGTAATGGAATATTTGATAATAACCCTATAGAAAAGTTTAAATATAGGAAAACTTCTTGGTATTTTGGCGAGTATGGAGTAAGTGGTTTATCAAGAAAATACATCTTTGTCAGGATACGAGCAGAACTATCTTAATGTGTTGGGATTAAAATGAAAGGTATAAGAAAACCATTAAGGTTAAAACATGTTAGGGTTGTTTTTGAGTTTTATGAAAAGTACAACATGTAGATCGTGTGAAAACCCATCAAGCCAGACAAAGCTATGGGAATCGAACCCACAACCAAAGTGAGATTGGGTGTTATCACCTACCACTGGATTACGTGAAGTCCCTGGTTAGTATGAATTATTATTTTTAGTTAAATTAATTTATGGATTAAGAATAAGTTGATTTTTGGAACCTTTGTTTTTTCAAATGGATATCCTTAGTATAGGAAAATAATTTGGTGATTATATGATAAAGGGTATTTTGGAAGATGTTTTCTCTTTTGAAATTCTATATGCCTAAGGAAAATAAAATACTAGAGGATTTAATTTGTGGAGGAATGGTTGAAATTTTTATTTATTAAGAATCTATGTATCTATTGTGGAAATAGGGTGATTTGGGATATTTCAAGAGGATGTTTAAATTAGCATATAGAATATGTGATTAGGTTAATTACACATTAGTATGAGACTTTAATAGTAGTCGAAGTTATTTGGAGATAAATGTTATGAATTATTGTGGAAGACTATGTGATGAAATACTTCTGAGTTTTGGATTTCAACATTAGTTTGTATTATTTTGAAGAAATTTAAGGACTATTGTGTATTGAATGGTCTTTCTTGACCATTGGGTGCTTTTTGATGAATTTTGGAGATTAATAGTAGTATTTATTTTTTTAAAGGATTATCCTCTTTGATAATTATATGATCTTATACTAACCATTTTGGTTTTAGTTGATTTCTAAAGACAAGGGAAATATATAGTTCTTATTTTATGTATTATGTGATTCTCTAGAAGACTATTCTAGTGGTTTTGATGTGACTAAGTCTTTTTGAATGCTCATTATTTGGAGGAAACATTAGTTTTTGGTAGAAAATTATTAAAGGATGAAACTCTACTTGATGGTCAGTATATTTCCTTATGTTTATATTCTATATAGTAAATGAATTACTCAAAATTATGGAAAGGAATGTAAAAAAAAGTTTTTGGTTTATGTCTCCTACAAGGTAATCAATGACCGTTTAACACATCATAAGATTGCGATTTTTTGGTGGTTAACTTTCTCCTAATCATGTTTTCTATCACTCTCCATCAGTACTTGATCGTTTCTTTTCTCTTCCATATCCATGTTGTCCTACATGAAATCCTATTATGGGTTAACTTGGCTGACCTTTGTACTTCTCTTTCTTTCATTTCAAGTGATAGTTTTACTGACTCTTTTTCATATGTGGGAATTTCAATGATGTTTCCAAGCCAATTTTTAAAATTGCAAGGACACAATTTCCAAAAAGGGGGGAAGAATGTAACATCTCAATAAAATAAAGAATATGACATTTTAATATTTTTATTATTATTTTTGAATAAAATATTATTTTTATTTTAAAGGGTATTCTATATTCAATGGTGTACCTGGCACGTAACAAAAAGTTTCTTTGAAATCTAATGTTCCACACAAATAATATAATATTACTATTTTAAATGGTCGTTAATACCTAGCCATTGTATTAGAGGGAATTAATAGAACTTACTTAAATATGATAATATATGTTTGTTAAATGTTTTTACATTCATCCAATAAAAGTCAGAGGCTTAAAATGTAAATGAATCTAATTTTAAGCATAATTTTTTTAAAAAGGGCGATTTATCGCCTTTTGAGGGTGAACACTTTTCAAATCTAATTTTTTGTCACTTTTACATATTATATTTGAAAAAATAATTTTCATCTTTAGAATCTGGACATCAAAATTTACTTTGGATGACATTTTGAAATCTTTTTGATAATTTCAATTTTAAATGAATAGTGAAAAAATGTTGTATTTTAATTCAAACCCGCCTTTTAATCTAATTTATTTATATGGTTAGATTATCTTTTTAATTGGTTTTAAAGTGTAAATAAATTATATTTTTACCATTCAACCCAATGATGGCTATTTTATATAATTTCACTCTTTGAAATTGGACATTAACAAGTATCAATCTTTTGATGGTTATTATTTCTTAAAAACACACTTTTTGTTTTGACGACGGGAATTAACTATAAATTTAATTAATTAAACTTTTATGTTTTGAATTTGGTAATATAGGCATAATTTTTGAATTCGGAATATCAAATTTATCATAGGGTGAATTTCTAGAATTTTTCTCAAAACCTTCAATTTTTGATGAACAGTGAAACCACTATGTAGTAGTTAAAAAACTAAATTTTCCATTTAAATGAAATTTTTCCGGATATGTTAATTGAATTTAAAAAATATTTCATGCATGTTTTTCATTATTCAGTATAATTCAGTTCAATGAGATGAAAATAATTTTTGGTGAATAGTAACTTTTGACTTTTATTAACCACGATTAAAGGTAAATATGGTAATTTAAGGTAAAAATAATGTTATAAAAAAAATTACCTTGAAAATTTTCCAAACATTATTGGATGAGTAATTTCCAACTGAGAAAATCCATGGTTCAATTTCGGGACACCATGGAGCCACTTGGGTAAGATAATGACATTAATAACTTTTTATTTAATGTAAAAATAAAAATGCCACAAACATGTATTGTTTAACAAAAACAATTTTTACTTGGGGTTATAAAAGTTATCTTTTCAACTATAAATATTAATTGGAAAGATAAAACTATTTCATACATCATGGTATTTTGTTTATAATATTTAGACATCAAATAAATAAAATTATTTCTGACATAATGGTGATAATGTGTTTTCGTCATTAATGGATGATTTAAAAAATAATAAGATAATAATTAAAAAAATATCCAGAACTTGTCCATTTCTTATTGAATAATTTTATTTTTAACATGGGATACCTTATATTTGACGTTAAATATTTTTAGACCTTTAGAAATCGGAAATCATTATATTATAAAATAATATTTTCAAACCTTCCAAAAGAGCCCCTCATCTCCCTTATAAAAGTCTCTCACTTAATACCCATTTATCACACTTCTCAAGCCCTTGGCTCATCCAAACCCTACTCCAATAAGCATACAAGATCCCTATCTTCATCCTATAGGCCTTACCTTAGGAATAAAGCACTTCAATAAACCCTTTTGGTTCAAACCAAAGGGAGTTACCCGGTTTAAAGGTGACGTATTCTCAAAAGTTTTTTTGTTTTATTTTAATTTTCCAACCCCCTATACTCTTTTTATTTCTTTATTTTATAACAACACCATTATACTGAATTTAAAAGGATTTTTTATGAGAATTATTCTAGCTACACTTACACACACCCCCATCTAATGGGTAAAACATACTGTTTTAGTGGACGAAAAACTTCTGGCTCACGAAACGACGATTGTTCAATTATCTCCTACCACCTCTCATGGGGGCCATTATGATTGAACTGTATCTATATATGATATATATTATATATAATTTTTACTTATGCTTATGAATTTTAATTTTTATAACATACCTTTATGGTTCCCATAATGGGTAAACACGCTAATTTCATTAGACGAAGTGCGGACTACCGCCCCCTCAAAGTTATATGACTCGTTCATGCCATACGTGGAACATATAAAGGATAGACTTTATGAACTTATTTAACATATATGAGATATATATTATACTTAAATTATAATATACTTATGAATCACTATGTTTTCATTTCAATAAAAGATGAAATATAAATGAATGTAGCTTTCAAGCTTACGTACGACTTACCATCTCCATGAACGGTGCATTTCATTTCTTATATTCAAATGTTATTTACTATTATAAATACATATATATAATGTATATATATGATTTATGTGACATCTAAATTATGAATATAATTCTGGAGATAATGGACTTTTGACCACATGGACAATTTATAATTATAAGAAGTTCAGTTTTGACTCAAGTTCCGAACATTGAAAAAATAGCCAATATGCGCTTAAATAATTATTTAATTTCTATAGCAAGGTAATTGGTAATATAAAAGGAAAAATAAACATGAAAAATATTCTTAAACAAGTATAAAGTAACATACGTTAATTATTTCGGAATAACAAGGAACATACGAGTGAGTCAAGTCAGAAAACAAGGTAAGAGATTCTTATCTCACTTTTAGTTCTGTGAGATTTCCTTTGTTAGACACTTATTTATAAATTGTGGTGTATTGTGTACTTACATTGGATATATATTATCATTATTCTCTTTATAATAATGGTATTCTGTGATTATTTTTGTGGTTAGTAATTTTTAGTCATACGATTCGATTGAATACAATGTGGTAAGGGATTTTCATCTCACTTCTTATTCCTTTGAGATTCATGGTATATTTGCCACTATTTCCTTTTGTGTGGTGTATGTACTGCCCAAGAATATAATATTTGGGTAATATAATTGAATTTATGGGTATTTACATATTCTTTATATGATCCTTCTTTCATGGGGTATACGTTTCGAAAGTTACCAAATCAGTAATAGAACCATTCACCCTCCTCTTTTAAGTCATGACTTTTTTTATGTTATGTCTTATAGTTCCATTTTATTATGAGGGGGATTTTTCTTATATATATTTAATATTTTCCATTTCATTTCCAGATGATGAGATACCCTTTCCACTCTCATCAATTGATTTTCTGAATTTTTATGTGGCGCTGTTAGGCTGCCGAATTTTTGAAAAGAAATCACGCTTTCTCTTTGTTTTCATGTTTCCTTTTCATGTGGTGTGTCATTCATATATCCACACCATGATCTTATTTATTTTTATTCTATACCTATACATAAAAATTATCCATTTTTATATGGGATACCATTGTCCCTGATCTTTTAATACTTTATAAAACCAAGTTATATATCTGTTATGCTGCAGAAAGTTCGTCACAAAATTTATCTCTCTTTCTTTCAAGAAATTCTCATGTTTTATATAGGTGAATACCCATACCTATTTAGTTTATATGGGTGTTCATAGTTATAAAAAAATGATATATATTATTATTTAATTGACATATATGTAACCCTCACTCCATTTCCATGAGTTATAAATGACATAACGATCTTATTTTTAAGAACATTTAAAACATCGCGATTTTGAAATGACACAATTTCTTTAATTATCTATGGGTTATTTATGAAATGTTTGATTGTGATTTATGTGGGTAAAATTAAAGTAATGACATATTAATGGTTCACCTTGATATCTCTCTAATGCATTGGATAAATAATTAATTTCAATAGATGAAAAGTTTCACGATACCTTGGTGAATAACTGTGGTAAATTTTATGACACCTGGGGGATGATCTTTGGTGATATGTTCCTGAAAGTATAAATGAAATTTTGTCGCCACATATTCAAGTTATGATTAATGTTATTTTTATTATGATATTATTATTATTTTATTTCTCATGACTTTATGATTTATATCATGTTCTTATTAATATTGCCCAAGATCAAATGTCAACTGTTTCACTTATTTTCCTGACTGAGCCTTATGCTCACCTTTTCCATTGATGTATGTCTAAAAGTAATGAGATGAAGTATTTTTACATAGGATAAACCAATGATTAATCCTTACAAGTGTATTATAAGGTTGTTTTATGTTGTTTATAAGTATTATGTTCCGGATTTCCAAGACACTAGACTTTAAAGATCATCTGTTTGTAAAATGTAATGAAAAGTTATGAAATTAAATGGCGGGATGTTATAGTTGGTATGAAAGTATTGTTTAGTTATTTTTGGAAAATAGTCTACAAAAAAATTGGGAATAACCATATAAAAAAGTTTAAATATTGCAAAACTTCTTGGTATTTTGGTGAGTATGGAGTTAGTGGTTTATCAGGAAAATACATCCCTGTCTGGATACGAGCAGAAGTCTCTTAATGTGTTGGGATGAAAATGAAATTTATTAGAAAACATTTAAGGTTAAAACAAGTTAGGGTGATTTTTTAGTTTTATAAAAAGGACAACACACAGACCACGTGAAAACCTGTCGCGTCAAACAAAGATGGGGGAATCGAACCGACAAACAAAGTGAGATTGGGTTTTATCACCTACCATTGGCTTACATGAAGTCCTTGATTAGTATGACTTATTGTTTTTAGTAAAATGATTTTATGTATTATGAATAAGTTTATTTGGGGAATTTATGTTTTGTCAAATTGATATCCTTATATATGAAATTTATTTTGGGATTAAATGATAATGGTTATTTTTGAAGATGTTTTCTCTTTTGGAATACTATATGCCTAAGGAAAATGAAATACTATAGGATTTCATTTGTGGAGGAATGGTTGATATTTTTATTTTTTAATAATCTATGTATTTATTGTGAACATATGGTGATTTGGGGTATTTTGGGAAAATGATTAAACTAGTATAGAAAATATGTGATTAGGTTAATTACACTTTAGTATGAGACTTTAATAGTAGTAAATATTATTTAGAGAAAAATGTTATGATTTATTGTGGAAGACTATGTGATTAAATCCTTCCGATTTTTAGATTTCAAACTTAGTTTTTATTATTTTGAAGAATTTTAAGGACGAATGTGTATTGAATGGCCTTTCTTGAACTTTGGGAAATTTTTGTTGAATTTTGGAGATTAATAGTTGTATTTATTTTTATAAAGTATTATCCTTTTGGGGATTATATGATCTTTTACTGACCATTTTGGTTTTAGTTTATGTTTAATGAAAAGGTAAATATATAGTTCTTCTTTTGAGGATTATGTGATTCTCTAGAATATGATTCTTGTTCTTTTCATGTGACCAAGTCTTTTTGAATGCTGTTTATTTGGAGAAAAGATTAATTTTTGGTAGAAACATATTAAAGGATGAAACTCTACTTGAAGGTCATTATATTTCCTTATTTTTTTTATTCTATGTAGTAAAATAATTCCTCAAAATTCTGAAAAGGAATGTAAAAAAATGTTGTTGGATTACGTTTCCTACAGGTTAATCAAAGATTGTTTAACACATTATAAGTTTGTGAATTTTTGGTGGTTAACTTTCTCCTAATCATGTTTTCTATCACTCTCCATCAGAACTTGACCGTTGGTTTTATCTTCTATATACATGTTTTCCTACATGAAATACTAATATGGGTTAACTCGGGTGACCTTTGTACTTGTCTTTCTTTCTTTTAAAGTGAAATTTTTACTAACTCTTTTTCCAATGTGAGACTTTCAATGAAGTTTCCAAGCCCAAATTTAAAATTGTGAGGATGCAATTTCCAAAAGGGGGGAAGAATGTAACATCCCAAGAAAATAAAGAATATGAAATGTTCATATTTTTTAATATTTTTGATTTAAAAATTATTTTTATTTTAAAGTAGATTCTATATTCAATGGAGTACCTGACACGCAACAATGAGTTTGTTTGAAATATTACGTTGCAGACAAATAATATAATATAATTATTTTAAATATTAGTTAACACATAGCCGTTGTATTGGCAGGAATTAATACAACTAACTTAAATATGACAATATATGTTTGTTAAATGTTTTTATATTAATTCAATAAATTTTAGAGGCTTAAAATGTAAATGAATCTAATTTTAAGCATAATTTACATTAAAAGGGTGATTTACCGCCTTTTGATGGAAAACCATTTCTAAATCTAGTTTTTTGTCACTTTTACATATTATATTTGACAAAATAATTCTTATCATTAGAATCGGGGTGTCAAATTCTAATTTGGATGAAATTTTGATATATTTCTGATAATGTTCATTTTTAATGAATAGTGAAAAAATGATGTATTTTACTTCAAAAATGCCTTTTAATAAAAAAAATTATATGGTTTGGTTATCTTTTTAATTGTTTTTAAAGTGTAAATATATTATATTTTTACCATTTAACCCAATTTTGGACATTGTAAGTAATTTCACTTTGAAATTGGACATTAACAAGAATCAATCCTTTGATGGTTATTATTTCTTAAAAACGCGCTTTTTGTTTTGATGACGGGAATTAATTATAAAATTAATTAATTCAACTTTTATGTTTTTAATTTGGTAAAATGGGAATCATTTTTGAATTTAGAATATAAAATTCAGTTTAGAGTGAATTTTTTGAATTTTTCTGAAAACTTTCAATTTTTGATCAATAGTGAAACCACTAAGTATTAGTTAAAAAACAGACCTTTCCATTTTAATAAAATTTTAATGCTTAGGTGAATTGAATTTAGAAAATATGAAATACAAGGTTTTCATTAGTAAGTGAAATTCATTTCAATTAGATGAATATAATTTTTGTTGAATAGTAACTTTTGACATTTTTTACCACGATTAAAGGTAATTAGGGTAATTTAAGGTAAATATAATGTTATAATAAAAAAATTACCTTTACACTTTTCCTAAACTTATATGATGAGTAATGAACGACCAAAAAAATCCATGGGTCAATTTTGGGACCCCATAGAGCCACTTGGGTAAGATAAAGAAATTAATAACTTTTTATTTTAAGTAAAAATAAAAATGTCATAAACATGTATTGTTTTACTAAAACATATTTTACATGGGGTTATATAAGTTATATTTTAGACTATAAATATTAATTGGAAAAATAAAAATATTTCCTACATCATGGTATTTTGTTTATAATTTTTAGACATCAAATAAATAATATTAATAGTGACACAATCATGATGGAGTGTTTACATCATTAATGGATGATATAAATAAATAAGAATATAACAATTTAAACAATTTACAAAACTTTTCCAATTATTATTGGATTATTTTATTTTAAACATGGTCCACCTTATCATCAACTTTAATTATTTTTGGACCTTTAGAAACCAAAAATCATTATATAATAAAATAATATTTTCAAACATTCCAAAAGAGCCCCTCCTCTCCCTTATAAAAATCCCTCACTTACTACCCATTTCTCACACTTCTCAAGCCCTTGGCCCACCCAAACCCTTGTACAATAAGCTCCCGAGATCCCTATTTTCATCTTAGAATCCTTACCTTAGGCATAAAGGACTTCAAGAAATCTTTTTGGTTCAAGGAAAAGGGAGTTACCCGATTTAAAGGTAACGTTCTCTCTTAAGTTTATTTTTGTTTATTTTACTTCTCCAACCCCATAAAATATTTTTATTTCTTTTTTTTATAACAAACAAATAATCCTAAATATACAAGTATGTTGTTATGAGAAGTATTAGAGCTACACTTACCCACACCGCCATCTAATGTGTAAAGAACATACTGTTTCAGTGGACGACGAACTACTGCCTTACGAAATGATGATTGTTCAATTATCTCATACCATCTCTTTTGGTGGCCATTATGATATAATTGTATCTATATATGTCATATATATTCTATTTATCTTTTCTTTATTCTTTTGTATTTTTTATTTTTATATCATACCTTTTTGGTTCCCATAATGGATAAACGCGATAATTTCATTAGAGGAAGTACGGACTACCGCTACCTCAAAGTGATATGACTCTTTCATGCCATATATGGAACGTATAAAGGATATAATTTATAAACTTATG
Organism: Viscum album; assembly: GCA_963277665.1. Classification (NCBI taxonomy): domain Eukaryota; kingdom Viridiplantae; phylum Streptophyta; class Magnoliopsida; order Santalales; family Viscaceae; genus Viscum; species Viscum album. The sequence continues at coordinate 2,137,750,525 of OY728145.1, forward strand.
TAACCTATATGACATAAATATTAAAATGTAATTATAATATACCTAAGAATCACAAATTTTTCATTTCATTAAAATATGAAATAGAAATTAACGTTGTGTTCGTGCATACGTACGACTTACCGTCTCCATGAATGGTGGATTTCATTTCATATCTTTAAATGTTATTTACTATTATAAATGAATATATATAATGGATATATATGATATATATGACAACTAAATGATGAATATAATTCTGGAGAAAATGTAATTTTTACCACATGGACAACTTATAATTATAACAAATTCATTTTTTACTCAAGTTCCAAACATTGACAAAATGTCCGATATGAGCTCAAATAATTAACTAATTGTCATAGAAAGGTAATAAGTAATATAAAAGGATTAATAAAATTGAAAAATATTCTTAATCAATTATAAATTAAATTATGTTTATTATTCAGGATGAACAAGGAATATAATAGCGAGTCAAGTCGGGCAACGAGGTAAGAGGTTCTTGTCCCACTTTTAATTCTATGAGATTTCCTTTGTTTGTCACTTATTTATAGCATGTGGTGTATTCTGTAATTCCATGGGATATATATTATAAGTATTGTCTTTATATTCATGGAATTCTATTATTATTTTTGTGGTTATTAATTTTTGGTCATACGATTCGATTAAATACAACATGGTAAGGAATTTTCATCTCACTTTTTATTCCTATGAGATTCATGGTATATTTTCCACTATTTCCTTTTGTGTGGTGTGTGTAATGTCCACGATTGTAATACTTTTCTAATATAAATTAATTTATGGGTATTTACATATTATTTATATGATCCTTCTTTCATGGGGTGTACGTTTCAAAAGTTACTAAATTGGTAAGGGAACCTTTCACCCTCCTATTTTATGTCATGGCTTCCTTTATGTTGTGTCTTATAGTTCCATTTTATTATGGGGGGGGATTGTTATTCAATATCATTACGATTTTACATTTCATTTCTCAATTATGAGAGACCATTTCCTCTCTCATCAATTTATTTTCTGAATTTTTATGTGACGTCGTTAGGCTGCTGAATTTTTGAAAAGAAATTGTGCTTTCGCTTAGTTTTAAACTTTCCTTTTCATGTGGTGTGTCATTCAAATATGCAGACCATGATCTTATTTATTTTTATTCTGTCCCTCTACTTAAAAATTATCCATTTAGGGATGGTACAACCATTGTCCCCACTCTTTTAATATTTTTTAAAACCATGTTATATAGCTGTTATGCTGTAGAAATTTCGTCTCAAAATTTCTATCACTTTCTCTCAATAAATTCTCTTGTTTCATATATGTGAATACCACTACCTATTTCATTTATATTTGTGTTAATAGTAATAAAAAAATGATATATTTTATTCTATAATTGAAATACATTTAACCCTCACTCCCTTTCCATGGGTTTTAAATGAAATAATGATCTTATTTTTACAATGTTTTAAAACATCACGATTTTAAAATGAACCCATTTCTTTAATTATCTATGGGTTATTTATGAAAAGATTTATTTTGACCTATGCATATCACATGAATGTAAAGAAATATTAAGGGTTCACATTTATAACACTCTAACACATTGGTTAATGAATTAATCTCTAGAGATGATAAGTTTCACGATACCTTAGTGGATAACTTTAGTAATTTTTATGACACCTTGGGGATGGACCTTGGTGATATGTTCATGAATGTCTAAATGAAACGTTGAAGCCCCATATTCATGTTATTATTATTGATATTTTTATTATGATACTACTATTCTTCTATTTATCGTGACATTATGATTTATATCATGTTCTTATTAATATTTCTCAAGATCACATGTCATATATTTCACTTGTTTTCCATACCGAGCCTTATGCTCACCGTTTACTTTGATGTATGTCTCTAGGTTATGAGATGCAGTATTTTTACATAGTATGAACCTCAAATGAAGTCTTAAAAGTGTACTGGAAGTATGTTTTATGTTTTTTTCATGTATTATGTTCCTGATTTCCAAGACACTAGACTTTAAATATCCTCTGTTTGTAAAATGTAATGAAAAGTTGTGAAATAAAATGGAGGGATGTTATTGTTGTTATCAAAGTATAGTTTAGTTATGTATAGAAATTAGGACATTAAAACTTTGGGAATAACCCTATAGAAAATTTTAAATATAGGAAAATGTCTTGGTATTTTGGTGTGCATGGAGTTAGTGGTTTATCAAGCAAGTGCATCCCTGTCTGGATACGAGCAGAACAATCTTAATTTGTTGGGATGAAAATGAAAGGTATAAGAAAAACTTTTTGGTTAAAACAAGTTTTTGTTATTTTTGAGTTTTATAAAAAAGACAACACATAGGCCGTGTGACAACATGTCGTGTCGAACAAAGCCATGGGAATCAAACCCACAACCAATATGAGATTTAGTTTTATCACCTACCGCTGGCATACATGAAGTCCCTGGTTAGTATGACTTATTATTTTTTGTAAAATTATTTTATGGATTAAGAATAAGTTGATTTTGGGAACTTATTTTTTATTAAATGGACACCCTTAGTATAGAAAAATGATTTGGTGTTTAAATGAAAAATTTATTTTGGAAGATGTTTTCTCTTTTGGAATACTATATGCCTAAGGAAAATAAAATACTACAGGATTTCATTTGTCGAAGAAGGGTTATAATTTTTATTTTTTTAACAATCTATGTAATTATTATGGATATATGGTGATTTTGGGTATTTTTGGAAAATGATTATACTATCATAGAAAATATGAGATTCGGTTAATTACATTATAGTATGAGACTTTAAAAATAGTATATGTTATTTGGAGATAAATTTTATGATTTATTATGGAAGACGATGTGATAAAATCCTTCTGAGTTATGGATTTCAATCATAGTTTGGATTATTTTGAATAATTTTAAGGATGATTGTGTATTGAATAGTCTTTCTTGAACATTGGGTACTTTTTGTTGAGTTTTGGAGATTAATAGTAGTATTTTGTTTATAAAGGATTATCCTTTTGGGGATTATATGATCTCGTACTAACCATTTTTGTTTTAGTTGATGTCTAAACCCAAGGGAAATATAAATTTATTCTTTTGTAGATTATGTGATTCTATGGAAGATTATTCTTGTGATTTTTATGTCACCAAGTCTTTTTGAATACTCATTGTTTGTAGAAAAGATTAATTTTTGGTTGAAAATTATTAAAGGATGAAACTCTACTTGAAGGTAAGTATATTTCATTATGTTTTTATTCTATGTAGTAAATTAATTCCTCAAAATTATGAAAAGGAATGTAAAACCAAAATTTTGTGGTTTTACGTTTACTACTGGGTAATCAAAGACCATTTAACACATCATATGTTTGTGATTTTCTAGTGGTTAACTTTCTCCTAATCATGTTTTCTATCAATGTCCATCAGAACATGATTGTTTCTTTTCACTTCCATATCCATGTTTTCTTACATGAAATCCCAGTATGGGTTAACTCAGGTGACCTTTTTACTTCTCTTTCTTTTGTTTAAAGTGACAGTTTTACTGAATCTTTTTCCGATGTGGGACATTAAATGATGTTTCCAATCCCAATTTTAAAATTGTGAGGATGCAATTTCGATACGGGGGGATGAATGTAACATCCCATGAAAACAAAGAATAGGAAATTTTAATATTTTTTAATATTTTTGAATTAAATATTAATTTTATTTTAAAGGGGATTATATATTTAATGGCATACCTGACACGCAACAACGGGTTTCTTTGAAATCTTACATTGCACACTAATAATATAATATTATTATTTTAAATGGTAGTTAACACCTTTCCATTTTATTAGATAAAATTAATATAACTAACTTAAATATGATAATATATGTATTTTAAATGTTTTTACATTCAGCAAATAAAATTCAGAGGCTTATAATGTAAATGAAATTAATTTTCAGTATAATTTTCTTTAAAAGGGTGATTTACCGCCTTTTGATGGAGTACCATTTTTAAATCTCATTTTTCACTATTACATATTATATTAGACAAAATAATTTTCATCTTTAGAATTGGGACATCAAAATTTACCTTGGATGAAATTTTGATATTTTTCTGATAATGTTCATTTTTAATGAATAGTGAAAAAATGCTGTATTTTAATTCAAAACCACCTTTTAATCTAATTTATTTATATGGTTTGACTATCTTTTTAATTTGTTTTAAAGTGTAAATATATTATATTTTTACCATTTAACCCAATTTTGTCCATTGGAAGTAATTTCACATTGAGATTGGACATTAACAAGTATCAATATTTTGGTGGTTATTATTTCTTAAAAACACGCTTTTTTGTTTTGATGACGGGAATTAATTTTGAAATTAATTAATTCAAATTCTATGTTTTTAATTTTTTAAAATATACATCATTTTTTAATTTGGAATATTATGTTTAGCTTAGAGTGAATTTTTGGAATTTTTCTGAAAACCTTTAATTTTTTATGAATAGTGAAACCACTAAGTAGTAGTTAAAAAACTGACATTTTCATTTAAATTTAATTTTACCGCTTCTGTGAAATTAATTTAAAAAATCTGACATATATGGTTGTCATTAGTAAGTAAAATTTGGTTCAATGGGATGAAAATAATTTTTTGTGAATAGTAACTTTTGACTTTCATTAACCACGATTAAAGTTAATTAGGGTAATTTAAGGTAAAAATAATGTTATAATAATTTAAAATTACCTTGACACTTGTCCTAACCTTATTTGATGAGTAATGGCTGACCAAGAAAATCCATGGGTCAATTTTGGGACCCCATGGAGCCACTTGGGTAAGATAATTACATTAATAACTTCTTATTTAAAGTAAAAATAAAAATGCCATAAACATGTATTGTTTTACTAAAACAATATTTAAATGGGGATATATAAGTTATATTTTAAACTTTAAATATTAATTAAAAAGATAAAACTATTTCCTAAATCATGGTATTTTCTTTATAATATTTAGACATCAAATAAATAAAATTATTTATGACACAATGATGATGCGATGTTTACGTTATTTATGGATGATTTAAATAAATAAGAAGATAAAAATTAATACAATATCCAAAACTTCTGAAATTATTATTAAATTATTTTATTTTAAACATGGGACACCTTATCTTCTAATTTAATGATTTTTGGGCATTTAGTAATTGAAAATCATTATATAATAAAATAATATTTTCAAACATTCTAAAAGAGCCCCTCCTCTGCCTTACAAAAATCTCTCACTACTACCCATTTCTTACACTTCTCAAGCCCCTGGATCATCTAACCTCTACTCCAATAATCTCCTAAGATCAATCTCTTCATCCTAGAAGCCTTACCCTATGCATAAAGCTCTTAAAAAACCCTTTTGGTTCAAACCAAAAAGAGTTACCCGATTTAAAGGTAACGTCTTCTCTTAAGAATTTTTTTGTATTATTTTACTTCTCCAACCCCCTAAATTCTTTTTATTATTTTATTTTACAACAACACTAGTATCCCCAATACACAAGTATATTTTTACGTGAATTATTCTAACTACACTTACACACACCTCCATCTAATGGGAAAAGAACATACTGTTTCAGTGGACGGCGAACTACTGCCTCACGCAACGATGATTGTTCAATTATCTCCTACCACCTCTCATGGTGGCCATTATGATGGAACTGTATCTATATATGATATATATTATATTTGTGTTTTATTTATTATTCTCTATTTTCCTTTTTATAGCATACCTTTAGGTTTTCCATAATGGGTAAACGTGATAAATTCACTAGAGGAAGTGCGGACTACCGCCCCCTCAAAGTGATATGACTCGTTCATGAAATACGTGGAACGTATAAAGGATATAATTTATGAACTTAAGTAAAATATATAAAATATATATTATACAGAAATTATAATATACATATGAATCACTATGTTTTCAATTCATTAAAATATGAAATAGAAATGAAAGTATCGTTCATGTGTACGTACGTCTTACAGTCTCCATGAATGATGAATTTCATTACTTATCTCCAAATGTTATGTACTATTATAAATAAATATATATAATTGATATATATTATTTATATGAAATCTAAATTATGAATATCATTCTAAAGATAATAGAATTTTTACCACATGGAAAATTTATAGTTATAACATGTTCATTTTTGACTCATGCTCTGAACATAGAAAAAATGTCCGATATGAGCTCAAATAAATAAATAATTTTTATAGAAAGGTAATAATTAATATAAAATGAAAAATAAATTTGAAAAATATTCTAAATCATGTATATAGTGACTTAAATTTATTATTCAGGAAGAACAAGGAACATTAGAGCGAGTCATGTCAGACAATTAGGTAAGGGATTCTTATCTCACTTTTAATTCCGTGAGATTTCCATTGTTCGCCACTTATTTATAGAATGTTGTGTATTTTGTACTGAAATTGGATATATGTTATCAGGATTATATTTATATTCACTTTATTCTGTGATTCTTTTGGTGGTTAGTAATTGTTGGTCATACGATTCGATTTAATACAACATGGTAAGGGATTTTCATCTCACTTCTTATTCCAGTGTGATTCATGGTATATTTGCCACTATTTTGTTTTGTGTGGTTTATGTAATGCCCATGATTTTACTATTTGTTTAATATAATTTAATTTATTAGTATTTACATATTCTTTATATGATCCTTCATTCTTGGGGTGTACATTTCGAAAGTTACCAAATCGGTAAGGGGACCTTTCACCCTCCTCTTTTAAGTCATGGATTCTTATTTGTTATGTCTTATAGTTCCATTTTATAATGAGGGGGATTGTTCTTATATATATGTACTATGGTCCATTTAATTTCCAAATTATGAGACACCATATCCTCTATCATAAATTTATTTTATGAATTTTTATGTGACGTCGTTAGGCTGCAGAATTTTCGAAAAGAAATCGCGCTTTCCCTTTCTTTTCAAGTTTCCTTTTCATGTGGTGTGTCATTAAAATATCCACACCATTATCATATTTCTTTTTATTCTGTCACTATACTTTAAAATGATCCATTTATGGATGGGATACCCTTTTCCACTCTATTTTAATATTTTCTAATACCAAGTTATATAGTTGTTATGCTGCAGAAATTTCGTCTCAAAATTTATCTCTCTTTCTCTCAAGAAATTCTCCTATTTTATATATGTGAATACCCATACCAATTTAGTTTCTATAGGTTATAATAGTTATAAAAATGATATATTTGATTCTGGAATTGAAATATATGTAACCCACACCCCCTTTCAATGGTTTATAAATGACATAACAATTTTATTTTTAAGAACTTTTAAAACGTCACGATTTTGAAATGAACGCATTTATTTTATAATTCATGGGTTATTTATGAAATTTTTGATTATGATCTATGTGGATCACATGAAATTAAAGACATATTAAGGGTGCACCCTGATATTTCTCTGATGCATTGGGTAAAGAAATAACCTGCAGAGATGACATGTTTCGAGATACCATGGTGAATAACCTGGGTAATTTTTATGACACCTTGGGCATGAACCTTAGTGATATGTTCATGAATGTAAAAATGAAATTTTGTATCCACATATTCAATTTATAATTCAATTAATTTCTATTTTTATATTCATATTCTTCTATTGCTCATGAATTTATGATTTATATCATATTTTTATTAATATTGCTCATGATCGCATGTAAACTGTTTCACTTATTTTCCTTACTAAGCCTTATGCTCACCCTTTCCTTTGATGAATGTCTCCAGGTTTTGAGATGAAATATTTGTACATAGTTTGAACCTATGATAAAGCCTTAAAAGTGTATTAGAAGGATTTTTTAAGTTGTTTTCATGTGTTATGTTTCTGATTTCCAAGACACTAGACATTAAAGATCCTCTATTTGTAAAATTTAATGAAAAGTTATGAAATAAAATGGAGGGATGTTATATACAACATTCTAGAACATACCTATATAATGTCACATCCCTAATGGTAGGGTGATGAGTCGCCTCTATCCTATGTCAGGGAGATGTGAGTATACTCATTTTTCTACAATCTTCGATTTGGGATCTCTATTAATGTAGATTCAGTGGTCGTTTATGATATGAAACTTCACCTACAAATCCAATGCACCTTGAGGGTGGAGTGTCATAGATCAGGTGGATGCCCCCCATTGGGGGATTAAAATATAATGTGGACGGGTTCATTATGGGTGGGATGATGAGAGGTGGTGGGGTGATTTAGTACTCATGAGGCTCAAACCTAATGGGGTTTAGTGATTTCTATGAACATGCAGATTCCTTAGATGGAGAGGTGTGGGATCTTCCCTCCGGTATGATGATTTGTATGCACTGTGGTCTTTAGGTGGCTGACGTTGAGTCTGATTCTGAATTTTTGGCAAGGTATATTCCAGAGATTTATATGGTGTCATGGGTTTTGAGATATCTTATCCATAAATGCATTGTGGGTACTAACCATTGAAATATTATCCACCTTATTTATAGGGAGGCTAATTTTTCATCGGACTCACTCACTCACATGGGTAACTCGAATGATGAGATGGAAATTTTTGATAGTTGTGGTTCACTTACATTAGAGTTAAAAGATTCCATTATCGAGGATTTCCTTAGTTTGTATCACTTTTTCCCCCTTGAGGGTTCTATTTTTACTTATTTCTCTTCAAGTTTTATAAAAAATTAATTTACAGTACTTAGAGAGTGTGGAATCCTATAACTGGTTTATAATATCATACATACTTCGAATATGTCCATGCTACTCTCTTTTTTATTTATATTTGAGATATAATTATATTACAATGTCCTAAAACAACATTATATGACTTGGTTTGATTTACATAAACTATTTTATGTAACTATTTTATTTAATCCATTGTTTTTGAAATATTTGATATCTTATAAAGTAAAGCATGTGGTTTAAAATTATTTTACAACATTTTTGAAACATTATAGAATGGTTTTTAAATATAATATTTAAAGTGAAAAACCTATTTATTTTGAATATTGAAAGATTTTCTTTGGATAATCTATATTTTGCATCTATTATAGAATATTTTGTGGTATCCTACTAGGAAAAGGAACAAACTATTCTTTTGTCCTTATGGTTCATATAGACTTTCTTCTTCTACGTTCATGGAAAGAGAAGTAATCTCTTGTAGGTGGATCTAGATGTTGAGATTGGGACTTGTTGAGTTTTGTATTTAGGGACACTGGGGTTGTTTTCCCTATTTTAGGTACTTGGGTTACAATTATTTGGTCTTTTTATGCATAGTTATATTCTAGTACATTACTCATAATGAAGATTCATTGGTATGCATACTATCTGGTTTCTTTCTATTTTGATCTTTTTTTTGGAAAATCCATTCCCACATTAATTTTATACGATGCTAGGTGCTGGACGATGACTCATGGAGATCGGGAACGACCTTCCGGATATGTTAGGACTGGCTCAGTTATCAGTTTACTTGGGTAACTAGGCTGGTTCGTGACAAAGTGGTATTAGAGGAGTTTGTTAAGAATTTTACCTTAATGATAGTATTCATTATAGAATTCTTTTCTAGACATAGGAGGTAGTTGTGATTGCGTTTCTGACCAGATCACATAAAAATAAACCTTATGTCACTAGGGGTAGTTTTGAAAAGATGTTTTATAGACTAGTTCTAGTTTTTACCTTATTTTTGATTTGGATAGATTGAAATAAATATCATATTATACAATCTGTTGGGATTTATTCTTCCCTCATTTCACTATTTGATCATTCTCTAATGGTTATCTATTGATTTTTTGTAACACCATTACTCAGAGAAGACATGAAAATCAGAGCCAGGAGGAGGCTCCTGCGGAACCACGCCAAGAAAATCCTCAAGTGGGACCAAATATAGTTTAGGTGATCGTGCACAAAGTTCATACTATGGGACATGTACCACCTTAAGTCCCCATTCATGCTCCAGCTCTGGACCATCAGGGGGATGTTATTTAGAATCATTATCAAGAGTTACTTCACTAGAAGCCACAAGTTTTCAAAGCATACACTGATCCACAACTTATTAAGTAATGGTTTGGAAAGATATAATGGTTGTTTGAGTTCTTGGATACATTGGATGGGATAATGGTGAAGTGTTCCACCTTCAAGTTGGAAGGACCAAGCAACAGATAGTGGTACATGATGGTGACAGAAAGGAAAAATGAATTCTTAGAGTGGAGTTTTTTAATCTTGAGAAGGATGAAAAAAAAATCATGAATTAGTATTAAAATATCTTTTCTGAGTTGGTGCAATTTTCTCTTCAGGTTGTATCTAATGATAGAATGAAGGCTCAATGGATCATGTTGGGACTCTGATCAGATAATTGTTCCCAGGTTTTCATGATAATGCATCCCACTTAAGTTGATCTGATGGATAGGGAAATGATGTTTGAGATGGACCTAGCTAGAAATTTAGGGTTTATGGGAGTTCCCTTTTCTATTAGAAGCAGAATGAGTTCCATTATAGGAAAGAGAAAGCATGCTGACTCTCATAGTGGGTCTTGATAGCAGGGTCATTTTCAACTTCTATTGCATAGCATATATGATTCCAATGTGGCCAACCAAGACATTCAAGTAGGGTTTGAACTGAGGAACCCAAGAATTTTGGCTCCTACAGAGGTTTTGGGCCCTTGAAAATGTTTTTCCATAACGTTTTTACTCTATGAAGTAAAAAAATATCATCAACACTGACAAAAACTGTAGTGAAATCAAATTCCTCACATACAAAAGGGTTCTAGCCACATGAAACTAGAGAGAGGCTTCTTCACAAAGTGGTAATGTCTCTAAAGGAGGGGGACATGGGTCTAGTGACTGTGAGATGTATCATTACTATATGATCATCATTAGTGACTACTCTATTTGATACTCATGCTTATATCTCATCTATTTCAACTCGTATTTTTAATCTAATTATTCATCCTATGGAGATTTTCTTTGGTGTAATGGACATTAATACACCCCTTTGTATAAAGAGAGAGTGTCCCACTTCTGTCTTCGCCCTATCAGACGTGAATATTTCATAGATATTTCTGGTTCTTGACATGAAATATCTTAACATCATTTTTGGGATGGACTAGATCATTTCCAATAAAGCATGAATTTATTGTTCTATTTTATGGGTCTACATTAAAACAACCAATAGTGTACCTCTTGTATTTTATTAAAAATTGTAACCAACGTAATGTAGAGCTAGACCCTCTTATCGAGAGTTAGGGAAATCCATATCAATGTTTTCTTTTGATCTCGAATGAGATTTAATGAGTGGGGAACTCCCTCCATTCATTTTTGAGTTTCCTGGCGTGTTTCATTTTGATTTCTCTATTTTTCCATCAGGGAGGGAGGTTGAGTTTTATATTGATTTAATGTTTGGAACACAACTTGTTTCAATTCACTCTTATACTATGGAACTAGAAAAACAGAATGAGATGAAGTCCCAGTTGGACGATCTTCATGAGAAAGGATTTATATGCCTATGTGTGTCGCCCAAGGAGGCATCAATTATCTATTCTATGAAGGATGATGGTTTCTTTTTCTTATGTGTTGATTATTGAATGATCAATCAAGTTATGCTATAGAACAAATATCTTTTTCCACATATTGATGATCTATTTTGTCTGTTGAAAGGTGTGAAGTGGTTTTCAAAGATCATCCTTCGATCTGGTTACCATCAGTTAAGTATAAAGGAATCTAACATGAAGAAAACTACCTTAAATCGCAGGTACAGTCATTATGAGTACCTTTTTATTCCCTTTGGTCTGGAAAATATTCCTTTAGTTTTATTGGATTTCATGAACACGATTTTACATGAGTATATGTGTAACTTTATGGTAGTGTTTGCAGAATACATCCTTGTTTTCACAAAATATGAGGAGGATTATGTGCAACATCTGAGAGTAGTTCATGGTCTATTGGGAAATCACCGACTTTATTCCAAATATTAAAAGTGTGATTTCTAGATCCAGGAAGTTAAATTCTTGGAACACATTGGGTTTGATAAGGGTATATCAGTTGATCATGAGAAGGTAAAGGATTTTATTATTTGGAAGCAAAAATGTAGGTTCTTAGAGATTTTATGCTTCTTAGGTTTATCTAGATACTATTATCAGTTTGTGAAGGACTTCTTATAGTTGGCTTATCTGATGAATGCTCTTACTCGGAAGGGGGTGAAGTTTTCTTGGAATAGTAAATATGAGAGTTCCTTTGTTGAGTTGAAACATATTTTAACTATTGTTTCAGGGTTGAATATTCTATAATACTAGATAGTCTATGTGTTCTACTATGATTAACTGGGTTCTGGTTTGGATTGTGTTATTATATAAGGTAATTATGTTGTAGTATATGGATATCATCAGCTTAGGCTAGACAAGAGAAACTATCCTATCCATAAACATGAAATTTGATCTATAATGCATACGATTATGTGAAGGAGAAATTAACATTACGAAGAAAGGTTTATTGTGTTTTTAGACCCCAAAATCTTGAGTTCTAGCTTCTCTCAAAAATATTTGAACATTCACTATAGGTGTTGGTTGGAGTGCCTGTAGTAATTATATTTTGACATCACCTATACACAGGGGAAAGTGAATTTCATTTAAAATGCATTAAGTAGGTAACATCCAAACTTGTAATTGAAATAATCTTCATAAGAGTGGATTTTGATGGCACTTTTTGAATAGTTGCATATTGGAGTTCATTAGAAAGGGGTGAAGTTTATTTAGAAATCATTTAGTTGAAATCTTATGTTATCGAGATGGTTCTTTTTTACCAAGTTCTTGATGATGATTTTTATAGCACATGAGGCTCTCTATATGATGGGGTGATAGTGGACCAGTGGTCGTTCTCCAAAGATGTAGTTCTATGCTATCAGTATTTTTATGTTGTTTTGTTAGTGACACGGAAGGATGTAATGTGAGATTTTCATAATTATAAGTTTTTTGTGCACCCAGGAACCACTAATTTGTTTTATGATATGTGGTGATAGTTATTGTGTCCTAGTAAGAGGTGGGACATTGAGAATTTTGTTTCCCATTGTTATACATGCCAAAAAGTGAATGTCGAGCACCAGAATCCTTCAGGTTTACTTTAACCACTGCCAGTCTATACTTGGAAGTGGGATGAAATCTCAATGAAAATTGTGGTTGGGTTTCCTCATACCCAGATAAAGAAGAATTTTATAAGGTTCTATTCTAAATTCTTACCTAGTAGGCTAACTTATTACCCATTCAAGATAAAACCAAAGTTGAGGAGTTGGTAAATCTCTATGTGAAAGAGATTTTTCATATTCTTGGATTGTCATATTATATAGTCTTTGATGGGGATACTCAATTTACTTCTCTTTTTTGGAGAGGCATTTATAAAGCACTGGGATCTTAGGTTTTTTTTAGCACGACCTACCATCCATAGTCATATGTCTTGAGGGAGAGATCTATATAAGTTCTTGAGGATATGCTTTGCACTTGTGTTTTAGACTATAGAGGGGCTTGTGATGATCTCTTAAGACTAGTTGAGCTCTCTTATAATAATAGTTACTATTCTATAATCATAATGGCTCCTTTTTGAGGCCTTCTATGGACATCCATGTAAATCTATATTGTTTTTGTTGGATATTGGTGAAAGTTACATAGTAGGAATAAGTTTGGTGCAAGAGATGAAAACTATGAGTAAACTAATTCATTAGAGGATTTGGGTATCCCATAGTCGATATAAGTATTATGTTGATCATCTCTATAGAACTTTTGAGTTTGAAATATGTGACCAGTTGTTCTTGAAATTTTCAATCATGTTTGGTCATCAACGACTTGGGAGGCTAGGGAAACTTGCTCCTTATTTTGTGGGACCTTCTGATGTTGTTGAATTGGTGGGGAAATATTCTTACCATATATCACATCCACCACATCTGGCATTCATACATAATATTTTCTATGTATCACAGTTGAGAAAGTATCTATTTAAACCATATCACGTTTTGAGATAGAGTGATCTTGATATTGAACCTAATCTATCATTGACTGAGCAGCTAGTCCGGAGAGTTGATTATGAGACCATGGTACTTCATGGGAGGTTGATTTATTTGGTTCGTGTGCTATGGAATCATGGTTCTAATAGTCACAAGACATGGGAATGTGAGGAACTGATTATTGGGTAGTGTCCTCATATATTTCACATGAAATCTTCCTCATAGGCTTTTTGGGGACATAAATTTTCTATGGTGGGGAGGATATAACATCCCATTACCAAACTAATATGTAAATCTTTAACCTTGTATTAGTTTATCCCTTTTATTAATGGAGTATGGATGAGTTTGATTTGAGTGGATTCTTGAAATAGTGAAGTCATAGAATGGTTGGAATCTCACTTTCTGTTTGATTTTAACTATAGTCTACTAGGGAATTACACACTATGAACCATGGTTACACGACATCTTTGATGTCATAGCATACAAGCCGTGAGAGTAAAACTAATGCTGTGAAGGGTTTCACATTGTGAAACATGTTTAAAAATCACAAAAAAGTGGTGCATAAATTCTTTGACTCACATGTCAGCCTTTAATTCATGGTGACACATTTTCTTCCACGACCACGTTACTTATGGATTTCACGATGTGTAATAAATTATACGTTGTGTAATATGCCGACAAACACTTGTAAAAGTGGAAATGTGATTTTTTTTATCTCATCATATTATTTGGATTCTTCTCCCTAAACCCAAATCCTTCCCCACATATTCTCTTATCCTTCCAAACCTTCTTGATCCATTCCATTAGTGAAAAATTGTCAATTCATTGTCGGGTGATATTTGGGTAATCTTTCTTCATTGTTCTATATCTTTCCCTCCATATCCTCCTTGGGAATTTCAATATAACTTATAGGAATTGATGGATATATTACCTCTCATGTCATACTTTGCTTCTTGGTTGGGTTTTTAGGTCTTCTAGACTGTTGTTCTTATTGACGGGTTCCATTGTGAGTGTTGAGTTTCAAGAAGAGGTAGGTGGTTTTATCCTGATTAGAAAAATTAATTATTCCTAAATTTCTTGATTTATTTCAATTACTGATTCAAATTCAATTTCTCTAACATTATTTCAATTAAATAGATAAAACCTAATTCTAGTGAATTTGGAGATCTTGAATTCTTGGCACAAAAATTTGGGAAACCCCCAGTTCCATTGAATTGGGGTGTGTGTATGGAAATTGGCTAATTTGAATAATTGAATATAATTTTTTTATTTTATGGAAATTATTTCAATTAAAATTTTGAATTTAATTGTGAAAATGAATTTTAAAAAGGTTGGAATTGGTTTTGAATGGATTTTAAACTTGTTAAAATGGCTTTAAAATATTTGATATAAACCCGGTGGTTTTATCTTGTGAAAAAATCAGGTTTTTTTTATTTAAACCCATTTTGGTTTTAAATGGAATGAAATCGGAATATCTAAAATGGAAGAATGGGATTTATTGTATTTTAGGATATCTTGAAATAAATTTCCCCTCATGTTAGAGAACATGAATGTCTTAGGTAATTGGTGAGTTATTTCGATACACTCTATGCTATTACTACGTTCTAAAACATACCTGCAGCGGGTCACATCCCCAATTAGAGGGTGATGAGTCACCTCTAGCTAGTGTTAGGGGTAGTAAGTGTACTTATCTTTCTATGATCACTTAGAGAGTGTGGAGTCATATATCTGGTTAGTACTAGCATACCTACTTGGTAGATGACCATGTTGCTCATTTTTTTATTTATTTATGAGATATAAATGTATGAAAATTTTCCAAAAATTATTTATACGCCTTTACTGGATTTACATAAACTATTTTGTGTAACTATTTTATTTAATCAATTTTTAAAGAAATGTTTTATATCCTGTAATGTAAATCATGATTTTTTAAAATAATTTTCCATTAATTTTTAAACTATATACCATGTTTTATTCAAATATGATTTAAAATTTTGAAACCTGTTTATTTTGAAAATTGAAATATTTTATTTGGATAATCTATATTTGGAATTTATTAAAGAATATTTGGTGGTATCCTATTTGGATTAGGAGCACACCCTACTTTTTCCTCCAGGTACTTGAAGACTTTCTTCTTCCAGGTTCAAGAAAAGGGAAGGGATCTCATGCAGGTGGATCCACCTATTGATCTTCGGACTTTCGGAATTATGTCCTTATGATCCTTCAGGATATTTAATTATTTTTGGTACTTGGGTTGTAGTACATTGGGATTTTATTCCTTGTTGTATTCTAGTACATTATTCCCATTGGAGCGTCCTTGTTATGTATACTATCTTGTTTCTTTTTCTTCTACTATGTTTTGTGGAAAATTCATTCCCGCTATCAAGTTTTATGATTCCAGGTGCTAATCACTGAACCATGGGGATATGGAATTACCTTATAACTATGCTAGTATAGGCTCGATTATCATGTTACAAGGGTACCTGGGCTGGTTCATGATAGTTCCTCTTCTGATTCACAATTTTTTTCAAAATAAACATTTTTGTTCCATTAAAATTCTCAACTTATGATGTGTCAGTATAGGGAATATTTTTTTGAAATTCATAATTTTATTCTTCTTGTTAAAATTGAATTTAACTGTTCATTTATTCATCATCATGATAGGGCATTGATTTTTTTTGTTTATCTCAATATATTTAAAATCTAAAGAAGGGTACCATCATTCTTATGGAAATTAACATAAATAATTTATTGACTTAAAGATCCAAGGAATTATTACATTAACACATAAATGGATATATATATATATATATTGAGATGGAACTTAAATATCTCTATGTTTTTTTTGTGCCAATGTTTTTTAATACGTGAGTAGAAATTGGGGTTCATTCAAACATATTAAAATAGAATAATGAATTTGTTACCTTATACTACTAAACTATATCCTTCTCTTGATAGTTCTACTTAATGTGTTTAATGATAATGAACAACAACATTAATTCATGTTTTTTAGAATCTCTAGAGTAATGGTATCAAGAATTTAATATGATACATCCTAATAATATTTCTCATGTTCCTTATAAGAACCATTTTCTACAGGAATACTATTAGGATAAGTTTTAGTTGCGATAATTCTCTCAAGACCATATATTTTATCGTCATGTTTGAGGATAATTACTGAATTAAAATAACCATCCTGAATCTATTACCATTAAATTTTCCCTTCTCAAGGACTGGTCTCTATGATAAATTTGAGTTTCTTCTTGATGTCATGCATATCTATAATAAAATATGTTTCATTATTAGTTATATATATATTTTATTAGATATTTAATTTTATTAAGTATACTCCAATTAAAATAATAACCTCCAATATTATGAATTATGTGGTCCATGATCCTTATTTTTTAACAATTCCTAACTCACCTATGATCATCTCTCAAGGTTTTGTATATTTCGGAAAACAACACTTATTAATTGTACCCAAAAAATCTTGGACTATTGAGTGAATAACACCATTCTTAAATCATCTCATTAATATTCAAAACACCAAGCCTCTATATTCCAATCTAATTTGGTTACCTAGTAATGTGTTACCCAATATTCAGTTTAGGATAAATATTATACATTTTACTTAACAAAATATATATTATTTATTGGTCCCAAACTATATTAAATTTTTTAAAGGGAGTGGGTGATGTAGGTTATGAAAATTTTAAACAATTTCCTTTCTGAAATTTTTCCATCATGAGATAAAACAAACATCCCCCTTTAGAAATAAAAATGTATAATGAATGTTACGAACATGCAGGAGAAAACACAGTTTTAATTTTTTCACCAACAATGGGATACATCCATGTAGGATAAAATCGACAGTGTGTCAATATACATAAATTCACTAACACACACTGTTTCTTACACGTTCATATTTGAATCACTATGCATGTGTTTTATAACTAATTACTACTCATAATGTATTTCTCTATCAAATTAAGTTAAGACACTACTCGTCTAAAAGAAACACCATGAAATCAAGATCATCCGCTCAACTATTTTTACATGATTTTGTGTGTCATTAAATTCCTCTTTTTTCATTATGATGATGCCCTCTTTATTGTATAAATTTTGGAAATTGTATTTATGATTTAATTAAATCAAATTTTCAAACAATTATATTTTTCATAAAAATACAATTACTCAACTTCTATTCACAAAAAATCATATTCATATAACTTTGATTCACAAAAATAAGAGTTTTAAAAAATTATGTTCGTGTAAGTGAAGATTTATGTACCATATGTTCAAAAAATTTAATATTCATATGACTTATATTAAAATATAATTACCAACAAGTCTAATAATCATCTCAATATTTCTTCTATTAAAAAATAATTATATTAAGTTCCTATTTACAGTAATAAAATACCTGTCTTAAAATCATTAAATAAATTTCTTGATTATGGAGCTCTATATATTACAAAACAAAAATCTTATATTTATTCACATACAACTCTAGCTTCCACGCATTCAAAAAAATTAAATTTGTGTAACTAATTTTTTTTCTCAAGGATAGTTAAGAAAACTATAATTTACTCTAAACAAATTATATTCACTAACACATATTAAAAACTACTCTAGTTTGTGCAAAAGTTTAGTTTTCACTAAAGTATAGTTCATGCTACTCTAGCTTGCACAAAATACAATATAACTCTGCTTTAACTCTAAATTTTTATTAAAGAAACAAAATAAACAATAAAAACATCTAGAAACCATCTATTCATGAATTCATCAAGTCTTCACTTCTTTTAAACCTTGTAAATATTAATTTTCAATAAACATATCCTAAAAACACATAAAATTAAACATGGGATTTTTTTCTAATAATATACCCATTTTGGTTTATTGAACAAAATTAATGTCACATATCATCTTAATCTCCTGTATGGGTCAAATTAATCTTAAATTTTAAATGATTTGAATCTTTTTTGGAGGTTATATAAATGGGTGTTAGGTGTTTGGAGGTGGGGGAAACTGAAACCTAGAAAAACAGTGGTTGTAGAAGTCTACTGGTTTGTCAGTGGAATCATGGTAGATTGGATTTCCTATAATAACTACACCATCTAGCCAATGTTTATTCCAGTAATATAGGCTCAATACATGATACAACATTTTAGTAGGTGGTTTTGACTGGGTAGCCAGTATCCTCAGGCTAGGTAAGTTAACTAATGGTGTTTTTGTAATTTTAATCCATAGAAACCCCTAATCAACCACATAATCTATATTTTTTAAACCACATATTACCATATATTATAGAGAGGATTTATTTTGGTATTCTGGGTACTAGTATTCTTTTATTCTTAGTGTTTTATACTAGTTTGATAATTTTTCAATGTTTTAGTTAGTTTAATCGATCTCTTATTGTTTCAACCACTTCTCTTAGAATTGACATCACTTTTAGTCTATATTTATAGATAATGTTTATCATGTTATGAACACTCACAATCCATTATATATGCATATAGTGTTCATCTTTAGGATGAAAATTCTCAATTTGGTTGTGGTGTGGTGAGGGTCCTCTATTAGTTATCTGAGTATATCTTTTTCTCTAAGGGCCATTTACTTATGGGATTTGATTCAATGTTGTGGAAATAATTTTTTAGGATATCCTCTTGTTTTTTTATTTCCTTTCCATATAGTCTATGGATCCTATTGTGGTTTGTGTACGAAACAAGTGTGAGTTTATTGGCTCATGTATCTAGCCAATGATTTATTAATCTTGAATGGAGATGGTTTTCTAAATGCTTTTATAAAAGATAAATGGTATGAAACATGGGCTGTTCGATATGAATGAGAAAATATGTTTATATAATATATTTGGTTTCCCATTTTTCAGTTAATTTATTATGGTTTTTGATGAATTTTGAAATGATTTGTTGAATTGGCTTACAAATCATGGTTTTGGATGGAAAAAGTGGTTTTTGGAATTTTTTTGTGGAATTGTACATGCACATGGAAATGATTTGAAATATTATACACATTGGAGCCTTGTGATTCAAGGAATGGTTTGTATAATTAGGCCTTGTTCATTGACTCCATAAGGGGGTTCACTTTCTGGGGTTCTCCTTGATTCCTATATAATATATTGATGGGATATAAGAACATGGTCATGACATTGTAAGGGGGATCACTTTTTGAGTTTTTTCTCTATACTTAACACATATATTCTTGAATCTATTTAATTGAGTGTGTACTAGTATTGATTATTTTTTGTGGTATTAGTGTCCAAGATAACCCAATTATTTATTATCATAAGGGTGATTTTAATAGTTTTTTGGATTTTTGTTGTTCTGTAATCAATGTCATATATGGTGAATTCCTTGATAAGGATAAATTGATTTACTTGTAATGTGATTTGATACTGCATTATTTGGTTTTTGATTTATAAAAATTAGAAGATTAAATCATTCACGACAATTTTATTATAAATTTTGAAACTCTTTTTCATGCTATGTTTTTAAAAAAATGGAGCATATTTGGATTTTTTTGAAAGAGAAATGATATGTAATACATGGGTGGGATCATATTGATCCTATTTATATCACACCTTCCACACTCCCTCGAGATGTGTAAACCTTTTATTTTCTTCTTTATAAAAGGTAATGGTTCCATAGTGAGATAAATAGGTCGGTGTTAGAAGGATATGGGTAGCTTTTGGTGACATGGTGAGATGTATCTCTCATATCACATGGTGTTTCTGGGTTGTTTTGTTGAATTTGGTATTATTATTTGTCCTATACCATTATTTATTTATTTTTTTCTTTAGTTGTTTCGTTTCCTCTATTGGATTATTTTTATAGAATATTTAATTTATGGTCCAATATTTTTGTATGTATTCAATGTGTCTTATTTCTGGTTGGGTAAATCGTTCTTCTTCTTTTTGTTGGATGTCTGGGTGATAGTCTCAACCCCATGGGGATTGGGAATGCCCTCCAAGTCATACATCTATCCTTTATAATCCAAGTTATATGTGTTATCAAATATGGTTTATGAGAATTTTTTATGAATACTACTCTATCCTCAAGTTTCCATAGCTTGTGATGACTGGTAGATAAGAGATAGGAATTTTAGGACATGAATGGTAGGTTAGAGTGATTTCTTTGATATATCTTTTCATTATGAGACTCAAATCATAATGGTTTGTTATTATGTGTATCTTTTGTGTTTTGTTTTGATTTAATCTCAGTTTATTCATTTTTTTATTTAGTGAAAACTAAGATTGATTATTTATCTTATGTTTTCCTTGTTTTCATATATAGAATCATGCCTCCAATAAATATTCTAAGGGTTTCTATGATGGGTGAAATGAGAAATAATCCTTTAGGAAATCCTTTTCATGACCAAAATATCCTATAGTCTATTGTATAGTTAGTTTCTGTCAGGGACCAAAGTGTACCTCCTATTTAAAAACATGATGTTGAGGTGAAACCAAGAGATAGAGGATACATGGATTGGGAGAGAGAGTTTCTAGGTTAGAATCCTCCATATTTTTATTGTAGTAATAACCATCATGAGGTGGATAATTGGCCAAAAAAATAGATCATTTCTTTCATTTCCTAGAGATACATGAATCTATAAAGGTGAGGTATACAATGCATAAGCTCTAGGATCCAAGTAATATGTAGTGGGACACTATGGATCAGAAAAAAGAACATGTCGGATTGGAGTAGAAAATAATGAAGAACATTTTATTTCAGTAGTTATACTCTAAATCCTTAATGTTTATGAAGTCTTTGTAGTTCCTCTATTTATAAAAGGAAGAGTGTTAATTGTTAGAGTGTAGAAAATATTTTTCTGAGGTGGTCAGTTTCTCTCTAGGTGTAGTAATGAATGACTAGTTAAATGATCAAAAACACCTATAAGTCTTGCAACCTAAAATCTAATCATATGTTTTTTTCTAAAGCCCACCACCTATACTGATATAATGGATAGGTTTATGATGGAGGTGATATATAAGGTGATAAATATGAAATTTTCATGGAATTCCCCTCCATCTAAAGTGATTTATATTGGCATACATCAGAAAAATATAAATTGGGATGATAGTCTCAATAGTTGTGGTTGTTTTTTGCAGCAACTTACCTTTTATTGTCCATTAGTAGTTGCTAGTATTGTGCTACTAACATGATACAATTGTGGTAGTATGGGGAACAACTGATGTCATTTCCCCTAACCTTCTACGAAATACAGTGATTATGGACATCATGGTCATTTTCAATGATTTTTCTAATTTCATTTTATACCCCCTTATGGTCTAGGATATTCAACTAGAAAGGCCACTATGTCATAGTCAAAATAATCAAATTCAGTAGGCCTCTATCCATAGGCCTTTGGAGTTAAGCATATTTATACAGTGGATGAGTATTTGGTGGACATTGATATGGATTTATCTATATGGACATGTACCACTTTTATATCCTCTACAACAGTTTCTCAATTTGATATAGTTTCCACAAACTCTTTCATATGTTCTGATTTTTTCTATGATTTTAAGCATTTTAAGGATCTCATGACCTTGGAAATGTACATAAAAATGACTCTTGGGAAGATAAAGTAGTTGGGGTTTTAGGTCCCTCTATATTTTCATTTTATAATTGATGAAAAGCTACTCTAGGACATTATAATTATCAATCTGGATATTTCAACATCATCATAGAGATGGATTTGTTGAATTCTCACAAAGATGATATTTATATTTATCATCGTTGTGTTTCATTCCCTAATGTATAAGTAAACTCCTAAATGTTAGAGGGTGAGTTTGATCTCAATTAAAGGCTTGTAAGACCATTTAGCCCAGATATCTGGGGTCAATTGTCTGTCGTTGTAGTTTAGCATGATGATGTTTCTTCTTCTATTAGTCTTCCATTGGTTGTTTTGGATTTCCAAGAGTTTTTTTCAGATTAATTCTATTGTCATTGTAACGCCCCGACCACAGTTACCCAGAGTCGGTGCATTATTACATGACATTGGCATGATCACAAGAAAGATCAAATCTCGAAAGACCGATTGGTTTAGTAGCCTTGGAAACACTAGATATATTCATAAGTTTTACATTACATCATAAAATGAAAAACTACTAATACAACATAATGTTTCCACAATCCACACTATTAACCCCTCATAAAAACCCTGCAGGTCATTCATAACTTACTTCTTCACATCCTGGGAAAAATAAAACATAGAAAAGGGGTGAGCTCAAATGCCCAGTAAGGATAACAATATAGCGGAAACTTTCATAAATAAGAATAAACATTTAAGGCAATGTATAACTAAAACAAAAGCCTTTTAAATATGAACTTTCAACATGGTATGGCATAAATAAAATGAAATAATGCCATTTACTTATTCACATGGATATTCTACTAATCGAATAATCACATGCAAAAATCAATAACCACTTTCATAATGTTGGAATGCATAATGCCAGACTATCATAACCACATAGCCAAGGCCTCGTGCCAAGACTACAAATAAGATTTTGTCAAGGCCTTGTGCCAAGACACTAGTTTGTCTCATGAGACCTACCGATGCATCGAGGAGCTATAGCGGGCTCCACCCGTCACATATTAAGTCCAATGCATTACCATATGAAAAGGTTTAAATATAACCTAAACATTCGTATTAAAACTAGCATACGAAATGTCAATACTTTCACCATAAACTATGAATGGTATAAAAATAGCACATCCACAGTCAAACATATCACAAAACCTTCAATACAATATAGAAGTTTTGTATCATAATAAATCAACTTCAAATAATCTTAAAATCCATCAAAGGATGTTGACATAGATGAAATCAAAATTCTTTTTAAAGAAATATCTCCTTTTATTTTGAAATCATTTAAGATCCATATAAAATAAAACATTTTCTTTGAAAATAATCTTATAATCTTGTAAGGAAAACTTTGAAGATTTTATAATGGTAGAAAATAACCGCACTCGCCGTATAAGTTAAAAAAAACATTCTTACCTTAATTCTGTCGAAAAGGTTAAAAAGGACCTTGTTTTGAAAACGATGGAAAGATTCCTCTTATAAAAAGTCAAACAAGGGTATAAATGACTTTAACCCATATTCTTGTAAATAATAAAAATGTTTTGAAATACATTTTGAAGAAACATGGATGTGGATGATAAAGAGATCCCAGTAGACTATTACATATAAACAACCTCGGATAATGAAGAGATTGTGAAATAACCCTTACCTTGTACTTTTCCTTGGTTGGGGTAGGTTAACCTCCTGTATAATGGTGAAATAGTTGTTATTAAATTATACAAGAATCATATATAATAATATGATATCATATATGATCTTTTAACATTGATTTGTTAATAATATCTTAGAATTATCGTCGTTTCGGGAGTTAACTTACTCATTTTATTTTATATGTTTTGTTACATAATCCATGGTTGTTGTATATTATTCATATCCAGAATGATATCTAGTCCTTAAACATCATTTTTAAATCATCAAATGATAATTATACTTGAATGGATACGATGGAGAATGAATCTCATCGCGTTCGTGGAGACGGTAGTCCGTACGTACGCACGAGCGACAATATCATTCTTTTGATATTAAAATAATATAGAAATGGATGGTATATCATATATACAGAATCATTAACATGTTATATTTATTATTTACATGAGTTACACAACATTATTATACCCATCCAAATAATATTATATTGAATAACAATTACACCACGACGTGGAGACGGTAGTCCGTACGTACGCACGTATGGTGACATGTTATTCAAAGGGTGGATAGAATACTGAATATGGTTGTACCATAATTATAATAACATCACAATATATGTGAGATACTGGAGTTATTATTTTATAATGTTAAGAACAAAGTAAGAAGAAGTGGAAGAAGAAATGGACTTGGAGAAGGGTGGTGAAATCATTACCTCTTCTTCGGGTTCTTCCTTTTGATTTGATCAAAAGGGATCCTTAGGTTGGCTTTCTGATCAAACTAAGGCCTCTAGGTTGTAGTTAGGGATGTTGGGAGAGTATTTGGGCAGAGTTTGGCCGAACCAAAAGGCTTTATAGGTGTGAATAAATGAGAAGGAGGAGTGCCTTTTTATAAGAGGGGTGAGGGGAACCTTTGGAAAAGCTAGAAATATTAATTTATATTAAATTCATATTCGGTTTCTAATGGCTCAAAAGCTTATTATTCAAAGGTTAAGGTGGGGATATGTTGAAAACCACTCAACCAATAGAATTTAGACAGGTTTGGGTACTTATATTAACCTTATCTTTAAGTATTAACTCTAAGTTAATTAGTTTCACTTTTACAATGTCTCTTTGTATTTTTATATAATATGGTTAATAAACTTACTATATACATCCAAGAGACCCCCAAGTGGTACATTAATGATGAACCTATCATGATATAAGTCTCTTGGCCGAACCTTAGATTTTTAGGAATTTAATATCAATTAATAATATAATATTTGTTTTAAGAACTCTTTTATGTCAATTTTGACACTATTCAATAGTTGATTTTTTTGAAACTCATAACATATTGATTACTTCGAAAAAAGTCAATTAAATAAATCCTAATATATCATATTATCCTAGAAAATTATTTTAATTCATTAAAAGTTTCATATTATATTTATTTGGGTATTTATAATATCAATTATTTTAATTTTTCACTATTATAGTAATTACTGCATCATCATTGTGTCATAAATAAAATAAATTATTTAATGTATAAAAATTATAAATAAACTATAATTATGTAGGAAATCTTTTTATCTTTCTAATGAATATTTATAATCTAAAATCCAACATATATAACCCTATGTAACAATTGTTTTTCTAAAAGATATATGCTTGTGTCATTTTTGTATTCATTTTAACTTAATTAAAATAAAGTGTCATTATCACTTACAAGTGGATCCATGGGGTCCCAAAATAGACCCAAAGATTCCCATGGTCGACCATGTATCAACCAATAGGGTTAAGACACGTTTTAGGGTAATTTAGTATTATTATAATATTATTTTTTAACCCTTATTTATCGGATTTACCCTTAACCATGGTAAATAAAATATTTACCGCAGTAATTATTCAAAATGTCTAAAAATAAAAGTTACCTATTTACACAATTTGAACATCCTGATTCCAAATATGGAATCCATTTTCCTAAATTCAAAACACAGAAGTGGCAGAAATTAATTTAAAATTAATTCCCGCTGTCAAAAAAAAGCGTGTTTTTAAGAGATAATAACTATCAAAAGATTGACACTCGTTTATGTTCGGTTTAATTGTAAAATTATGTCCAATGACCAAAATTATATTAAATGGTAAAAATATATTCTAAATATACTTTAAAACCAATCAAATTCATAATTTATCACTATTAATTATTTTGATTAAAAAAGTTGTTTTTAATTAAAACTTAGTAATTTTCACTATTCATTAAAATATGAAAGTTATCTGAAATGTACCAAAATTTCACCTTAGGCTAAATTCGATATTCCGAATCCAAAAATGAAGTCAATTTTCAAATATAAAATATATATAATTTCAGAAAGTAGGTATTACTATTCATAACGGCTAGTTTGATTAGTTATGGTGTGTTAGAACTCGGTGTTGCGTACAACACACGCTATCACATTATTCAAAGAAAGTGTACCGTGGAAGCTTGGGATGTTTCATTTTAAATTTTTGATATCCCCATTTAGTCAAAAAGTTTAAAATATTGTATTTAAAAAGGGTTCACTATTAAAAGTTGATAAAAGTGCAATACTGAAAATGAATTTGTTCTTGCATTATATCTAAGAAACTCATAATATGGATTCTAAAATTATAAGGATTATATAAAGTTTAAAATTTAGATAATACTATTCATAACCTCTTTTGAATGGATTTTTTTTTGTAAGTCATGGTGTGATTGAACTCAGTGTTGCGTGTAGTGCAAGTTATTGAATTATTTTGAAGAAATAACACACTATGAAATCTTGGGGTGTTACATTCTCCCCTCCTTCAATAAATTGCGTCCTCGCAATTTGAAATTGTTCTTCGAAAATAAAAGGTTGAAAATAGAAAATATATTTGTGGGAAAACCCACATCGGAAATTGGGTTACTAAAATTTAGTCTTAATATGAGGAAAAGAGAAATGAAAGGGTCACCACCAAATTATGATCTTGATTAGGAGAACATTGGTGGCAATTAGAGACATATAATTGGAGGAAAAAAGTAAATATTTATAGGTAGTGATTGAGGTCATCGATCACAAAAAGTATAAAATTGAGGTCCTTAAACTCATCAATCTATGATGATTTGAAGTACCATCGGTTCAACAAAATATAGGGTATTGGGATAACACATTTTTGACGTTTCAAAATATCTTAGTTGAAATCCCACATCGAAAAATGAACTAATGAGGCCTCTATTTAAAATAAAGAGTGGAAAGTATGAAGATTACCGAAAATAACACATACTAGGGTTCCATGTAGGAAAATATGGATATGGAGGAGAAATCTAACCCTCAATTATCTGATGGAGAGTGGTAGAGAACATGGCTATGAAAAGGCCAACAATCCCAAAGCCATAAATTAGTGATGATTTAAGGTACTATCTAGGGAAACATTTTTGTTCTAAGTTCCTTTTATTAATGTTGAGGAATTTATTTATGAGATTGGCTAAGATCATAAGGAGATATACTTACTTTATAATTAGAGTTTTGTCCATTAATAAATTTCTACCATAAACTCATCTTTCACTCGTAAAAAATTATATTTATACTATTCGTACAGGGTTCCAAAATAAACGAATTTATAATTCATCTACCAGATCTTTTAAAAAAACTACATTATTTAATCCAGGACATCTCTTGGGCCAGTGGTAGGTGATACACCCTTGTCGCCCTTCAGTTGCGGGTTCAAGTCTCGCAGCCTTGCCGGACGTGACGGGTTGCCGCCCAACCTCCGAGTTTTCCTTTTATGGTAATCCAAAATAATCCAAACTAGAACTATCCAAAATACTTCTGTCCAAACTCACAGTCCAACATTTATAAGGAAGGTAAACATAATATAGATCCTTTTTACCCCGCAATAGCATATGAATACCTTCATCTTGTATTCTTTTAATAAACTGAAACATCTTGAATTACCATATTCCTTATTGATTACATTCATGCTCCCCTATTCCATATAGAATGCTGGATATACTTCATTAATCCAAAAATGTTTTAAACCCCAACAATGATGGAATATACAAATCATTAATTAGTTCCAAGGTAGTCAAGAATATCCAATATAATTTATCCAAAACAATCACATATTATTCCAAAATCACTACCTCAGTATCAGAACTATATTATGATTTATCATTCTCTCAACCATATATTTTCCAAAAATTTATCCTGCTATTGAGTCACTTTTCTTTGTTCCACATAATCTCAATTCCTTAATGAAATAGTACTGCAGCACAATCCTTATATACTCCATAATTATTATAACAAGTACATTGTTGATACAACACTCAATTGACATAATCAACATAAGAACTCTAATCATTCCTCTTCATCTGTGGTAGTATCATAACTTGGTTATTATCCAATAACATCATTTGCGGCATAGTCTGATGACTGGGACATAGGTTCGCGTAGTGTCCAAACTCCTTGCAAATGAAGCATTGTACATTTAAAACCATTTTCTTACCCTTGCAGTCACGTACTTTGTGCCCTTTTCCTCCACACTTATAACAAACTCCCATTCCTTTCAGGCAAGTTCCAGGGTGTTTCTTTCCACAGTTACCACATGTGGGAAAATTCTTCTTTTCCCTCTTCCCTTTATACATCTTTCTCTCTTCCATCCTTTTCTTCTCTTGCTTCCCTTCAAAGCCATAGGACTCAGTAAACTCTTTACATATCTTATCAACACATGATATTATTTCTTCATATGATGATAATACATGGGAGACTATTTCTCTTATAAATTCTAGCTTAAGACCATGAAAGATATGATCCTTCCTTCTCTTTGAATCATGTGTATTTCTGGAGTTCTCATTCCTTCTACTGGGCGCCATTTCTATACCATGGCATAAACTAGATCAGTTTATGAATCAAAACACATAATCCCATACTTATAAAACACTTAACATAAATTGAACTATTTATGGATATAATCCATAATCATAAGAATGTTTTCTTTGAGGATGTATATACTCATAATCCCTTCAAAATGATATGTAAAGAAAATGAGAGTTATCCTAAGCATATCCCCCAGGAGTGTCGTAACCAAGAGTGCAGTAAGGCCCGTTGTCGTGCACCAGTTCCCGTTCGAGTCTAGCTCAAAGCGGTGTTTTCGGGTTTTACCCCTAGGTACATCTGTGCCAGAGCCGCCTCTACCTGCTCGTATCCAGACAGGGATGTATTGCTCGGAAAACTCACAAAATCTCTACAATACCAAAATTCTAGGAAGTTCTTCTATACTAATCCTCAAAGTTCATCTTAGGTCTACGTGCTCTAATCATAGTTTATCTAAATCTAGCTTCCAAGGTTTGTACTAAACTTCCTCTGATACCAACTGTAACGCCCCGACTACAGTTACCCAGAGTCGGTGCATTATTACATGACATTGGCATGATCACAAGAAAGATCAAATCTCGAAAGACCGATTGGTTTAGTAGCCTGGGAAACACTAGATATATTCATCAGTTTTACATTACATCATAAAATGAAAAACTACTACAACAACATAATGTTTCCACAATCCACACTATTAACCCCTCATAAAAACCATGCAGGTCATTCATAACTTACTTCTTCACATCCTGGGAAAAATAAAACATAGAAAAGGGGTGAGCTCAAATGCCCAGTAAGGATAACAATATAGCGGAAACTTTCATAAATAAGAATAAACATTTAAGGCAATGTATAACTAAAACAAAAGCCTTTTAAATATGAACTTTCAACATGGTATGGCATAAATAAAATGAAATAATTCCATTTACTTATTGACATGGATATTCTACTAATCGAATAATCACATGCAAAAATCAATAACCACTTTCATAATGTTGGAATGCATAATGCCAGACTATCATAACCACATAGCCAAGGCCTCGTGCCAAGACTACAAATAATATTTTGTCAAGGCCTTGTGCCAAGACACTAGTTTGTCTCATGAGACCTACTGATGCATCGAGGAGCTATAGCGGGCTCCACCCATCACATATTAAGTCCAATGCATTCCCATATGAAAAGGTTTAAATATAACATAAACATTCGTATTAAAACTAGCATACGAAATGTCAATACTTTCACCATAAACTATGAATGGTATAAAAATAGCACATCCACAGTCAAACATATCACAAAACCTTCAATACAATATAGAAGTTTTGTATCATAATAAATCAACTTCAAATAATCTTAAAATCCATCAAAGGATGTTGACATAGATGAAATCAAAATTCTTTTTAAAGAAATATCTCCTTTTATTTTGAAATCATTTAAGATCCATATAAAATAAAACATTTTCTTTGAAAATAATCTTATAAGCTTGTAAGGAAAACTTTGAAGATTTTATAATGGTAGAAAATAACCGCACTCGCCGTATAAGTTAAAAAAACATTCTTACCTTAATTCTATCGAAAAGGTTAAAAAGGACCTTGTTTTGAAAACGATGGAAAGATTCCTCTTATAAAAAGTCAAACAAGGGTATAAATGACTTTAACCCATATTCTTTTAAATAATAAAAATGTTTTGAAATACATTTTGAAGAAACATGGATGTGGATGATAAAGAGATCCCAGTAGACTATTACATATAAACAACCTCGGATAATGAAGAGATTGTGAAATAACCCTTACCTTGTACTTTTCCTTGGTTGGGGTAGGTTAACCTCCTGTATAATGGTGAAATAGTTGTTATTAAATTATACAAGAATCATATATAATAATATGATATCATATATGATCTTTTAACATTGATTTGTTAATAATATCTTAGAATTATCGTCGTTTCGGGAGTTAACTTACTCATTTTCTTTTATATGTTTTGTTACATAAACCATGGTTGTTGTATCTTATTCATATCCAGAATGATATATAGTCCTTAAACATCATTTTTAAATCATCAAATGATAATTATACTTGAATGGATACGATGGAGAATGAATCTCATCGCGTTCGTGGAGACGGTAGTCCGTACGTACGCACGAGCGACAATATCATTCTTTTGATATTAAAATAATATATAAATGGATGGTATATCATATATACAGAATCATTAACATGTTATATTTATTATTTACATGAGTTACACATCATTATTATACCCATCCAAATAATATTATATTGAATAACAATTACACCACGACGTGGAGACGGTAGTCCGTACGTACGCACGTATGGTGACATGTTATTCAAAGGGTGGATAGAATACTGAATATGGTTGTACCATAATTATAATAACATCACAGTATATGTGAGATACTGGAGTTATTATTTTAGAATGGTAAGAACAAAGGAAGAAGAAGTGGAAGAAGAAATGAACTTGGAGAAGGGTGGTGAAATCATTACCTCTTCTTCGGGTTCTTCCTTTTGATTTGATCAAAAGGGCTCCTTAGGTTGGCTTTCTGATCAAACTTAGGCCTCTAGGTTGTAGTGAGGGATGTTGGGAGAGTATTTGGGCAGAGTTTGGCCGAACAAAAAGGCTTTAGAGGTGTGAAGAAATGAGAAGGAGGAGTGCCCTTTTATAAGAGGGGTGAGGGGCACCTTTGGAAAAGCTAGAAATATTAATTTATATTAAATTCATATTCGGTTTCTAATGGCTCCAAAGCTTATTATTCAAAGGTTAAGGTGGGGATAGGTCGAAAACCACTCAACCAATAGAATTTAGACAGGTTTGGGTACTTATATTAACCTTATCTTTAAGTATTAACTCTAAGTTAATTAGTTTCACTTTTACAATGTCTCTTTGTATTTTTATATAATATGGTTAATAAACTTACTATATACATCCAAGCGACCCCCAAGTGGTACATTAATGATGAACCTATCATGATATAAGTCTCTTGGCCGAACCTTAGATTTTTAGGAATTTAATATCAATTAATAATATAATATTTGTTTTAAGAACTCTTTTATGTCAATTTTGACACTATTCAATAGTTGATTTTTGTGAAACTCATAACAGATTGATTACTTCGAACAAAGTCAATTAAATCAATCCTAATATATCATATTATCCTAGAAAATTAGTTTAATTCATTAAAAGTTTCATATTATATTTATTTGGGTATTTATAATATCAATTATTTTAATTTTTCACTATTATAGTAATTACTGCATCATCATTGTGTCATAAATAAAATAAATTATTTAATGTCTAAAAATTATAAATAAAATATAATTATGTAGGAAATCTTTTTAGCTTTCTAATGAATATTTATAATCTAAAATTAAACATATATAACCCTATGTAACAATTGTTTTTCTAAAAGATATATGCTTGTGTCATTTTTGTATTCATTTTAACTTAGTTAAAATAAAGTGTCATTATCACTTACAAGTGGATCCATGGGGTCCCAAAATAGACCCAAAGATTCCCATGGTCGACCATGTATCAACCAATAGGGTTAAGACACGTTTTAGGGTAATTTAGTATTATTATAATATTATTTTTTAACCCTTATTTACCGGATTTACCCTTAACCATGGTAAATAAAATATTTACCGCAGTAATTATTCAAAATGTCTAAAAATAAAAGTTACCTATTTACACAATTTGAACATCCTGATTCCAAATATGGAGTCCATTTTCCTAAATTCAAAACACAGAAGTGGCAGAAATTAATTTAAAATTAATTCCCGCTGTCAAAACAAAAAGCGTGTTTTTAAGAGATAATAACTATCAAAAGATTGACACTCGTTTATGTTCGGTTTAATTGTAAAATTATGTCCAATGACCAAAATTATATTAAATGGTAAAAATATATTCTAAATATACTTTAAAACCACTCAAATTCATAATTTATCACTATTAATTATTTTGATTAAAAAAGTTGTTTTTAATTAAAACTTAGTAATTTTCACTATTCATCAAAATATGAAAGTTATCCGAAATGTACCAAAATTTCACCTTAGGCTAAATTCGATATTCCGAATCCAAAAATGAAGTCCATTTTCAAATATAAAATATATATAATTTCAAAACGTAGGTATTACTATTCATAACGGCTAGTTTGATTAGTTATGGTGTGTTAGAACTCGGTGTTGCGTACAACACACGCTATCACATTATTCAAAGAAAGTGTACCGTGGAAGCTTGGGATGTTTCATTTTAAATTTTTGATGTCCCCATTTAGTCAAAAAGTTTAAAATATTGTATTTAAAAAGGGTTCACTATTAAAAGTTGATAAAAGTGCAATACTGAAAATGAATTTGTTCTTGCATTATATCTAAGAAACTCATAATATGGATTCTAAAATTATAAGGATTATATAAAGTTTAAAATTTAGATAATACTATTCATAACCTATTTTGAATGGATTTTTTTTTGTAAGTCATGGTGTGATTGAACTCAGTGTTGCGTGTAGTGCAAGTTATAGAATTATTTTGAAGAAATAACACACTATGAAATCTTGGGGTGTTACAGTCATCCTCCGAAGAGATAGTTAGAGTTCCCTATTAACCTGGTCTTGGGTACACTACCAATCATGATACCCTCTTATCACATGGAACCAACTGAGATGAAAGATATCAAAACAATTTTAGTAGACCTATTTGAGAAGTGATTTGTTCAAAGTAGTGTTTTACTATGGGATGCTATCATGAAATTTTCCAAGGAGTTTAATTGTACTCTTCATATTTGTGTGTATTTTTAAAAGTTCAATCAGGTAACAATGAAAAAAAATACTATTTTCCTCCTATCCATGAACTATTTGTTCCGATAAAGGTGAAATTATGTTTTATAAAATCAATATTTTGTGGGAATATCATTAACTTAGAGTTAAAGAATCATATATCCCGAATATATCTTTTAAGAGTAGGTATGGAAACTATGAATAATATATAAAACCTTTTTTCTTAATTAATAGTCAAATATTTATAGTGTTGATGAACCATATATTCCACCAATATCAAGATATATATTTTTTTGGTATTTATAGTTGATATATTTCTTTATTTGAGATCTTATCATGATCATTAGAATCATCTATGTTTGGGTTTGGAAAATTTTTGGGGTCATAACATTTCATGGATGTTTCTGAAATGAAATTTCTAGATCCATGAGGTGATGTTCTGGGGGAACATGATTTCAAAAAATGGTATATTAGTCAATCCTAAATTGGTGAAGGATGTCCTCTCAAGGGTAGATCCCTGAAATTTATTTGAAATATGTTGATTTTTAGGCCATTCATTTTATTATAAAATTTTCATTAAACATTTATCTAAGTTAGTATCACCATTGAGTACTTTTACCAAGTAAGTGGAAAATTTCTTTTGGGATGATAAATAGTAGGAATATTTTGATGAACTGAAACTAAGTATGGCATCACCTCATATTCTGATCTTACTAGAACCCAGTAAGGGATATGTGGTTTATTTTTATTCTTCTTGTGTACGTATGGTTTGTGTGACTATGCAAGATGATCTTATAGTGGTGTATCGTTCGAAAAACATTTGGATGCATGAGAAGAATTATCACACTAATTATTATGGCCTCAACAATGTTATGAATGTGCTTAAGTGTTGTCAATAATATCTTATTGAGGAGAGGTTCATGATATTTTTTATCATAATATCTTGAGTTATATCTTTTATCATAAGGATTTAACAGATCGTAAATTATGTTGGGTGAAATTCCAATAGAACTATAACTTTGGAAACACCTAAACCTTAAGGGAGGGGAATGTCATTCCTGATAATTTTAGAAGAAAATTTAATTATCACGATCTTCTAGATTCAAAATAGGAGTCGAACATTATTTTAATTTGTTACCAGTTTCATATTGACATATATGAGGATGATTCTAGTATGGATTTGACCAAGTTTTTTTTCATAATCTCTCCCCGGGTATATTTTTGTAAAAATAACATTATAATGATGTATTTAGAGGAGTTATAGAATCCTTATATTGTGATGAAACTGTACATGGTTCGTCTCTCTCCGATGTTGGAATTCATCACTTTGGGGATCAGTTTGGCATCCAATTTTATGTTAGGAGATCTGTATTTAATAATCTTCATAGTTATTCATGGTCCATTCATATTAGAGATATAATTATATATTATGACATGATATGACACTTTTGGTGGTCAAATATGAAGGGAGACATCACTTATTTTTTATCCCACTATTACACCGACTTGAACATTAAGGAAGTGAACCTAAAGACATCAAATCTTCTCCCTCCTCATCCAACTAATTTTTTGAAATGGAATTAGGTGTCCATAGAATTTTTTATTGGATTACCAAAAACTCCTTCAGTAATGAATACTATCTTGTTGGTGATTGATTTATAAATTAATTAGTACAGTTCATTTTGGTCAGCGGAACAATTGCGGTTAACAATCTAAGTATTCTTTAAATGCATGAAATTTTGTGGTTTCAAGGGGTCCCATATGCCATTGCCTATAAAAAGGATCCCATGTTTACCTCCTATTTTTGATAAATTCCAATAGATAATGGAGGGTTAGGTTATATCAAGAACAACATTCTGTCAACAAAATTACGGTTATAAAGAGCATGGTACTCAGATCCTAGAGGATATTCCTTGTTCATATGTCTTGAATTTTAGTTGATAATGGGATAAAAATATAGTATTGATGGAGTATGACTAAAATAATAGTTACCTGTATTTGATTAGAATGGATCCTTTAAATGAATTGTTTGGTCCCCCTTATAGGTCAACTATCTACTGGTCAGGGGTGGGACTGACCTATCTTATATGAACGAGCTAGATTTAGGAGATGTTTGTGAGGATTAAGGATATAAATCAACATTTATTCAGAGATTAGATATAGAATATGTCCTTTTTGGATCTTCGGAACTGCCATTTGGAGTTTTCTGTTGCTGACTGGGTCTTCCTGAAATCTTTTCCTTGGGAGGGTAATCATCGACTAGGGAAATAGTGGAAGCTATCACTATGATATATTGGACCATTTTATATCACTATGATACTTCTATAAGTTTTATTATAAGTAGGAAATACTATCTTAGTTGAAATGTTGTCATGATGTTTTAAATGCATCTCATCTCCAGAAGTATCATCACAATCCTTCCCATATATTTAGTTGGGAGGAGATTGAGTTGGAGCCAAAATTTTCAACTATGTAACAAATATGAGTTATAAATAATTCTTATATAAAATCTTTTTCAAGTAAATCCATACCATTCTTCAATGTATTATGGAAAAATGTGTCCAATTCTGAAATTATTTAAGAGCATAAATTGGTAGTGAGGGAGCATTTCCCTTTCCTTTTCTGGAGCTTCCATATTCAATATACATTTTTGGGGATAAAAAGTACCATATTGTATAGAATTATATCATAACACATTAAAATTAGGTATGAGTCAATTTAGATGTCATTTTTCCATGTTATGAATATTTTGGGGAGGTGTGAGAAAGGCGTGTTTGGCATTTGGGGGAGGGGAAAACTAAAAATGGGGTATACAGTGGTTGGAGAAAGTCACCAGCTAACCAGTGGAAGCCACTAGCTACCTGGTGTCACGATAGCAGAATGAACATTATTCATAAAGCCCACCGAAAAACTAGTTGGACTTCTAGTGGTTCTATCTCACTTTTAAACACTATCGGCTAACTAGTGGTAGTCATCGGGTAGTCGGTGCCCTTATTCTAGGCCTATCATGTATGTTTTTTTTATTATTTTATGCCCTCGATTCCCATAATTAATCCCTTAAAATATATTTTTTCATACAAAATACAACTAGTGATCCTAGGGAGGCTTTAATTTAAAATTATAGGCTCCTTCAATCTTCTCTACTGGGTGTTTTATTCTCGGTTTGATCAGCTATCATCATTTTGGTGCGTTCGATCAATATCTTCTCATTTCCACCATCTCTATTAAAAACTTATAGATTCATCATGAATTCATTATTGGTAGGTCATATCTCTTGTTGGTTGTGGTGAGATGCATGTGATCTTTGAGGTATATTATGAACTTTCATCTCAACAGATCATTTTATGGTGGTATTTTAATTTAGGTTATTTGAATCATTTTTTAGGGCCTATTATCAATTTTAGGGTGTTTTAATTCCTTTTTTTGCATGTATCCTGTTATCATTGGTGTGACATCCATGTGTGAGGTGGGTGGTTCCGTCTCTAGACTATATCTAATTAAGAATGAATGATCTTGGTTTTCTAAATGGTTTTATAAATGATCATTGGCATGATCCTTTAATTGATTGATATGTGTGTGTAAATGGTTTTTTTTGACAAAATATGGGTTTCCCCTTCTTTTAGTACATGTAATATGGTTTTCAATGCATTGTGAAATGATTTGTGAAATTAGTTTCCAAATCATGATTTTCGATAGATAAAGGGATTTTCAGAAGTTGTTTTTGAAATGTGATAAGATGTTTGACATGATTTTATATATTCTTGATACGGGAGCCCTAGGTATCTTGGTGGGGGTTGTAGTAGTATGTCTATTTTGTTGAAATTATAAGGGGTATCACTTTATGGGGCGATCCACTATTCCTAGATCACATATTGATGGAATATAGGAACTCTCTCTTAACATTGTATATAGGATCACTTTTTTAGGGTTTCCATTATACTGAGAGTGTAGATTCCTGGTTATTTGTAATTTATTTCACACTAAACATGATTTTTTATTAGGGTATGAGATTCTTAATTATCCTAAAACTTTGTTATCGTAAGGGTGATTTCCATTTGTGCTTTGACTTTTTTACTGTTCTAGATTTGATGTGTTATGGGGTTTATGGTTTGATAAATGTATATTTATTTTTTAAACGTTTGTTGAAAATTATTTATTTGGTTTTTTAATTAGAACTATTGAAAGGGGAAATATTTTAGGATTCTTTAATTAAAAATGTGGAAAATATTTATCATTATTGTTTTATATAAAATGACCATATTTTTATTTTTAGAGAAATACTTGATATGAAACAATTTGGTGGGATCCAAGGAGGGATATTAATCCCACACCTTTCACAAACCCTTGGGGGTGTGTAGATCATTTATTTTCTTTTTTAGAAAATGGAGAGGAACTAGGGTGAGGCGGTGAGGTTGAATTCAGCTGGGTATGGGAAACTAGTGGGGACATAGTGGGATGTTTCCTACATATTAGGTGTAGTTTCATGGTTGTTGTGTTGACATTGTTTTTATTCTTTTCCATGTACCTTGATTGTTGTCTTTTTTAAAAAGTTGTATCAATATTACTATTGGTTTCTTTTGATGTTATATTTTATTTTTGGTTATATGTTTCTATATGCATTCCTTGTACATTTTTTTGGTTTTTAAAATCATCCACATTCTCATTATAGGATTCCTAGGTTTTAATTTCTAGCCTTTGGGGATCGAGAATATACATTAGTTTTTATTGTGGTCTATTATAGATCCAATTTGGATGGGTTATCCAGGATAGAACAAGACACTACCAAATACATAACAACATTGTTGAAAAACCTTTTTCACATTTTTATTCAACCACCATTAATTCTATATATATAAATATTGTACTCACATATTCTACTAACATGTACATTAAGCCCACATGATTCATTTTTTTCATGAGAAACATGAGTAACATGAAAATTTCATTAATGACTCAAATCATTATTCTTGATCACCACTTGGTTCTTATCAATCATTACATGGTGATGGGAATACATGATATGCAAAAAATCTTATACCCCCCAAAAATATTTTCTCCAGCATATTTAATATTTAAGTACACGCCTGTTATTTTTGTAAAGATACTCACCCCATGAAAGGATTGAAAAAAATATCTCATATTCAGAAACAATATATACTTCTTTTTAATAAATGCAAAAGTAACTCCTTTATAGGAAACTAGAGGAAGGAAAATATTTACCAAATGAGGTAATCCACAACATGCTTCAAAGGGTGTGGTCCATTAATCTATAAATATTTATGTGCAAGGAGTTGACTGTACTATAAGAAACACATGAAAATTCTCAATCATATCCTTAGGTATGGACATTATCATGATATCTGTTACTTCGGGATGGTAAAAAAGATTCTCTAATTTCGATATCTCATGATTAAATTTATTCTTTATGAAGTGATGATTAATTTTATTATGCATCAGTCTTGAGTGATGTATATGACTTTTTTCTAAGCCTATTAGAAATTGAATTATAACATTTTATTATGATTTGATACTTCACTTCAATTCCCATATCCTCATGTTGTTACTTCATTAATAATAGTTTCCTGCTTTCATGAGTGTTCATAAAATGTTCAACATGCAGAGTTCTCCATAAAATTAAAACTTGTTTATTTCGAAGACATGAAATGAATAATCATAAAATATATAATTAAAATTTTGACATTTAATTTTTATCATTCACTATATCATTAAAATCAATATATGTATATCCAAATAACTCTTTCTGAGAATTTTCATTATAAAGAAAACAAAAATACACAATACATTAGATAAATAAACATATTTTTACACCATATATAAGTATCCATACTTTGGATTACTATGGTTACTTGCAGCTTGATAAGTTGACAAAACAATGACAATTTCTGGAGATGTTAATTATAGTAGGATCCTAATGAACTGCCTATATTTCATGATTTTAAGCTCTTTTCCATCATCATCGTGTGAAAACAACACCTAGGTAGTAACTAGTGATGTCATCCCCATAGTATCATCCATTTAAAATATTTTTAGAACATCCTTGGACTATTTTAATTAGTTGATAAATGTTATATTCCTTCCATTCATCACCTATAAACCATGGAAATAATCCATCTCTCTAATCATCAACATTTTTAACTCTCATTTACTGAATTCTTCAAACATCTTTCATTATGATTCATTCGACTGAAAAAAAAATTATATCTTCTATACATAAATGAACCATCATCATTTGATGAATTTCCTTTTTGATGTAGATATAATGACTAACCGCTCCATGTTGAAAACTATACTTCTTCTTGTATTGATTTGTTCTGTTATACTATTTTCCTTGTTCTTGAACTAACTTATAATGGTCATTATTTACTTGTAAAACATTTTTCTCATCTTCATTAAAAATAATATAATATAGATGATAGATATATGCTTATTTTTTAATTATTACATTTTTTTAATGTTGATTTGATATCTATTTAATAAATAAGGAATATTTTTTTTCAATGATATGGATAATAAATGTCAAATTATTTCCAATAAATACATTGGATAAAATGTTTCATCTACATTGATACCCTTATTTCATGACTATCGATTATATACAAATCATTCATTTTCTAAAATCACTTTTCCATTCTCATTTTTGTTTTTTAGACACATTTGGTTCAAATAAATTTATTATGTTCTAGACATGAAATTATCTACCATGTACAATTCTTCACAATTTAGTCAACTTCTTCATGTATCAATAAGACCCAATTATCAACATTAGTTTCCTATTTAGATTTATATATCTCTACCTTTGATAAGAGTGATTTTTTTATAGTGAATTCATTCACATTATCTTCACTACAACAATTTGGTAAACAATTATATTCTAGTCATTAATTTTAACCTATAATATTTTCTAATGAAAAGTATTTGGCCTAAAATTATTTTGATCATAATTAGTTTATTATTCAATACCATCATTAACCACTTGTGCTCCATTTGATCTCCTTAACACCTCACCAATTTCCACTATAATTCCCTCACTATATTTATTAACATTTAGATCAATTTCACCCTCTATAATTTCTTAGACTTTGACAATCTATCAATGCTTTTTATTAAAGAATATGAGTATTTTAATTTTTCAATATGTTACTGATAAAAATGAAATCATCTATATAATATTTAAACATCTTATAGTTATATTTTTTGAGAATACATTTCTAACTTATAAAGATTAAAAAAATTATTTCAATGTCTACTTCTTCTCATAGAACATCACATATAAAGTCTTTTATTCTCTTGGAAGTAATGAATATTTGTCACTAATATAGTCTGATGTAAATACTGATTCATTCCAAAACATCTCTAGGAGGACTTTCTCAATAATCATTTTTGTTTTTATATTTTTTTTGAACTGGTTTCTACCATTAACTAGATCATTTTGTTAAGAAGTTCTCACTATCAAAACATATTCCCTTATCCCCTTATTCTTAGGATAATCATTAATGTGGATATTGGGTAAATTTACGAATTTTCTATATATAATTTTTAAATCATGTTTCTAATCAACATTTCAACATTAAAATTATACTACGAAATGAAATTGAATACCTTGGTCTTGTGGATGATCATCATATACCATGACATCGTACTATAACCATTAATGATTGTCACATAATATATATTTTCATTAGTTTCATTGATGATACTGGCATTATAACATTCATGTGTTCTAATTTAGGTAACATTTTTGAATTTCAATCGTTTGGCTTTCAAGTATACCGAATAATCTTCCCATTTTGACAAACATTTCATGTGTATGATCAAATGAATATCTAGGGATATCACATTCTATGTCATTCCTCACAGGATCATCCAATTATTTTTGGAAAAAAATCCATGCCTTTTAAGCCAAAATATATTTTCATCTATTTAGAATTGAAAAAATTTCTTTTTCTCTACTAATAATATAGGGATTAAACTTTATGTGATTCACTAGAATCACAATTGGACCATATATTTTATTTATTTTATAAGTCTTATTGTTGAATCATATAAAATTTCCCTAGTCACACAATTGGCTCACACATAGAATGTTTTGACCATGTCCTTAAACAACCAAAACATCTGATCACTTGTTATATTTGACTGCATGTTTATATTTTACAAAGTCAACGATCATTAATCTGTCATCATTTTTAAATATAACAGCACATTCCTTATCATACTTCATACTGATGAAATTATCCTTAATTCCAATCACATTGGATGTACATTCACAATCAAGTATCTATAATCCACCTTGATCTCTTTATTTTTGGTAAATTTATACAACTAATTTATTCTCATACTATTTTTGGTCCATAAATTTTTATTGAAAATATATGGTGATTAGTTTGTTTTTTCCTCCTCAGAACATGATGGGCTAACCTCATTTCGAAAATATGTAAATTGATTTGTCTTTTTTAGTTCTCTTGATAATTCCTTGAATAGTTATATATGATTACATACTTTATATCCTCAATGAGTAATATTATTGGTTCCATATCAAGGATAATACACTGGGGGGATGAATTAGTGTAATACATTTTAAAAACATTTTCCATTGAATTTGATCTTGTTATCTCAAAGTGAGGAACACCACTTTCCCTATCTAACTTTATTTTTATAAAAAATGAACATAGTAAAGCAAAAAAGTGATGTATACATGGTTCACATTAATTAGGATGGGTAAGTAAAATGAAAAGTTGAAGTGACTATGCACATAAAACACAAGAGTATATTGATTTTGTTTAGTTTACACAATAGTGAAGTTGAACTGACCCTCTACACTCACTATTCACATGGATGAGAAAATCACACTACCTATCATCATAAAG
This sequence comes from Viscum album, assembly GCA_963277665.1. Classification (NCBI taxonomy): domain Eukaryota; kingdom Viridiplantae; phylum Streptophyta; class Magnoliopsida; order Santalales; family Viscaceae; genus Viscum; species Viscum album. The sequence goes on from OY728145.1 coordinate 2,137,793,335, forward strand.
AAGAACTCACTACTACTACTATGAAATCCTTTTCCATTATAAATTTAGTGTCACAACTAGAAATCTACACTTTCCCAATGGTTTGAAACCATTGGGATTGAGTATCCCAATGGTTTCAAAAATCATTTGTTTATTAGCTGGTCGGGTTTTCCCTATACCAATGGTTTACATTGAACCATAGAGATATGGATGATCGGATTTCAATTTTCCAATGGTTTATTATGAAGCATTGGGTTAAAGGTATTCCAACAGTTTCAACCATTGGTACGACTCTATCCCAGTAGGTTAAACCATTGGTGGAGATCTATCCAAAAACTTTAGAACTGTTAGGAAATATCTATACCAATGCTTCACAAAGAACTATTGGTATAGGTTACATGAATTTTACTTTTATAATGGTTTAGGGAGAACCATTGGATTAAAGGTATTCCAACAGTTTCAAACTTTTGGTATAGCTTTATAATAATCGTTCAAGTTGTTGGTAAATATTTATCCCAATGGTTCTGAACCATTTATAAATTCCTATTCTAATGATACATGAAGAAATATTGGTATAAGGTGGTGGAATAATGCTTTTCCAATGGTTCGGTGTAAATTGTTGCAATATATTCATACCAAAAGTTTCATAATTATTGGAATAGACTCCCCCCCCCCAATCTCTACCCAAAAATATCTCCACGACCAACTCACTGCACCTGAAATACAATCAACCATAGAAGAAATACAGAACTACTATACTCAAACATTGAAACAAAAAGAAACTGAAATAACTTTCAATCAAACAAATACACCTAGAAAAACTAAATTAACCTAAAATCAAACGAACAGAATAAATACAATGTAAACAGAACACCACTATTCTTTAATCATCTACAATCAATCAAAAAAATAGTCCAAATTAAAACAGATCACTATTATTATCCAAGAACCTACAATCAAACACAAAAAAAAACAAAAATATAGAACACTACTAGTCCTCATCCTTTAGAACATCCTCACCAAAAAGAACATTCAATGAAACCAATATAGTATCCCCAAATAACAACAAAACAATAAATAAATAATGATAATAGATGAAATCAATTGAAACATTTAACAAATAATAACAAAAAAGCATACAAAATATCACATATAATCATTCACACCAAATCATCCAAAAAATGTCATTAATATTAGTATAAAATGTAATTGATTAATATGTCCCTCATCACCATCAATATCATCACTTTTTTCCTTAGTATCATCCTCAACCTCTTCCTCTTCATCGTCCTCATCCTCGTCCTCATCCCCATCCTATTCTTCAATATCATCCCCACCATCTTCCTCAGCATCATCCCTCCTATCTCCATCTCCATCACCATCGCCATCACCAGGAACATCATTATCCTGAACAGCACTAGGAATACTTCTTGTCACACTATAAATTGTATGCATCATTTAAAAATATGAATCATAAGCCGAAACATTCTCTAGTGGAATTGATGGACATAATACTTCCATTTTTTTGAATAATTCCTCATTCTATATTTGAGACTGTTCTTCCACCAGATTGTCCCCTTTTCAGACATTTATACCTTTTCCTTAGCCTGTGCTAAATGTTCCAAATAGATTTCACAAAACCTATACCTGAAGTGGGCTAATACCTCTTTGGGACAATACTCTTCCTCATTTTGAAGTGTACTCTTCTATGCTTCCCATATCCCAAAACCATATGTATGTTATCATTTGGGACAATGTTGTCAGGTTCCTGAGCATAAAGGGACTTCAAAGGAGACTGTTACAAATATAAATATACTATTATGTTAAAAAATAGATATTGAAAATTCAAATCATAAAAGTAAAACTTTCAATTTGTTGATCTATCTGTTCATTTACCGCACTTCCATCATATATCTTTCTACTCGAGAAAAACATTTTTTCTCAAGGCACACATCCTTCAATATTTAAAACCTCCATCTATAATGGAATTGATAATTTTTACAATGATAGGAGTCAATATAAAATTAAAATTCTATCTAAAATTCATCCATTATAATGTTTCATGGAAATTAATTCTATGAATGGAAAGGATATTAAAGAAATAAGATCACCAGCTAGTCATGAAGGGATATTAGAGGTGGAATAACCCACTACCAGTCAAATGTAAATCCTGATACAATTAAAAATGAAGCAATTGTAAAGGCCACTAAACAATCAAATTTCAAGAAGTTTTCTCTAATAAAAATCTATGAAAAAATTCAACCATGAAATAAGTAATAGCTAAATGGAACTTTAAAAAATGAATTATTGTTGGACTTCTACATGGCTTCCAAAAAATAAATGATGGGAATTTTGATTAATTTTTTTTTTTGCGATGTGGGGGTATTTGGGGGTTAAAAAGATTACTTTCTAATTATTATGATGATTATGGTTGTGGAGTTGGGCATGGAGAACTCACATAGATGATTTCATGACCAATGTAAAATTAACTCAAAAATTCTCATGCCTACAAAAAGGTATGGTGTTATACTATGTATGAATCATGTGAAACCAAAATGGCTAGTGGTTTGTGAACATGTCATAGAGCAAGACATTTTCGAGCTATAGTGAAAATATGTAAAGTTATATCATTTAATTATTAATGGTGGATCTCAAATAATCATGATATATAAATGTTGATCCCAACTCATGTCAGGTCACCAAAATGTGGAGTGGAAGGAGTCTACATTATGGTGACTGTCAATTTAACATAAAATTTTACCGATGAGAAAAGTGGATTCTAAAATGAGTGTAATAATGTTTATGGTTGAATTGTTCAAGGAATGTTTTTGTAGGATTTGTTACGCCGTAACTTTTCATGTTGACAAGGATTAAATGATTTTACCAAGAATGTTAAACATTGGGTTTCCAAGGCATAAATAAATATGGAATGTTATAGTGGTGTTGGGTGTGTAAAAATTAATTTTCTAAGAAATTAACTAAACTATGATATTAGGAACCGGGTGTTTTGAAGTTCATGGTGTTTTATTTCTATAGGTTGTGATTGGTTTTTATTATTTGGTGCCTATATAACAAATTTTCAGTTATGTATCGAAAATTAAGAACCCAAATAGAGTTCTTGGTTGATTATTTTATGGAATAAAATTGAATGGATGGATCTGAAGAAAAATCCATTTGATGTTATATTGATATTTGAATCTCAAATCTGAAATTCAAATGGTACTCATGAGAAACATAAGAAATTTTGTATGAGAAATGTGAGAGTGAGAAATGGTATATATTAAAATATTAAGAGTGGATTTACTGATGAAGGGTTATAAAGAAGTAGAAGAATTTATAGCACCCATTTTGGATTCTACCAATGTATTTGGAGGAGGAAGAATCACTGTTGTGAAATGAATATGAGAATTCAAGAACTATCTTAGAAATAAAGATTAAGTTCAATGGTATATCATGGAAGGAATATAATGTTGTACGAAGAGGAGTTTACTGATTTCTTATGAAGAGTAGTGAGTGGAAAGTGACTACACAACAATATTTAAAAAAGTAATATCAATAAGAATATATTCGATTAATCATTCAATAATTGGATGCATAAAAAATGCAATAGATCAGTCATTGGAGAGATGGAGAATGAGAACATTATAGAGGAAGGAACCAGAAGTTGTAGTAAGAGGGAGAAACTATAATATATTCTGCACTTTTTATTTAAACTATATCAGTACACATAAAGATTATTGTTTTAAATTATGATCATTATGGGTATCACATCCATGTTAGACTAGGATGTGATAGGATATTGTAGTGGATACATAATTCTCTATAATATACAAAACTACTGAAAATTGAAAAGGTAGATGTATCTCTATTCCAAATTTGACAAATAAATTCCAAAATGTTGATCAAAATATCATCACTATAGAAGGACCATCAAACTATGTTATACATTTAAAAACAACTCAATGAATAAAAACCCATTATTATAGTCACTATATAATTTCAATAAATATTAGTAAAAATTGAAACCATAATTAATCAATTTTAGAAATACCAACACCAGTATTGTCATCTTCTTGTCAGATTCCCACACTACTATTTAATATCCTTTTTCCTCATTGATTGTCACTACTTTACATGATTATTACATTGTCATCATAATACACCATCACTACAGACAATCTCTATCACTTTTAGGAGTTGTTCCAGATATTTTTATAGAAATGGAGATTTAATTTTAGTTACTTCCTTTAGATATATTCTTTGAGATATATTAACATATGTTGATTGGATTTATTTGTATCAAATATTGCATAGAAACTACCTATCTATAAATGATTGGAAAATAATGTTAAAAGTTTGAGGAAGCTACATGAATATTTACATAGAGAATCAATTTAAAAATGTTTCTGGATTTTTAAGGAGTTTATGTGTTGATAAGTGTTCTATATAGTATTAATATTTCTAGACCCTATATTCATAGTAGGTAGTTGAGCCCAGATCTGAATTAGAGAGAAAATTGATGATTGTATGTAAACTACTTAGTGATATGATAATAGGTTAAAGGATATACACTTGTCCATGACTCTTCATGATAATAAAAGGGATGAAATTTTCCTATTCTATAATAACCATTGTACACCTAGGTGATAGTCTTCTATATATGTGGTGGACCCCATGATCAAATTATAGAATTAATTATTATTTTACATTCCTACTTATATTATTTTAATGAAAACCAATGGAATGGAGAGGCAGTGAGAATAAATAATTGAATAGGTTGAGATGTAAAATAAATGATCCAATTAATGATAAGTGAACACACTTATTCATCCACATCCCCATGCAGTTACACTAATCATTATGGAACAACTCATATAAATTTAAAACATTTATTTAATGATTTATTAGAGTCTAATTTCTTTTCTTATGTCATTATTTTGGGATATGAGGTCACTAAGAGGTCTTTATCATGATCCCGTGTAGAGAATGGGAAGCTATCTTTCTATATGCAGTATCAAAATTGGAGGGTGTGAGATATTTTTATTGAGGATATTGAATGTACTCTATAAATCATCACCACACTAAACGGTTACTCATTTTATCATTAATTTCAAGAATGACATACACTTTTAAACATGGTTTATAATGATTAATTTTTATCATGTCCAGAAAATTGTATAGGGAATTTATTTTCTTGTTTGAGAGTGTAATTTCGTTTATCTTCCATTTTATAATATCATACATTGAAATTTTAGGTTTTGGTGGAATTAAATATAGATTGTAGTACCTAATTTCTCTCATGGTTTGACATTGAAGTCCACCACACAGTATAGAGGTATATCATACCATCTTTGTTTCTTATTGTTTCCAAATGATTCCAAAAAAAATTAAAAAAAAGTTAGTCGATATGACCTCACAGCCTCACCATCAAGAAAATTAAAACGTAGATGAAACCAAAATATTAATTCATATAAATACAACAATAATATAATGTTAAATCCAATGAATTGTTTTACCCATATTTGTGACCCAGAATTATCCTTTATTTCATTTTGTAGGTGTATCTAGGAGAGTGGAAAAACAATAATGATGTTAGAGTATTTGGAAATTGTCACAAAAAAAATCCAACATTATTGTCCAATTTTCCCAACCCTATCTTTGTCTTTGTTATACTCCACCATCAATTTCATGCAGTAGTTCCACATTAAATGCATACATGTACTCCAAAGTCGAATATTGGTAGATCCAGATGTTAAATAGGGAAAATAAATATTATATCAAAACATATTATAATGAAAACATATTATGATGAATTTTTTTACCAAGGTTCTATAAATATGCCTGAGGTTGCCTAGTTAGTGGGCGTCATTGGATCGTCATGCATAGAATGAACATCAAACTGTATAGTTATAGTGGGTCTATGTGTATGCCTTGTAGGGTTAGAAGGTATTAGAGTACTAGTGGAAGAAGAAGGAATATTGTATCCCTGATATAAGTAAGTAGAATGAAAATAAGATGGAATAAATGGCTATGAAAATTCATAATAAGGATGAGGACTATGAATCATTGGAGGATACGAGAAAGAGAGGTGGGGAGGGTCAGAGGAAAATATAGGTGAAAACATGGGTGGCCTAAATATCCTAGATGTCGGTAATGAAACTGCGAGATCAAAAACTATGATAGATGGTACATCAGGGAGAGGGACGGGGTGTGATCAGGAATGCCGAATGAAGAACATAGCTATTGTACCACCACCCATCAAATATCCACCCAGAGTACTGGAACCACTAGGCTTGTTAGTGAACAACTAGTGCCTTGGTGGTAGATCCTAATTAAAAGTTAAAATATAATTAACTAAATGAAATTATATGTTATTGATATATATTTTTGAAATAAAATACTCAAAATAGGCACTGGAGGAGAGATTCCCATCTCACTCATTTGTATATTTTTGTCTGTCTTCTTTTTTACCTCATTGTTCCTAAGTGTTTTTCATTTGATGCATTCGAAAAAAATATTGTATTAATTGGAAATCAATAACCAATGGGTAATAGTATAAATCATTCAAGAAGTAAACCCTAATAAATGAGAATAAAAAACAAATGAAGTTTAATAATAGAGATAACCTACCTTGAGAGCTAATAAAATGTAAAATTTTGAAAAGAACATTCCAAATTAGTAAATGAGAAATGATAGTGACGTATCTTTGGGTAAAATGTGACATAATATTTTTCATTAAAAACCCAGTAATTGAAAGAATAATTTTACTCCAATAATAAGAAGAATATACAAATTTTATAGAAATAGTAGACACACCATTTTTTTTAAACTTTCCAGAAATATTTTTATTAATGTGTCCAATTCAATTAGTTTTATATGTCTAATTAAATTCATCATTTTTTGTTCCAATTTAACTATTTCAGTTTTATATGGTTTAGTATGATTGAATAAAATCCAATTCAATATTAGAAAATGAAACTCAATGAAACCTAAAACCATTAAATATTGAAAATGCACATAAATTTCTAGTTTGATATTAAATATTTGTAATAAATAGTAAATAAATTTGTATGTAAGCACCCTCAAAAACTCATGTCGATCTTAACCAAAATAACTGAGAACACATATGGGTGATTATATATAGTTACCTCTACAAAATTAGGTTCATAATTGACTCTAAAAGTTGTAGTATTAGAGTCATCATATGTAATAAATGGATCAGGCCTTATGGGGGCATGGCTGGTGTAAATTCCATCATCACCATTATCAAAAATATGTCTTGGTATTAATTAAATAATGACATAAAATTTAGGTTGAAGATGATATTTGAAATAAAAAAAAATTCTCCATTGATTCCAATACACATGGTTCATTAGTAGCAAGAGTGTGGGTTAATCCAAAAATAGGAAATACACAATCATCAATAAATGTTCCATGCCTCGTCATCAAATCAAACCACTATAATTTCATCAGAGTGACTCGGCCATGAGAGTAATAATCCAATATTAGTATTTTATTGACAACTCCAGGATAAGATAAATTTTAAAATAAAGGCCTACTATCCTAAGCACTAACATAATTCTATTTTGGAAGTTAATTGAATACCGTCATGATGTGTTACCATGTTCATTTCTCATTGAGATATAATAAGTATGTACCCATTGATGACAATTGATTTGGATTCATGAACCATATAATTAGAAAAAAAAAGACAAAGATCTCATTTCATCAAAGACAAAGCTACCAAGAAAACTCAATACCTAAATCATAAATGAATATTAGAATTAATTAAATATTGATTTTATTAATTTATTGTATTAATAATATTACCTTCAATTTCAACTATGAAAAAACTCTTTGTATGAAAATTATATCTCCTTCTCAACGGTGAATAATGGTTCTTTCTATTTATCATTTGTTTATGTTCCCTTCCCAGAAATATATATAGTTTAACACATGCGTAAAATTACATGATCTGAAATTAGATATACATGTTCAATTTATTTACATGATGTAGTCATCAAACAAATCATAATTAAACAAAACTGTGTGATGTTCCATCTCCCACTCTTCAAGGAATAATTTTGTCAATTCATATGATCCAGGAATTCCCCCTATTTGGGAATGTGATGGAAAAAATGGGTTCAATTTTCTCATATTGTTCTTATTCATTTCTCATTGGATTATTTCATCTTATAGTATAATAATAAAAATACATTGAATAGAAATCAAAATATTCTTGGGCCAAGTAACCTTTGACGATAGAACCTTCGGGATGATTTATATTCTGGACATAATACTTCAATGTGAGAATATTTATTTTAGTTGGATAAATCCATCGGAATGAAAAGGGTCCTTTGAGAAGTATTTCAGTTGGAATATAGATATTTAGATGCATCATGAATGTGAAAAATGATGGAAGAATTATATTATCTAACTCACACAAAATTAATGGTTCGTCTACCAACATTTTTTTCAAGAAATACATAAAAACTTCCTAGCACCATAATCTCAATAAAAATGGAATAACTAAATAACTAACACCCTTAAATTATCGGAAAAAAGATGAAAAATTACTATTGGAATAAACTCATACTGAAGGATGTGATTATCAACAGTCTTCAAATATTTTATGTTCAATTATTTTCTTGTTGACCCATTATTATATGTCCTTGAATGGATATCAAGAACATTAAAAGTCTACAGTAATTACAGAAATTGATTTTTTTCTACAGGCTTCATCCCACGTAAAGAACATGGAGCTTTCCATTTATTTTCATTGATACACATTGGATGAAATTATATTCAGATTCCCTAATCAACCAAGTCACGTCGAGATCTTAAATCACCATTTCTATTTCCCTTGAAATTTAGAAGAATTGAAATCAACATTTCAAATTAATTCTTCTCAATGTGCATTATTTCTAAGAAATAATGTATCATATTGGTGGACCAGTAAGGAAACCCAAAGATGATACTCCAATTGTAATAGGTATCAGAGGAAACATTCTTTATCTTTCTAAATTTTATATAACCCTTACCCAATGAAACACTGAAATATTGTAATTCATTAAGCACATCAGTTCCAAACATACACTATGGTGGACTTTTGGTATCCATGTTATTTTCCAATATTTGACACTTATTACTATATTGATGATACATTGGAATTAATCACCAATGTACCATAAATCTGAAACTATGATGATATTTTTTTCTTCTGGATTATTTATTTTTCTAACAAAAAGGTAATGATAGTTTTCTCTTCATGCTCTATCTAAATATCATTGCATACATAGATAAATCATTGATCATCCACATAAGCGCAACACACATCTGAAATATTTCTTTCAAACATGCATTGTATGAGAACACACCCACATTCCAATGATGTTTCAATAATTTTATTAAAGGTTTCATGTACACATGTATATCATTGTTGGGATTAGAAGGTCTGGATATGATTATACTCATGAAAGTGAAAGGCCTTTTCACACACATCCATGGAGAAAGGTTATACATGTTTAGGAAAACTGGCCATGTGCCATTCAAAGTAAGCATATGACCAAATGGATTAAAACTATCAAACGAATGAACAAAGATCACATTATGCACATCAGCTAAAAAATTATAATATTAACCATCTAATATTTTCCATAAAAAATCCATATTATTGGTTAACCAACTCATCATTATTATTCTTTCACTCGGTGTCATTCCATATCATTTTTATTGATATTTCATGAGACATGAAAATATTCGAGTGTTTGCAGATCAGTGGAATGTGCGACATTATTTTCTGTGGCACAAGAGATGGTGTTCCATTATCTTTTGGATTCCATCGAGATGTCCCACATTTTATTAAATAATTCCATTTATAAATTCCCTCACAGAATAATCTTCAATATTTTGGACAAGCATGGTTTTTCTAAAAAAAATCAATGTTTTTCAACTAACTTCCAAGCCATATAGTTGTTTGAGGGAATATCTGTATCATATAGAACAATTCCTTTAAAAATGTAAGAATTTAATATATGGAAGTACTAGAAATCCCATAGATTGTTTTTTTATGAAATAATCCAATTAAAAATTCCCGCTTCTTCATTTTACCAAATTACTGATATACTAGAGTTGTGGCCCCGTCATTCAATTTTATCATCATATCGACATCATCATTTTTATTAGATGCATCATGTGTTCTCTTATCTAAGTCTCATTGGGTTGGCATCCCTTTCCTTCTATTGATTATGAATAATTGGAAAATAGTCATCTAACAAATTCTTTAATATAGTTATCTCATTTGGAACATTAGAATTATGAGATTTAATTTTCTCCCCAATGTTATACCACACATAGTAATATGTTTGAAAACCACCTCTGGTTATATGGTAGCTAATTTCATGATGTTTTATCTGAGGTCATCCAACAAAATGATAACACGAGAAATATATGTGATTGTTATTTGAAGCATTGTCAAATGAAAAATCTAATAATCTCCCAAAATTGTTTTGAAAATCGCTTGAGATCCGATCAGTTTCAAACATCTAATTTCAACCCATTCTATAAAAAAAATATTATTACATTTTTAAAGGAAATTAAATAATATTAATGTTTAATCAAAAATATATTTAAGGAAATGGAAAATATAAAATTTATATGAACCCCTAACTGAGATAATAGTCAATATGAGAATCATGATATAAAAGACAACACAATACTATAAATATTAAAAACTCAATAAATTGATGAGGCATAATAGACCTTCAGATATATTCCTTAGTGACTCTCACTGTCAAATTTCTAACACCCCAATATTTCATTGTATGTTATTTCTTCAAAGTAATTCAATAACTTGCACTACACGCAATACTGAGTTCAAGCGCACCACGATAAACCAAACTAGTCGTTCAAAAGAGGTTATGAATAGTATTAACTGCATTTTAAATTTTATATACTCCATATAATTTTAACATCCATATTATGTGTTTCTTAGACATAATATAAGAAAAAATTTGATTTTTTAGATAAAGGAAGTATTTTTTAGAAAATGCAATTATTCTGCCTTTTGATGGAGAACCCTTTTGAAATTCAATATTTGACACTTTTATATATTCAATTTGAAAAAATAAACCTCCTCTTTATAATCGGGACATAAAAATTTAGTTTTGATACATTTTTGGTATTTTTCTGATAACATTCATATTTTGGTTAAGAGTGGAAATACTATATTTTAATTAAAAACAACTTTTTTAATCGAAATAATATATAGTGTTAAATTATGAATTTTATTGGGTTTTAAGTACAACTAGATTATATTTTAATCATTTAATACAATTTAGGTCCCTATAATTAATTTCACTTTGAAATTGGACATAAACAAGTGTAAATCTTTTGATAGATATTGTTTCTTAAAAACATGCAATTTGTTTTGACAACGTGAATTAATTTAAAATTAATTAATGAAACTTATATGTTTTGAATTTGGTAAAATATAAATCATTTTGGAATTTGGAATATCAAATATAGCTTGGGCTAAATTTTTTGTATTTTTCTGAGAAATGTCCATTTTTGATGAATAGTGATAAACACTGAGTTATTGGTTAAAACCGACTTTTTATTTAAATAATTATTTATTTTATTTAAATTTATGTTAGGTAAAAATAGATTCATAATACATATATAAGTTCAAAATAATTCATTGTATTCATTTTATAATAAGTTTAGATATATAAAAATTTTATTAAACTTTTTACCGTCTTTTACCCACCTCATATGAGTATTTTTAAATTTGCATAAAACATAATTTTACCACTTCTATGAGTTGAATTTCAAAAATCAGAGAGACACGGTTAACCTCAGTAAGTAAAATGTGATTCAATAAGATTAAAATAATGTTTGGTGAATAGTAACTTTTGACTTTTATTTACCACAGTTAAAGGTAAATAGGGTAATTCAAGGTAAAACAAATATCATAATAATTCCAAATTACATTAACAAAAGTCCTAACCTTATTTTATAAGTAATGGACGACCACTGGAATCCTTGGGTCGATTTTGGGACCCCATGGATCCACTTATGAATAATAATGACACTTTAGATAAATTTATTTAATGTAAAGGCAAAATTGACATAAAAAAAATTCTTTTAGAAATTAATTTTTATATGGTGTTATATAAGTAATATTTTTTACTATAAATATTCATTGTAAATCTAGAATGATTTTATATATCATGGTTTTTTTTATAATTTTTAGACATCGAATAAATTAAATTATTTATGACATAATAATGATGTAGTATTTGTCTCATTAATAAATGATTTAAATAAATAAGATTTAAAATATCAAAATAATATCCCCAACATGTACAATTATTATTGAATGATTTTTTTGACCATGAGTCATATTATCATAGACGCTAATGATTTATGGTCATTTAGAAACCGAATATCATTATGTAATAAAATAACATTTTCACACTTTCCTAAAGAGCCCCTCCTCCCACGTATAAAAGGAGACCACTTCTAACCAATTCCTCACAACTCTCATATCTTTAGGCTTGTCCAAACTCTTCCATGTTAAGCTCCCTCCATCCCTATACTCCTCGTAGAAGCCTTACCTTAGGCAGAAGGCACTTCAAGAAGTCGTTTTGGTTCAAACCAAAGGAAGTTACCCAAATTAAAGGTAACAATTTCTCTTAACTTCTTTTCTATTATTTTACTTCTCCAACCCCTAAAATATTTTTATTCCTTTATTTTATAACAAAAAAAGTATACTAAATATACAATTGTGTTGTTATGAGAAGTATTATAACTACAGTTACACACACCTCCATCTTATGGGTGATGAACATAATGTTTCTTTGGATGGAAAACAAACGCCTCATGAAACGATGATTGTTCAATTACCTCCTACCGCCTCTCATGGTGGCCATTAAAATGGAACATTATTTACATATGATATATATTATGTTTTTGTTTTCTTCATAATTATGTATTTTTCTTTTATAGAATACCGTAATGGTTTCCATTATTGGTAAATGCGATAACTTTATTTGAGGAAGTATGGACTACATTCCCTTCAAAGTGATATGACCTGTTAATAACATATGTGGGATGTATAAAGGATGAAGTTAATGATATTATATATGATATTATAATGGAATTATAATATACCTATGTATCATTATTTTTTAATTCCATTAAAATAAGAAATAGAAATTAAAGTAGTGTTCATGCGTACATACGGCTTACCGTCTCCATGAACAGTGCATTTCATTTCATACCCCAAAATGATATGTACTGTTATAAATACATGTTTATATAGGATATATATGATATATATGATATCTATATAATTAATACCATTAGGGTTATAATAAACTTTTGACCATGTGAATAACTTGTAACTATAAGGTGTTCATTTTTGAATCAAGTGCCAAATATTAACAAGATGAACATTATTAACTTAAATGATAACATAATGTTTATAACATGGTAATAAGTGATATAAAGGGAATAATAAATTTGAAAATGTTCTTAAGAAAGTAGTAATTAACATTAGTTTATTATTCAGGATATTAAAAAACAAAAGGGTCAAGTTACACACGAGGTAAGGGGTTTCTTATCTCAATTTTAATTCCGTGAGATTTCCATTATTCACCACTTATTTAGTGAATTTTGTGTATTGTGTACTGCCATTTGATATATATTATCATTATTCTCATTATATTCATGATATTATATGATTTATTTGGTTTTTATTTACTATTGTTCATATGACTCGATTGATTGCAACGAGATAAGGTTTTATTTCACAATCTCTTCATTATCCGACGTTGTTTATATATAATTATCTACATGGAACTCTTTATCATCCACATCCATGTTTCTTAAAAATTTATTTCAAAACATTCTTATTATTTTATAGAATATGAGTTAAATTCATTTATACCCTAGTTTTTCTTTTTACAAGAGGTTTATAAAAGAATATTTTCGTTGTTTTCCAAACAAGGTCCTTTTTAACCTTTCTGACAAAATTAAGGTAAGAATGTCTTTTTTTTAACTTATACGGCAGGTGTGGCTATTTCCCTCCATTATAAAATTGTCTAAGCTTCCCTTACAATCTTATAAGAATATTTTAAAAATAAATTTTTTATTTATAAGTATGCGACTCTTAAATGATTAAAAAATAGAAAGAGATATTTCTCTAAAAAAAGTTTTGATTTCATCTATGTCAACATCCTTTGATGGATTTTAAGTTTATTGGATGTTGATTTATTATAATACAATATTCCATATTATATTGAATTAGTTAAGATATGTTTGAGTATGGATGTTCTATTTTTATACTATTCTTGGTTTATTGTTAATGTATTGACATTTCATATGCTAGTTTTAATACGAATGTTTATGTTATATTTAAACCTTTTCTTATAATGAATGTATTGGACTACTATGTTTCGGGTTGGGGACCGGTAAAATTAAGCCCTCTAGGTTGGGGTCTGTTTATAGCAGACCCTCCGGGTTGATGTCCGGTTATAGAGGATCTCTGGGTTGGAGTCCGGTTACAGAGGCTCTCGGGGTTGGAGTCCGGTTACAGAGGCTCTCCAGGTTAGAGTTGGGTTACAGAGGCTCTCCGGGTAGGAGTCTGGTTATAGAGGCTCTCCGGGCTGGAGTCTGGTTATAGAGGCTCTCCAGGTTGGAGTCCGGTTATAGAGCCTCTCCGGGATGGAGTCCAATTACATAGGCTCTCTAGGTTTGGGTCCGGTTACAATTAGCCCATAGGTCCTAGAACAAGGCCCTGACAGATAAATTAAACACTGGTATTATAAATTCCCTCATTATGAAAATAATATTGATGGTTCATATGGTCATTCGACAAATAGAATACCCATTTTTATGTTTTATTTTGGAATTATTTACTCAGCTCATATTCCTTCCATAAAAGTATTAATATTTATTATTGGTAATGGATTGTGGTTTCAATTATTCAACATGCTTAATATTTATGTTATCTTCTGCTCTATTGCTTACCCTTACTGAGAATTTGATCTCACCCTTTTCTATGTTTTCTTTTTCCAGGATATCAAGAAGTGTATTGTGATTGGTATGCAGGGTTAAGCTAAGGGAATAATGGCATTCATAAAGGATTATTTATGTTGTGTTGTATATTATAAATTGTAATGTAACATTCATGTATGTAATCTATTTTCCAAGACTGCTAAACCAATCATTCTTTCGGTACTTGATTCCTTGTAATCATACCAATTTATTAAAATAATGCACCGACTCTGGGTAATTGGGGTCGAGGTGTTACAGTTGGTATCAGAGGAAGTTTAACAATAACCTTGGAAACTAGATTTAGATAAAATCTGATTAGACAACATTACCCTATGAGAGACTTTTAGGATTAGTATATAAGAACTTCCCAGAATTTTGGTAATGTAGAGATTTTTTGAGTTTTCCATGAAAATACATCCATGTCTGGATACGAGCAGGTAGAGGCGGCTCCGGCACAGATGTACCTAGGGGTAAAACCCAAAAACAATTCTTTGAGCTAGACTCGAATGAGAACTGGTGCACGACAACGGGCCTTGCTACACTCTTGGTTATGACACTCCCGGGGGATATGCTTAGGATAATTCTCATTTTAATTACAAATCATTATGAAGGGTTTATGATTTTATACTTCCTCAATGAAAACATTATTATGATTATGGATTATATCCACAAACTGTTCAATTTATGTTAAGTGTTTTACAAGTTTTGAATTATGTATTTCAATTTATAAACTAATCTAGTTTATGCCATTGTATAGAAATGGTGCCCAGTAGAAGGAATTTGAACTCCAGAAATACGTATGATCCAAAGGGTAAGAAGGATCATATCTTTTATGGTATTAATCCAACATTTAGAAGGGAAATAGTCTCCCATGTATTCTCAACATATGAAGAAATAGTATCATGTGTTAATAAGATAAGTAAATAATTTTCTAAGTCCAATGGCTTTGAAGAACAAAGAGAAGAAAAGGATGGAAGAGAAAAAGATGGATAACTAGATGAGGGAAAAGAAGGATTTTCCCATATGTGATAACTGTGGAAATAATCACCTTGGTAAATTCTTTAAAGGAATGAGAATTTGTTATAAGTGTGGAGAAAATGGACACCAAGTACGTGATTGAAAGGGTAAGAGAAATGATTCCAATGTACAATGCTTCATTTTCAAGGAGTTGGGACACTACATGAATCAATGTACAAATCATCATAGTATACCCCAAATGCTGCTGTTGGATAATAATAAAGTTATGATACTATTGAAGATGAAGATGAATGATTAGTTTTATTACGTTGTTATTAAAGTATTGTGTCATTTGAGTATTGAATTAATGATGTACATGTAATAAGAATTATAGAGTATATAAGGATTTTACTGCAGTACTATTTCATTAAGGACTTGAGATTGTGTAAAACCAAGAAAAGTGACTCAATTTCTGGTTAAATTTTTGGAAAATAAATGGTTGAGATAAAGATAAACCGTAATATGGTTCTGATACCGAGGTAGTGATTTTGGAGTAAGATGTGGTTGATTTGGATAAATTATTTTGGATATTCTTGACTTCCTTGGAACTGATTAATAGTTTTTTATTTCATCATTGTTGGAATATTCAATATTTTTGGATATAAGGAATATATCCAGTATTATATAAAAGATATGGTAGCATGAATGTAATCAATAAGGATTTATAGTAATTTAGGGTGTTACCAAATCTTAAAATAATACATGATGAAGGTGTTCACATGTTATTAGGTGGAAAAAAGGATCTTCGTTTTGTTTAACTTCCTTATAAATTTTGGACTGTGAGTTTGGATAGATTTATTTTGGATAAGTCTAAAGGTTGGAATGGATTAAGATACTATTATTATGGTTATTTTTGTATTTTTATAAAAAGGAAAACACGCAGACCATGTGACAACCCATCGCGTCGGACAATGTTACGGGAATCGAACCCACAACTATAGTGCAATTGGGATTTATCACCTACCATTGGACTACGTGATGTCCCTGGATTGTATAATGTTGTTTCGTTTTTTAAAGGGTATGATAGGTGACTTATAAATTCATTTTTTTTGAACCCTATACGAATAGGATAAATAGAATATTTTTTTAAGTTCTATTACCTTTTATAATGAAAGATAAGTTTGTAGTAGAAATTATTTAAACAATTGAACTCTACTTGTCAACTATATAAATATATATATATATATATTTTCTTCTTTTATTCTATGAAGAAAATAATTCCTAAACATTAGGTAAGGGATATTAAAACTAAAAATGTGTTATCCTAATACCTTATGTTTTGTTGAACCAATGATATATTAAATCATCATAGATTGATGGCTTTGAGGCCCTCACTTCTATAATAGTTTGTGACAGATGACCTTAATAACTCCCTATAAATATTTAAATTTTTCCTCTAATAATGTGTCTCTAATTTCTACCAATATTCTCCTAATCGAGATCATAATTTGGTGGGGAATTTTTCATTCCCCGTTTTCTCTTATTAAGACTAAATTTTATTAACCCAATTTCTGATGTGGGTTTTCCCACATAGGTATTTTATATTTTCAAAATTATTTTTTCGAATAACAATTTCAAATTACGAGGATGAAATTTAATGAAGGTGGGAAGAATGTAAAACCCCATGGTTTCATAGTACGTTATTTCTTCAAATTAATTCAATAACTTGCACTACACGCAACACCGAGTTCAAGCACACCACGACATACCAAACTAGCCGTTCAAAAGTGGTTATGAATAGTATTAACTGAATTTTGAATTTTATATACTCCATATAATTTCAACATCCATATTATGTGTTTCTTAGACATATTATAATAACAAATTCAATTTTTTAGATAAGGGAAGTATTTTTCTCAAAATTCAATTTTACTGCCTTTTGATGAAGAACCCTTTTAAAATACAATATTTGACACTTTTATAAATTAAATTCCACAAAATAAACCCCTTATTTAGAATTGGGACCTAAAAATTTAGTTTTGATAAATTTTTGGTATTTTTCTGATAACTTTCATATTTTGGTGAATAGTGAAAAATACAAAATTTTAATTAAAAACAACTTTTTAATCAAAATAATTTATAATGTTTAATAATGAATTTGATTCGTTTTGAAATATAATTAGATTATATTTTTATCATTTAATACAATTTAGGTCATTATAATTAATTTCACTTTGAAATTGTACATAAACAAGTATCAATCTTTTGATAGACATTGTTGCTTAAAACACACTATTTGTTTTGACAACAAGAATTAATTTTAAATTAATTAATGCAACTTATCTGTTTTGAATTTGGTAAAATGTATGTAATTTTTGAATTCGGAATATCAAATATATCATAGGCTGAATTTTTGGTATTTTTCATATAAACATCAATTTTTGATGAATAGTGAAAAACAATGAGTTATTTGCAAATTTGCATAAAAAGTAATTTTACCGCTCCTGTGAGTTGAATTTCAAAAATCCAAGAGACACTGTTAACCTCAGTAAGTAAATGTGTTTCAATAAAATGAAAATAATTTTTGTGAATAGTAACTTTTGACTTTTATTTACCGCGATTAAAGATAAATAGGGTAATTCAAGGTAAAACGAATATTGTAATAATTCCAAATTAACTTTACACATGTCCTATTCTTATTTTATGAGTAATGGCAGACCATGGGAATCCTTGGGTCGATTTTGGGACCCCATAGAGCCACTTAGTAATTATAATGACACTTTAGATTAATTAATTTAAAGTAAAGGAAAAATTGATATAAACAAAAAGCTTTTAGTAATTAATTTTTTATGGTGTTATATAAGTAATATTTTTGACTATAAATATTCATTGTAAAGATAAAACGGTTTCCCACATCATGGTATTAGTTTTTCATTTTTAGACACTGAATAAATTAAATTATTTATGACAAAATATTGATGCAGTATTTACCTTATTAATAAAAGATTTAAGTAAATTAGATTATAAATATCGAAATAATATCCAAAACATGTCCAATTATTATTGGCTGATCTTATTTCGACCATGAGTCATCTTATATTCGACCCTAAATATTTTGGGACCTTTAGAAACCGAATATCATTATATAAAAAAATAACATTTTCACACTTTCCTAAAGAGCCCCTCTCCCCCCTTATAAAAAGAGACCACTTATAACTAATTCCTCACACCTCTCAAGCCTTAAGGCTCATCCAAACTCTACCAAATTAATCTCCCCACATATCTATCCTACTCCTAGAAGCCTTACCTTAGGCCAAAGTCATTTCAAGAAGTCCTTTTTGGTTGAAACCAAAGTTACCCAAATTAAAGGTAACAGATTCTCTTAACTTATTTTCTTTTATTTTACTTCTCCAACACCTAAAATATTTTTATTCAATTAATTTATAACAAAAACACCATCCTAAATAAACTATGATGTTTTTACGTGAATGATTCTAACTACACATACACACACCTCCATCTAATGGGTGATGAACATAATGTTTCTGTGGATGGAAAAGTAACGCCTCACGAAACGATGATTGTTCAATTACCTCCTACCACCTCTCATGGTGGCCATTATGATGGAACTGTATTTATATATGATATATAATATGTTTATGTTTTCTTAAATCTTCTATATTTTTCTTTTATAGCATACCTTAATGGTCTCCATTATGGGTAAACGCGATAATTTCATTTGAGGAAGTGTGGACTACCGCCCCCTCAAAGTGATATGTCTCGTTAATAACATACATGGGATGTATAAATGATGGAGTTAATGATATTATATATGATATTATACTGTAATTATAATATATCTACTTATCAATATGTTTTAATTACAATAAAAGATGAAATATAAATGAAAGTAGCCTTCATGCGTACACACGACTTATCGCCTCCATGAACAGTGCATTTCATTTCTTACCCCAAAATGATATGCACAATTATAAATACATGTATATTCTAAATATATATGATATATATGATATATAAATCCTTAATATCATTCTGGACTTAATGAAATTTTTACCAAGTGATCAACTTGTAACTATAAGGGGTTCATTTTTTACTCAAGTACCAAATATCGACAAAACAAACATTATTAACTTAAATGATTACATAATGTTTATAACATGGTAATAAGTGACATAAAAGGAATAATAAACTTTAAAAAGGTTCTTAATAAAGTATAAATTAACGTTATTTTATTATTTAGGATATTAAAGAATGAACGGGTCAAGTCAGACATGAGGTAAGGAGTTTCTTATCTCACTTTTAATTATGTGAGACTTCCACTGTTCAACACTTATTTATTGCATGTGGTGTATTGTGTACAACCATTTGATATATATTATCATCATTATTTTTATATTAATTATATTATGTGATTCATTTGGTTGTTATTGACTATTGTTCATACAGATCGATTGATTACAACTAGGAAGGGTTTATTTCACAATCTCTTCATTATCCGAGGTTGTTTATATATAATTATCTACTGGGACCTCTTTATCATCCACATCAATGTTTCTTAAAAACATATATTAAAACATTCATACTATTTTATAGAATATGGGTTAAGTTCATTTATACCCTTGTTTGAGTTTTTATAATATGTTTACAAAGGAATCATTCCATCATTTTCCAAACAATGTCCTTTTTAACCTTTTCGACAAAATTAAGGTAAGAATGTCTTTTTTTGAATTATATGACTGGTGCGTCTATTTTTTACCATTATAAAATCTTAGAAGAATCCCTTACAAGATTATAATAATATTTTCAAAATAAATGTTTTCTTTTATAATCATGCGACTTTTAAATGATTTCAAAATAGAAAGAGATATTTCTCTAAAAAAGGTTTTGATTTCATCTATGTCAACATCCTTTTATGGATTTTAAGTTTATTTCTAGTTGATTTATTATAATACAATCTTCCATATTGTATTTAATGAGTAAAGATATGTTGGACTGTGGATGTTCTATTTTTATACCATTCATGTTTTATTGTTAATGTATTGAAATTTCGTATGCTAGTTTTAATTTGAATGTTTATGTTATATTTCAACCTTTTCTTATGATGGATGTATTGGACTAGTATGTTCCGGTTTGGGGACTGGTAAAATTAAGCCCTCCAGGTTGGTTTCTGTTTATAGCAGACCCTCCGGGTTAAAGTCCGGTTACAGAGGCTCTCTAGGTTGGAGTTCGATTACAAAGGATCTCCAGGTTGGAGCCCGGTTATAGTGGCTCTTCGAGTTGGGGTCCATTTACAGAGTCTTTTCGGGTTAGAGTCCGGTTATAGAGGCTCTCCAGGGTGGAGTCTATGTACAGAGGCTCTCCGGGATGGATTCCGGTTACAGAGGCTCTACTGGTTTGGGTCCGGTTACAGTTAGCCCATAGGTCCTGGAACGAGGCCCTGACAGAGAACTTAAACTATGCTATTATACATTCTCTCATTTTGAAAATAATATTAATGGCTCATGCGGTCATTAAACTAGTATAATACCCATGATTATATTTTATTATGGAATTATTTACACATCTCATATTCCTACCATAAAAGTATTCATTTTTATTATTGGTAATGGCATGTGGTTTCAATTATTCACCATGCTTAATATTTATGTTATCTTCTACAATTTTTCTTACCCGTACTGAGCATTTGAGATCACCCCATTCTATTTTTTATTTTTCCAGGATTCCAAGAAGTGTATTGTGATTGATATGCAGGGTTAATCTAAGCTAATATTGGAGTTCATAAAGGATTATTTATGTTGTGTAGTATGTTATAAAGTGTAATTTATCATTCATTAATGTAATCTATTTTCCAAGACTGCTAAACCGATCGGTCCTTCGGGACTTGATTCTTTGTAATCATGACAATGTATTAAAATAATGCACCGACTTTGGGTAACTGGGGTTGGGGTGTTACAAAATTGGTATGGTTCATTTTAATTTCAATCGTTTTAGTTTTTTTAATTAAAATTACTTCGGTTCATGTAATATCAGTTTATGTCTAGTTAGGTTTGTTTTTATTTATTTGAACTAGTTTTATTCAGTCACGGTTGGGTATCTTTAGTTCAGGTGCATATGGTTTTGGTCAATTTCATTTGTTTCAATTTGGAATTGTTTTATTCAAAGTGGGTTAGTTTGGATCAAATTCTTTCTATTTACTTTGGTTAAAATCAATTCTATTTGGTTAGGTTAGTTATTGTTTGATATGGTTTGGTTCAACATGATACAACATGGTTCTATTAAATCTGATCAATTTAGTTAGTTTATGATTAGTGAAATGTGATTGATATTTATCCTGAAAGTATATATGAGGGTTGATGTATCATTTTTATTGAGTGTAATAGATGCAATAATTTTTAGTGGAGAGATCTTAAGATAAAAAGTGATTCACATCCATCACATCTACCATAGGGAAAGGTTATCATTAATAAACTTATTTGACTATATATCTTGATAATAGGCTCATAAGAATCTATATTTTTCATTCAATCAACCACGATCACATTCATAAAGATGAGATAAGAAATTCAGTGAATATCGTATTAAAATAATATCAAATTATATCATATAATATGTCTCCCTTATATAATTCACAATGAAATACCATTTTATAATACCCTCTAACAACATATTTGGACAAGGATTTTTGAAATCACCGATATTAAAGATAACAACATATTACAACATTGATTATCATTCCATGTTTGTAGTTAAGCATAAAATTTTTGATGTGGGGGATTCATTTTAGAATACATTTTATTTTCACACTATATTAAGTTATGAATAATAATAAACAATGAACATATAATAATAATCACAATCCATATAAGATTACTATTGAGAGACCACATCACAATAGTATAAACCACACCATAACTTATTCAATGTTAGAATAATCTAGAGTGCTAGATGATATGACACGCCATGAAAGAAGAGACAATGCTATAAATCATTTTACATAAGGGTATAAAAATTCTTTATAAGAGCGAACATCTATAGGCATGCCATTGGAAACAAAATTCCATGTTTAATTCATTAAATAAAATCTCATTTTTATGATAGTTTGAAATAAAATATCTAAAAATAGGGTTGTATTACATAGGCATATAAAGGTCAATAATATTTTCAGAATCATTTTATAAATCTTATTTTTTATTTTAATTAAATTAAAATATCACAATGAAAGCAAATTAATTGGCCAAATGATCCATTAATAATGTACACATTTAAGAATATCTTTTTAACTAATCTTTAAAGACAGAATTTAAATATAATTTTGAAGTAAATTTATAAAATGGATATAATGATCACGATAGATTCAATACTATAGTAGATAAAGCCACGAATAAAAGTGTCTAATAGTATCAAAATAAAATAGTTGAAGAACTATAATATAAAACATGTTACATATGAAATCACACTATTGTCAAAAAAGGGTAGGGGGGCCAAGATAATTGAACTTTAAAATTATTGACAAAAAAACTACCACACTTGACCAATGAGATATTAAGTCACTGGCCAGTGGTATTACATATAATGTTATACAAGGTGATGTTGATGATGGGTTTCCAATTATTTTGAAGATATCCAAAAGAAGTTTTCATATTATTTTACAAGTCATTATATATAATATAATATAAGATAAATGAACCATATATTTTTAATATTTAGTAAAAGTGGGATATTGATGGAGATATTTCATAAATAATATATAAATAATATATATTGGGGATTATATTATCATTATGTATTTTTATCATTATTTTTTTATTGTATTTTTAATATTAATTTTGATATTTTGTGGTTATTTCAATAAATATTTTAGGAATTATAATATTTAATGTTTTATGAATGAGAATTCATTTTCTTACATTTACAATTCTAATATAGTAATTTTTCATTCATTTAATAAAATATATTATTTAGGTTACTTATGGTTGAATTGCGTTTGGTGAATGGTAAAAGAGGCAAGATGTTTTTGGTTAACTGAGAAACACAATGTTCTGGTTTCTTGGAATGTCCTCATTACAATGAATAAATAATGATAATAAATATTTTCATCCCATTAAGTCATTCCATGATGGTAAGAATCATGTGAATATAATGTTTACACATGATCAAAGAAACATCAAAGGTGAATAGGGGACCCATGAGTGTGGGGTGGTACTACTAGAGAAATACAAGGCACATAACGACACAAATCTATATGATCAAAAAGAGGTAACCACATGGAAAACATCACATTGATAATAAAATGTGTTAAATTCTTGATTAGATGATGGAAGCATTGAAAATTTTAAGCAGTGTAGTCTCCCACTACCAATTTTGGATGTGGAAGAAATTAGTTTCTGCGAAGTGTGAAACCCACTACACTACTACCCATTTCAAACTAGGTACCTAAAAACTTCCAAATCAAGTATCTCAAGGACATAAGTCATCCATCCAACAATTATAACCTAAAATGACCAAACTCAAACCATAAATAGTAGATCAACCACTCCATTCCACTACTATTATTAATCTCATTCCATATTTCATTAATTATCAACCCTCTAATAGTGAACATTAGTATAAAACTATTCATGGAATTACCATAGGTTGTGGGTTTGGAACCAATAGCATGAATGGCCCAATGGCCTTCTCTTTTTATTTTATTATGGATAATCCCCCTTTTTATGGGTTTAAGGGGAACCCGTACATGACCTGTTGGGCCAAGGCACATGGCCCGACTGACCTGCAATACATGACCTGAAGGCCTAGAGGCATACCATGCCCATTACATGACCCGTAGGCCTAACCCACTAGAACTGACCCTCCCTAGATACTGCGTCATTGGTAACCTAGCTCCCCACCTTAAATTTCTGATCGGCTAGCATTTCCCCGTACAAAGCTACACGGTGCCTGGTTCTGATGGCGGCTGTCAAACCCTTTCATTCTTCTAATCCTCTTAGCTATGCTTCTGGTGGCTGCTACTATTGTTTCTATGATCCTCTTCTGTGGCATGTTCTGTGTGAATTGTGCTACTCCATGGTCTCTTTGGCCTGAAGGCCCTATGGACCAAAGGTCTTTTTTAACCCAAAGGCCCTTGAGATCCATAGACATAACAAAATGAATTTTGTTACGAAGGAAATATCCAATTAAAACACCAAATATCTTCATAAATAGATATCCAAACCACACCCAAGAATAATACATTGAAAATCAGTAAAATTATTGATTAAAAACATGATGAAAATCGAAGGGGAATACTAAATAATGGATCTATAACTAATTGATATGATATTGAAGAAAAACCGGATAACAATAGATGCTTTACGATGGGTTATCATGAATAGGGAATCAGTTGGAAGCACTGCTAAGGCTCACTATGAGAAGAAATCAGAGGTGGGGGTGCACGCGACTTCACGCTCACATGTAGATTTGGATGAAGATCCATATGGTAGTGCTGCTCCAAATACGGATGAGAAGGATTGTGATGGTAGGAGGAAGCGCTTGAGATGAGATCATGATGAAAGGAGTGAGTCACACACTTCGATAGGGGATGAAAAGAGGGGAGTGATACTGCTGGGAGTCTGGATCAAAGAATAGGAAA
This sequence comes from Viscum album, assembly GCA_963277665.1. Taxonomy (NCBI): domain Eukaryota; kingdom Viridiplantae; phylum Streptophyta; class Magnoliopsida; order Santalales; family Viscaceae; genus Viscum; species Viscum album. The sequence continues at coordinate 2,137,818,980 of OY728145.1, forward strand.
TGAGAGGGGAGGAGGAGAGCCGTATTTAAGAGCTAGTATTGGGAGGCAGGTAGCAGATCTTCTGGAAGTCATGATTGGAGAAGGGGAAGTGCGAGTGGTGCACTGGATTTAGGGGAAATCAGGGCACCCCTATTCCAACAGTTTTAAAAGATATTTGGAATATGATTCTCTATCACAACAGTTTTAAAGAAACTTCTGGGACAACCTAAAATATGAAATCCTATCTCAATAGTTTGTAAAAACCCTTGGGATAGGTCCATTGGTAAAACCCATCCTTCCAGTAGTGTTTGTGGAAATAAACCTCTAATAGTGTCTATCAACTTTACAACATGATGAGTTTCTTGTGATATAATGCTCTATTATTCTTCACATACTTCTCAACCTATAAATTTTATAGCTTTTCTTGAAATACCCTATCAACTCTCTCTACCAAATTTCTCATGTGTTTCAACCAATATCTTTATATAAATAATTTTTCAATTTGAGGAGTGATAATTTTTTCATATTTGGACAAAGGGTTTAGATAAATAAAATATTTACCTCCCTTACAAGGATCACTCCATGTTCCCTTCCCACGTAATGGTGGTGAACAATGAAAATTTCATTTTTATGAGAGAACTAAAATATGGAGAATTAATTACCTATAAAAGATAAATTATTTTACTTTAACTAATCAGTTTTGATATTATACAACCTTTTAAGGAATTTTTTCCATTGAATAAAGAAAAATCAAAAGGTTGCCCCCTACACTACATAATTGAAGATGGATTCAATTGATTTATATGGTCAAGGTATCATATTATACAGTGTTGATTCTTATAACTGAATCTATTTTTTTCACGCATAAGGCTTCTTCACTGAATAACCACTATAACACCATGATCTATTATGACCTCTTGACTAACTGATCTAATTAAGGAATTACCATCTCTTATAGATTTAGACGTTTTATGACTAAAATAAATAAAAAAATCATAATTACATATCCACAATTCTCATTCGATAAAATTTCTTTTTGGTGTGGTGGTATCCTTTTCACACCTCTGTGATGTAGATTTTCATCAACATAAATGCCTCCATAAAGCTCCCTGGATTTTGAAAATAAATAGATCACCCATACACAAATCCTTAGGAAATATCCTAAGAATCCAGGACACAACTTATTCTTTAATAAGTATGTGTCACCAGACTCTATCCATTATGTTAAAACCTTGAATCGAGAAAATCATAAGGTTTATCCTAATGGGTTGTGTTCTGGTGACTTTCTTCTAGAAAAATATTTCTCTTGCACCAATGAACCTTATTGATTTAAAAAATCAATAATTATCTTACAACTATCACCTATTATTCATAAAAATTTATTTAAAACAAAATAATCATCCAATTCATTTAAATGGATTTTGGTGAACCATATCCTCTATTGGGTTAGTTGAAAATTTGATATCAATCATACTTCCTTCTATATAAAAGAAAATATTATAGAACTACACACACTACATAAATGAACCACTTGATGCTTTTCTTTACATTGAAGAGTTCATAAAAGATTCATTACTCATAATCTCTAATCTCATATGTGTGGAGGTTCAATGTGATAAATAAGTATTTGGTGAATGGATTCTCATTATAACACATCATTTCACTACATACTGAAAACATTCAATTCATTAATCTCTATCCACAAAATATACAATCAAACACTCACCCAATTCATGGATTACACATAATTAAAAGTGGTGGTTCCCCATTATACAAATTTATACCCCTAAAAAATATATGTAATTTCTATAATATTTTCAATGAAACAAAAATGAAATTCCTTAAATAAATATAAAATAGAGTAAAAAACACATGGAATCTGTTAATAAGAGAATTAATACCTTTATCAAAAAAGAACACCCCGCAGATGAGTGGGGGGGCTGTCTCTAAGTCCCTCTAGGGAGATGGATTTAGGCCGAGGCAAATGAAGAATATATTCCATTCAATATCCACCTTGGTTAAGTCATTTTTGATGATGGGTAAATAAATTTTCATGATGTATGCTACTTATTTTTTGGCTAGGAACAAGCTCCAACTTCACAACATATTGTTCCATTTTCTCCTTCAATAAATGATACTTATTCCTAATATGAACAATCCTCAAGTGTTGAATGGGAATTTTGATAATATTTTTCAAACATGAGCTATCAATCATGATTATAATAGGAGATACTAATTTAATTACAATATATTAAAATAACTATTTCATCCATATTAGTTGGTTATATTCTTGAGTTACAACAACATAATCCTCCTTTTTAGTCCTTAAATATATTCACCCAGTTTTTTTACTTTACATGAAATTCAAGATATTACATGGTAGAAAAACCCTCCAAAATGAGACTATTGGTCATTAACAGAACCTTCCCTATCAACATCTATAAATACTATGAATTAATGCTACGATTTTCAATAATAATATAACCCCAAATAAAATATTTGGTCTATATATCATAATATTCACCTCAAAACCATCACGTGACATTCCTTTGAAAAAATATGATATCAAGAATATTGAAAAGTGGTGAACATAATCTAATGGAGATTTATTGTTATATAATATAAACTACTAATAATTTATTTATAGAGAGTCACATAATCTTCCTCACTCTCAATATCCTTTGTAAAGTTCATCAATATCTCAACAAGAGTAGCTATCGATTTGGATTCATCCATTGGAAATTCGATTAGATAGTCCTAGGAATATTTTTATTGGAAGAAAAATGTCCCATCCATTTTATCAATTACCCAAAAATCATGGAAATATAATAGTTCACCAATGATATACATCTCAAATTTATACCTCATTAATTCTGAAATCTTATAGAATTGGGTGTATATGATCCTCCAAAAATGGTTTCATCAACACATATAAGATCCAACATACACAACAATTTCTTTTTCATGATATAGAGGTTGTTATCAACCCCACCACTAAAATAACCATGCTTTTTCAGATACTGATTGATCCATGAGTAAAAGGATTCATGTTTTTATTTCAAACCATTATTTTTTTCTTAAATTGATATACTTGATCTCTTTATCATGGATGAAAATTTGATATAGTTTCTCAATGTGAATGAACTTTTGAAGTAATCCATTCAAGAACACTCATTTGATTCCCAACTGATTCCATACAAAACCTTTTTTTCAGGATCATTCTAAAAACAATATTATATTTTTAATTTGATCCACTAGTGTAAATGTTTCATCGTCATCAATTACATAAATATAGAAAAATAATTTTCACACAATCCTTTCCTTTATTTCTTAGAAACCATATATATTAGTTTAGTTATTTTCATAAAATACCCATTTAATTCTACTCTCATTTTTATTTTGCAACTTCGAGGAAACATTCAAAGTCTGGTTTTTCTCAATCTACTGTATCTCCTCATGAAGCACCTTAATATGACTTTGATTTGTGGCTGATTCGTCGAATTATTTTGGTTACAACTAATATAATAATTATTTTTTTCTCTCATACATTAATTGTTCTTTTTTCACCAATGTTTTCATTCATCCATAATATTATTATCGATGATTTCTGATTTTCTAAATTTTTTGATTAAAACTGATGTCCATACTATGATTTCATTATCATCAGATCTACCAACATAGTTCATTTCATCCCTTCAAACTCTACTTGATCTAGAAACATCTTAATCACCCTCAACCCTAGAAAATAGAATATTTTTTATGTGAATTCTTATAATTCTCAACAAAAAGTTTATTTCTTAAGTCCCAGTTTTTATCACATTCAGTCACGGTCAAAACATGGATTTCAACCATTTTACCAAATCATTTGTATTAGCACTTATATATTTTTCTCCTAGATGAATACTCCAAAAATATACCATTATCTTCTTGTGATTCAAAATTTCTACTCTTTTCATTTTCATGTTTAAAACAATTACTTATAAACCCAAAAAATAATTTCTATGTGAGATTATTTACATAGATATTTATAGGTTTTTATCTTCATTTAGGCACAAAAATTACTAATTGGAGATATAGAAAAATGTAAGAACCATTTATTTCAAATAGTTCTATTGTAGATACATTTCAATGACCATAGTCATATCCATGTTATTAATGATATGAATTTTTATATATTATACTATGTTTCATTGGGAATATTTCACCAATAGAACTTATTTCTAAATCCCATGGTTGTAATTATATTATCTAGCTTGGGTATTTTTAAATTATATTCCATTTTCATCCTAAAATTTATATATTTTTACAACATTAATTTTTTCAACTACTCTATGATATCGAGTGATATAATTTTATAGTCACATTTTATAAGAAACCACCATAAAACAACCCATACTTCTAAAATAGAAAACAAAAAACACATAATATGATTTTATATAAAAATATTTAAGAGTTATTGGCCTATAAACATATACAAGAACAACTTCCAATAATCATGTTTACTTTCAATTTTTCCTTATTTAGGTATTCTGAGAAATCGTCCCCTTCTGTAAAGAATCACATGTATGAGTGTTATCACATGTTAGTATAGGGATATAATGTTGTCTATTATTATTCACAATATTTTCTCGTATTATTTGATCAAATTACTTGGGCATTAAAAAATAACATGTTTTTATATACCTTGGATGGTATAAACTAGTTTTATTCACTAAAAACAAAAAAAAATTCCATAGGACCTTATTTATTATAGACTAAATGAGATATATTTAGAATTAATTGTGAACCCCTATTTTCTAAATTCTATAGTATTTTTAAAGTCACAAAACTGGCTCACACATAGTAGATTATTGATGATCCCTTCCAGTAAGATCACATATGTCATTCTAAGTTCCTTTCCACAAACATTGGCTTTCCCAAGGAAAATATATTGAGTCCCAATTCAATATCAAATCAAAATAGTCTATGTTTTTTATATTTTATGTTGTTGATAGATATTTATTTCCGATAATGGGTGAGATAAATATGGTTTTTAGAACCCAAAACTAGAACAATATATTTATCATAATGAAATTTTGTCAAAAGTTTCTTTCCCATACCATTTTTTATCCTTCCATGACCATTGAGAAACTTATATTGATTATTGATACTCATGTTTCTCCCTTGGTGCAATAATTTCCTCCTTGTATAGAAAAATTGATAATCTAGGAACAATTTTTAGAGTACCTAACAAAAATTACAACTGATAATTTTATCACTTCCAAGTCGCACTAATTACTTAAAATTGAAAAATTGAACAAAAATAGGATACATTATTCTAAAAAACATCACACTAAAATAAATAATAACTAATAAAATATTGTGGAAAACTACATTCTTTTCTTTAATGCTAATGCTCTCAAAAAAACTTATTGTAATATAGTTCACAAATTAAATTTATCCTGAAATTCCATATCGATGACAACTAATTTTTATGTAAAAATTCCACCATCTACCACTAGTTTTGAAGCCTTATGAGATTCTACATAGTTAAAATTCATATATTGGGTTAATTAATGTGATCTAGTATGAGGCATGAATATCTTCTCCTCACGATCATGCTCTAATAAAAATTTTAATTTTAATTTTTTTTCTCTAGTAGAATAGGAATATATTCTTCAGTGGTAACAATAAAGAATTCAGTTACATAGTTAGGGAAAATTTATTGAATCAACCTGATTCCATTCTAGGTGTATAGTTTCTTTCATAAAACTTAAACATTTTCCAAGTCATGAATTTATCATTGAGTTATTCAAATATTTTATCCCTGTATTTCAATGTATTAGTAATTTCATCAATGATTCAAGCTTGTTACCCTACTTTGAGATTGAGATAAACTTTTTTCACATAGATTATTGGAATTAAAAAAATATTTTTATTGATCTCTACTTTTATCTCTGAATTTTCATTCTCCAATAATTAATTTTTTTTATATTCACGAAGAACTACATTTTCCTTCTATTATTTACCCATATTTTTGTCATGTTCATTAAGGGACACATTAATCTTAAGATGAAGATCAAATATTCCCTCAATTTAATCATTTTTAGCATCACTATCATCAGATTTTGACCCATAAATAATAGATACTAAAACATCTTATCCTAGGTCCCAAAATCCTCAAATGCTTCGCCTACAAACTTTAAGCTTCTATCTTCACGAGAAATCATATTTTTCCTTATTAATAATTTCTTATATTGTATTATTCTAATTTTTTCTGATTTGAATCATTTCTTTATAAAATCATCATCCTCGTTATACTGAACGTTTTTAAATAACTTAACAGTGATATGGTCAATCTTACAACACTATAAGAAAGAAATTGAAAGATCACCATTGAGTTTTCCTCTTCCCCTCTTGAGGTTTGTTGAAAGAAAATACATCACTTCACACACTTCATCTTCACATGAACCATTTTAATCTAATGTTTCTTTATTTCTTTTAACACAACCTTTTATGATATTTCTTTCATACTATTTTTATTTTCAACATTTCTTATTTCATACCTAACAAGTGTACATTGAAGGATGTTAGAGACATATCTCTTGTATACTTTCCTTTAAGAACATACATATTTTTAATGAGTCATGAAGGATGTAACAATAGAATTCATTTATTGAAATTTAAATATTCAATAATTTCTCCAAGACCACATATATATTCTATAAGAGAATTTATAAGATTAAAGATCACATTTATAGTTTCAAAAGGGTTCATCCCCAATCATTCATTTTTTTCAAAATCACTTGTATATTTCCATATAAAACATTAAAATTAAATTTTAAAATATTGGAAGATATTTGATATACATAATAAAAGGTTTTTCTGAACATTACCTTGGTATAGCTATGATTTTCTATTGATCTGCATAACATACTCATTTTGTTCTCATCCACATACAATTCATTGTGGTCTATTTTTTATAATACCCACATTCTATATTAAATGATATTCTATGAATGTATTGCATGTAAACATCCATTACAATGACCTGAAGTAGTTATATATCTAGTTCTTCTAAAACATAATATTGTTTCCTTCAAAAATTGGTAGAATATTTTATTAACAACCATTTTTTACAATTATTCTAAGAGAGATAAACCATCACCCCAAAACATTCCCTTTGATACTGATTTTTGGTCACATATAAAGTATATTACATATATGGAAGGGTGAATCCATGTAATATATATTTAAAATCATTATCCCTTAAATTTTATCTTGTTCTCTGAATGTTAGGAAAATCTCTTTATCTCACTAACATTTTTTCTATAAGTGATGAATGAAATAAATCAAAAAATAAATTATTAGTTATTTCACCCTAACTGGGGTAGTCTAAGATGCATGAATACATTATGTTCTTGCACAATTAAAAAACTAGAGAACATTTATTATATTTATTTTACGCAATATAGGAATTACACTCACCCTCCAAAATCATTTTTCACATAGATGAGAAAAGTGTATGTATTTTCATAATAAATTGGAACTTAGAGATCATTTAATGAAACTATTCTTTTCCATGAAATTACTATGAGAAAATACGCCTAGAATTGTGTTTCTCTTCTGTAGAGATTATCAATGTTCTATGTTGATAAATATCTTATATTATCCTCTTTTTTTCTCCACTTTTCAATTATCTAGTATTTATTGAATCCACCTATCAATACTCTTATGAAGCCTCTCTACCTCAATTCTATTGTTTTTTGAATATATCTCTATATAAATTTTATGTTTAGTTGAGAAGTAATCAAAAAATTATTTTTAATCCAAGGTTTAGTATTAAGAAATATTTCATCTCCCTTATTAGGATCATACCGTGTTTCATTCCCACATAAAGATCGAGAATAATTTTCATTTAATAAACATAATGGTCCTGAAATCAGGATCATTTATTATTTGTAAATATTCTAGTATATTATTGTAACTACTCAATTATATCATAAAATCACGTTTTGAAGTAATTTCCTCCAAACAAAGAAAAACTGCAGTGTCACCTCATAGAGTATGGCATAGAAGTGAGATTTAATTAATTTCTATTATTGAGGTATCTTTTTGTATAATATGGACTTCAATGACCATGTCCTTTCCATTCACATAAAATTATCCTCTAAGGAATTGCCATTATCAAACCACATTCCATTATAATCTATTGACTCATTGAACTAACTATAGTGTAGTCATTTACTAGAGTGTCCGCTCATATATGGCTAGAAAAAATAAACCAAATTCACACTAAAAAATCCAATCTCTCCAAACCCAATGTTTAAATGTGATGCGGTGGTCCCATTTTCAAACTTCTATAGTTTATATTTTCCTCAAGACTTGTGACACATTAAAAATATGGAGATATTGAAAAATAGTTGATCATCCCTACGAAGTTCCTCAAAGAATAGACTAACATATTATAGAGTGGCCTCTTCTTTAACAACGTTATGAAAAAATACTATCTACAAGACATATAGAACTTTAATATGAAATATTATCATATGTAGCTCGATGGGTGGTTCTATGGTGACTATATTATAGATATATTTTTCTCTAGCACCAACACACCGTATTTATTTGATAACTCCTTAACATTCCTCCATGAATAAACTCTTTTTCACAACCTTTTATTATTAACTAACATAATCAATGAAAACATTTAATGGGATTGTGTCTAACAAATACCTACCTAGGTTTACATATCCACCACACTAGAAATAGAATCCATTGAATGAATACTTGAAATATTTCATTCTATGTAGTTTCCTTCATTGTTCTTGTTCCTTCCAATACCAAATAGCTACAGAACACATATTTTGAGTATGCCCCGCATTTAGATAAAAATAAAAACTAATTTGTGGAGTATTTTTGTGTTTATTATTTATAACAACAACTTTATTCACTTTTAATTGAATATATTATATTTGAGAGACACAAAAATATATTTTCTTCTATAAAGTAGGTGCATGTGGTGTCATGTCAACCAGGACTATGTTTTATTTATGATCAATACCCAAACTAGTATTATCTTTCTTATATGTATATTTACATTAAATAAAATCTTCTTACTAACTAATTAGATCTCCAAACTTCTCTATTACCTTCTTTCCTACCCATTTTATCCTGCTTTCTGATTCTATATCAGGTTTTAAGAGTCTCTCTTGATCATTAATTTTCCATTTTAATGAAATGATTTCACCCTACATGTCCTTGATATATTTGACTTTATCATTCGTTTTTCTTGTCAAAATATCAATTATTCATAATTATCTTTATATTTGACCTTCAACTCTGCCACTTTGTCAAATGAGTCTATTTTTTTAGATTTAGGATTCTTTATTCCATTCTTTGACATAGCTTTTTATACTTTTTATTGTATATATTGTTTAGAATCACATACCACTCCATTGAACATGATAATGTTAGCTCTATAAATACCTATATATTCATATATATCCTATAATTCCACTTTTCTATATAATCCACCCTCAAATTCAAATTTGTAACCATCACTATCATATTGGGTTTATGGATTATCTACTATAACCACTAGAACATATTCATTTATGTATTTTTTTTATCGTTAATATTTTATGATTATATTAATTTTTCACTATTATAATCCTATTAGATTAGTTTGTTCTTAAATAAATAATGCTTTTTAATTATCTCACATATAAAATTATTTGAAAAATTACTTATAGGAACTTCATCGTAGTTCTTGTGATCTTGAATCTTTTCGGAAAATTCAGCAGTGTTGTGTCTAAACATTCCACACTATAAGCATGAAAGTATAAGAATAACTTTAAAATTTCATTTTCCAATTTCCATATTTAATGAAAAAAATGACAAAACATAAAAATATTAAAATCAACTACTCAACTATTTACACCTGATTTGGTGTGTTCTTAAGACTCTCTTTCATAATATATAATGTATTACTATTTTTTCAAACATTTTGGACATTTTCAATATATTTTTTTGATATATTGTTTGTGATAAAATATAATTTTTGTAAAACTATTCATGAAAATTAATATACACTAAACTTCTATTCAAGAAATAAATATTTCTAAATCATTCCTTCATTAAAATTCATGTTCTAATTAATAATGTTCTTGTAAATGTTTATTTAGAAAACCTATATTCCTGAAAATATAAATTCGCATAACCTATGAAAAAATAGATTTAATATAAATTGTGATCAACTAAAGAGATTTTTTCTAGTGTTATTGTTGATTTTCAAAGAAAAGAACATCTATTTGGTCAATCAAGGTCTTGATGACTGTGATTCTAATTTCAAGAATCTAATTCATTAATATATTCTAAATAATTTTATAACTATACTCACTATTAACAATATATGATTCACATAAATACCCTATATGACTATATTAATAGTAATGCAACAATATATATAATATAAAAAATTATTCAATCTTATACATATTCTTTACCTAATTCATTTATCATTGTATATAAGATATTTTTTTAGAATTTAATCCCAAAATAGGGAAAAATTCATTGTCTCCACATTAATCTTAGTAAGATGTTTGATTCTTTATTCTTAAGGGGATTACTAGACAACAGAATATAGGTTGTTATCTTTCACTCATGGGAAGCCCAAAAACCCCCAAATTAGAATTACCCTTAATAGGGATAATAAAAACATAAAACATTCTACAAAAATTTCTTTTGATTTGTAAATTAATTTTTACATAGATTGGATATATCATTGGACTATAAAACATTCAAACATCAAGATTATTTATTTGTCTCTTTTTAAGTACATATACGATTCAACTAAAATGATTTAGTGATGTTACCTACACTCGGTACACATCAAAATTAGAAATAAAAACCATTTATGAACATAATAATTAAATGAAAAATACAATAATTACATTAAAAAATAAGATCAATTTTATATATGTTTATAATATTTAGATCAAAAATGAATTTTAAAATTCATCTATTCTTTTATATCTACCAATAACACCATTCACCAATGCCTTGGTGGTATACTGTTGTTTTATGTATTTTTGTCACTTTTATATAAAATATGATGGAAACACCTATAAGAGGGATATTATAGAACCTCTCAGAGGAGAAAAAACATAGAACACTCTAAAATGAGGGAAAAATATTACTCTCCATAGTGGATAGAAATTAGAGAACACTAAGAACCACGTTTTCTCATTCAATAGGATAAATACTACACCCTTCATAATTTTAATTTATATTAACATGGGATTTTAATATCCTATATTTAATCTAATCCTAAATAATACCTCAATAGTGGGGAAAAACATTCTCTAAAAGGAATTTGGCATAATAATATCCCCTAAAAGAGGATTAATTCCCAAACCACATTTTGAGGTGCATTAATGAGCCTCTAAATGGGTTAAAAGTGATAATAGAGGTGTCAAAATTCCCTTTACTAGTAGTAATATAAATTTCTCAAATTTAATTGGGCTTAAAAGTCATATAATGCAAGCCTAATCCAAAATAAAATATTTTATTTGTCATTTTACAATGTTTATATATTAATAATATAAATAAACAAATATTTATATTATAATTTTTAACACTCAATGTAATTCCCTAGCCATATATATTACATAATATTGTTTTTTAGTTATGAATTTACATTTATTCACATGGGGGATCCTTTTAGGTATAGTGTTTTACATAATTAGATCATAACTCATACATTATGAAATCAAAAATATAAACTAAATACTTATAATTGGTATCTATTTTTCAAAATATAATACATTATAAAAAATAATTTTTATTTCAGGGAAAAATCTTCTCAACATTTAACTTGACTCCATTCATAACCTTAATCATCCTTAAAGCATGTGGAAAAAATAAGAAAGGGATGGAGGGGATTTGTTTCTTTTAGAAACATGAAGGCTTTTAGAGTAATATAAATATAGAATATTGTTCATGGTGGTGGTGAAGTTTTTCTCACTGTATATGTTAAAAATAACGTTCATCTTTTAATTTGTAGAGAAACTCATAAGTCCCTATAAAAAAGAATTAAATGATTAATTGTTTAAAACCTTATAATAAAAATTAAAAATAAAAAAATCCCATTATAATCATTTTATATCTATATAAATAAACCCATAATATAATATCAATCATATTTAGTTGGAAATAAAATCATTAAACATTCATAATGTCACACACCACTTTGAAAAATTTGAATCAAAATCCCTATGAAAGAATACAATTTAACAAAATGTTAAATAATAAATGAATTAATAAATTCAAGATTTGATATATCAAATGGTTCATTCAAACACCTCATAAAACAATGTTGGTGTATAACATAAAAATATGCCTCAATGAATAGAGATTGAGACGAAGTCCCACAGATTGAGTCTGAATAATCACATACAATATTTATATTCATGAATAATAAAAATATTTAAATTATTTACTTATTTTATGACATATTTTATAATTGAAGTTCCCAGATCAGTGTGAATCACTGAGAGGGAGAGGGGGTGAATCAGTGATCCCTTAAAACTTTTTACTAATTGATTCTTTATCAATTAAACCTCTATGGCTGGTTAAAGCCTCGATCCACTCTTCTTGTATCTCTCAGCCTTTCCTCGAGTGATGTAGTAAATGTAAAGGCACAGGAAACAAGGATTTACAAGGTTCGGCACCAAAGGCCTACGTCCTTGCCATGTTGGTTATACGCCCCAACATGGTTTCTTCCATTATAATCTGTTAGTATTACAATGGTCAATACAGCATCCCACTGTATCTCTCCTGAGTCCCACAGGAGGGTCTTTATACTGCGTCCCACAGTGTTACCAGAGTCCCACTGGCCTGCTCCAGAATCCCACTGAAGACTTCTTCCTCCCTGAGTCTCACAGGGGGCTTCTCCTGGCTCCTCGAGTCACACGAGTAGCTCTTCTTCTCTTTAAGCTTCTTTAAGTATCTTCAGCAGTCTGGGATAAAGACTGCTGGCCTTGCTCTGTACCTCTAATCACTTGTGATGATCAGGTCTTCTCGTCTTGCTCAGGATTTATCTCCTTCTTCTAAGGATGACCTGTATTCTCTCTTCAACTACTGAATACTCAGACAACTGATATCTTTAACTTCAGTCTGGTCCAGTCTCACTTCACATCAACTTCATGCACTGAATGCATGGCATCAAAATATCTTCAAGATCTCCTGGTCTTGGACTCCTCAAATTCACACAAGCAGATTCAGACTTGTTCACGTGTGCACGTGCATGCATGCATGTATGCACTCCCCTTCTTCTCTTCTTGGTGCAGTAAACCCTCAGAGGGTGTAGTCAACTATAGCACACACCTCCTCACTTGAACTTCACACTTTATTCAATGTGTTTACACACTTAAATGTGTGTTCTTCTTTGTGTGGATGTCTTCTTCTTCTAGGTGTTTACACTTTTAGTGAACACACTAGGTTTGGCCTCTTTGTTGTTTTGCACACACAACTTGTTCTTTGATTTGCACACACACAATGAGTGTATATTTGGCCTTCACTCTTTTTCTTGCACACACTTAACCCGTAGGTCCTCTTCTTGTTTTGCACACACAAAAGGTGTGGTCTTCACTTGGTGCACACACAAGGCTATGCCTCGGCCTCCTCTTGCACACACCCGAATACCAACACAAATGAAGGCGCGCAAGGTCCTCGGTGTAAGCGGCGTGCAATGGGTAAGCGGCGCGCAATCACTCGGGTGTGCAGGATGCAACACCATGAGGCGCACAAGCCACAAGGGTGCAAGGACACCTTGGGCGCGCAAGTGCCTACCGCGCAGGGGGCGCGATGCACAGAGGGAGCGTGCAAGGTCGCGCAAGCTCCTCTCCTTCCTGTCGCGCAAAGGATTAGCGCGCAGGGGACACTGTGCTCAGAAGGGGCACGCAAGGTCGCGCTGCCCAAACTTCTACTTCTTGTCGCGCAAAGGAGTTGCGCGCAAGGAACTTCACCGTGCAAGTTTGCACGGGGCTTCGTCGCACAAGTGATGCGCGGAACAATACTTCGCGAGGCAGAGGAGCTCTCGCGGGTCTTCCAAGTTTTTCAGCAAAGCAAAAATGAGGGCAAGGCCTCTGTTTATATAGGCGAGAGATGCCTCTGTCCATCCGCGTGTTAAATCTTGAATCAACGAATATTTAGGATCTTTAAAAATCCTTTAAATCTGGTTTCTATCCTCGGTTCACGCGGGTATTTATTTTCTTCGGTCTTCTTCACGTGCATGCGACTTAGAACGCATGCACGGCCTCTTTTCTTCCAATACATGCAAATCACGAACCCTTCAAAGCCTCGGCAACATTTCATGCCTCGGCCGAACTCCAATTTCTTCATTTGATGCATGCAAGGTCATTTTATAGCATGGATGCCTTCTTTGTGGCCAGACGACCTCGTTGGAGCAATTAGATTGGCCGGAGGTGGTCGGACACTCCATTTCTATCCTCGGGGAGGTCTCTGGCTCGAAGGAAGCTCGCGGGTGGCCTTCGGGCGAGCTCAATGAAAGAGATGAGTTGTTCGCTGTTGGATCAGGCGATCAATTATCCTCGGACGGCCTGGATCAAATCGCGAGTGGCGCGATTAGATGTGCGGTCGAGATCTGGCGCGCGATCGATCGTGCGGCCAGGATCGCTCCCGCGGAAAAATTCCGCATCCCACATCGAAACGGCCTCCTGTTTTCACGCGGCTTATCAATGTGCCACTGCCTTCCACTCAGCAATTGAACTTCTTCCTCAACGGTGCCGCCCCGCACCGTGTTCTCTCTGCGGGCGCGCTCTGCGCCCACTCTGCTCCCTGCGGGCGCGCCACTGGCGCCCACTATGCACCCTTCGGGCGCACTCCTGCGCCCACGCTGCGTGGGCTTCATCACCGCGTGGTCTCGGGGCTTATACACGGCCCCAGCCTCTCTCGGGCTGGCCCCATGGGATCCCCTTGGGCGTGGTGACCTTGTCCCACATGTGCCTTGGGTTGAACCCTTAAGGCTGGCCCTTGGTGGCTTATTTTTTGGCAAAGGAGTACAGGATTACTTTAAACAACAAAGTAACCACATGAATATAAAATGCCAAGAGCCACTCCTTCCTCTTCATTTCCTCTTCTTTATTTCTTCTTCTTCATTAGAATTCCTCCAATTCTCATCAACATTTATTCAACACTTTGGAATGGAATTGCTGAAGGGTCTTTATCTTCAACCGATCTCCTTAATCACATAAATTCTTCAATGAACTTCGTTGATCAAATCAGACATCAAATTGGAACATCTTCTGATTCACATGCACCAAGTGATAGTGCATGGACTTCTTCATCTCACTTCATCCACTTAGAAAGTGTGGATGGATCTTCTTCATCTCCTCATGCATTGTCAGTACAATGCATGGTCTTCAAACAATGTTGTGACATTGTATCTACTTGATACAAGTTCTTGGAACTTTAAGAACAGCTCAACAATCGTCTGATTTAATGATGATGCTCCATCATCATCCATTCTTCAAGTGGTGTAACTTAGTATCATCTTGATACAAGTATTGAAACATTAAGATCAGTTCTACAATTGTCTGATATTCATGGAGAATGTTTCAACCACATCTCCTATGTCACTTAGTGAATCTCCTAAGTGACATGCATATTAGTACCTTGGCCATTCTCCTTCATCACCATCACCATCACATCCTTTGTCATTAACATATTGAAACTCTCTGACATCCATCCATTCATTCCTTGACAACAACATACCTCATTGACAACAAATGCAACACAGTGCACTTCAATCTCCCCCTTTGTATTTTTTGTCAATACACTTCTTCGGCACATATGAATGGGTCAATATGTGTGCCAATATTTTCTCCCCCTTATTGGAAATCAAATGCAAAGGTGTGGTGTGGTTCACTTTCAAAAATCTCTTCCTCCCTTTGAAAAGTATTTTCTTGAAAAACACAGAGAGAGGGATGATTTCACATGTTCTCTTGATCAAGGAACCTTTAGTAGATCAACTCTAAGTCTACTTGGGCTAACCCAGTGTAGAAAACAAGAGTGATATGACCAAGGAATTCAAAGCTGTCCATAATTCTCTACACATGTGAGATCATGCTTAGGGGTTTGAAATTTTTCAGAAATATCAACGAATTGCTAAATCCTACACATACTTCACCAAACACATTAGAAAGTTCAAGTGCAAAGATAAAGCTCCCCCTTTCATCCATTTGTCTTCAATCCATACTCCCCCTTAATTGACAAGATCACCTCAATTAAGAAACAAGGGATGAAAGTATGATTGGATTACCTTTACTTTTCTCAAGATGGTATTAAATCTCAGAATCCCATCTTCTTCTGATTGGCTCCCCCTCAAGGGGTGCACTCCATTCTTTCTAAACCATCCTCCAGTTGAGAATGATCATCATCTTCAATTCCCTGTAATGTTAGAACATGTAAATACCAGAAGTATAAGGGAATAAGATGGAACCTCCTTGGTTCATCAATGTGAACAACAAGTTGAGAAGATTCTCTCAACCGAGATGTCCCATTTTCACCATTCTTCACACTTGCACATTTGATCTTCAATGATGTTTGTGCTGGTGTGGATCTCAACACATCTTCATGTGAAATCTTATTCTTCCCTTTTGCCTTAGCAATTGCCAGAACTTCATCTTCAGCTCTCTGCAGATCTTTGGCAAGTTGCAACTGATTTGGCCATATGACTAACAAGTCATTTGGAAGTGTGGCCTCAGCTCTGGATATTCCACATGGTTCCTTTGATGCTTTCAAGCTACCTTTCTTAGGCAACTTGTTTTCAACCAATCCCTTCTGCTTCATCTGGATTGATTTTCTATTTGAGTCCAGTCTAACTCTATTGAATTTCATGGCTTATTTACAAAGATCCATGATATGTCCATTCTTTCCACAGTAGAAGCATGTTTTCTTGGTGGTCCTTCTGGATGCATCACCCTTCTTGGATTTAGACTCCAAGGACTTCTCTTCCTTTTTCAACATCTTCTTGGGAGCATTGTAACCTCTCTTCTATTTTCTTCCCAAGGATTCTTTCTGAGCCAGGTTCTATGATCTTTTCTTCTTTTTAGCTCTGGATACAGTTGGAGATTGACATGTATCTTTTTGACCACTTTTGCAATCATCCCAGATGTTGTCAAGTAATCCAAATCTATTTGCAGTAAACAGATGTCTCTGGACCTGTGGATGCTGCTTCTTTTCTTCTGGCTTGCTCCCCCTAGGCATGGGCTTCATCTGTGCTTTGGCATTCAGTGGATTGTACCAACAATCCTTTGCACAATGCCCATACTTGTTACAACACCAACATTGACCCACAAATCTTGACTTTTTGATTCTTTCTGATTGTAGGGTACTTGTCTTGAATTGTTGTGCTGCTTCAGGAGAGCATTCTTTCTTCACTGTCTTCATCCATACTTGTTTGGATTCATTCTTCCATCCTGCACTTTTAGTAGAAACACTTTTAGAAGCATGAGTACAAGATGGTATGTATGGTACCTTCTTTTTAGAAGATGTTGCCCTTTTATTAGAGGATGTCTTTCTTTTAGAATCATCCTTCTCAAAGCTCACTTGAGTGGCAACATTTCTTCTTTTAGCTGACTGGGAGGATTCAGCTTTGGGTGATTGCAGATTTTTCAATATCACCTCCAGTTCTAAGCATTTCACATTGAGAGAGTTCTTCTCATCCTCAACAAATCTTAGCCTACCTTCCCATTTTTCTTCCATCTGTTTCATCTGGTCTTCATGCACCTTCTTTATTTCTTGTAATGAATTGTCAAGCCCCTTCACCATTTTGACTTTTTCTTCGAGTTGAGCATCTTTGACATTCATTGAAACTTTGTGCAACTTCTCCAGTGCATGGAAAACTTCTTTGATCATTATCATAAATATTTCTTTCTCAGAAGAGCTTCTTTGCAATTCTTCATCAGTGTCTTCAAATCTTTCATTGCAAAGGGAAATAGTTTCATATTTAGCCTTCACCAGCTTTCTGAGAGTGTTGGTTATGCCAACCCTTTTAGCCAATTGGACTTCCAGAGAATTGGCTTCATCTTCTAGCTGTAATTTTTCTTCTTGAAGATCAAGGAGGCCTGTAGCTATACACATTGCCACTTCCTTGGGGACTGTCTTCTGAAGATATTTGATTGCATTTAGAAGATCATTGTTCCTTCCATCTTCATCATAGCTAGAGCAGGCTTCATCAGAAGAACGATAAAAGGAATTTTCATCTGATGTGACTTTCACATTTCTTTCCATAGAAGGAGTTTCTCTGATTGAAACAACCTTCTTCTTTATCTTCTTTGCCTGTTTATTCATTCTGTTTTTCAGATTCTTGGAAGATATCTCCATTTGAGGCTGTTCTTTCATTTCCTCAAATCTGCACTCCATATAGACTCTCTTGGATCTTTTAGAGGTAACCTTCCCTCTGATACCAATTGAAGTGCCCAGATCAGTGTGAATCACTGAGAGGGGTAGGGGGTGAATCAGTGATCCCTTAAAACTTTTTACTAATTGATTCTTTATCAATTAAACCTCTATGGATGGTTAAAGCCTCGATCCACTCTTCTTGTATCTCTCATCCTTTCCTCAAGTGATGCAGTAAATGTAAAGGCACAGGACACAAGGATTTACAAGGTTCGGCACCAAAGGACTACGTCCTTGCCATGTTGGTTATACGCCCCAACATGGTTTCTTCCATTATAATCTGTTAGTATTACAATGGTCGATACAGCATCCCACTGTATCTCTCCTGAGTCCCACAGGAGGGTCTTTATACTGCGTCCCACAGTGTTACCAGAGTCCCACTGGCCTGCTCCAGAATCCCACTGAAGACTTCTTCCTCCCTGAGTCTCACAGGGGGCTTCTCCTGGCTCCTCGAGTCACACGAGTAGCTCTTCTTCTCTTTAAGCTTCTTCAAGTATCTTCAGCAGTCTGGGATAAAGACTGCTGGCCTTGCTCTGTACCTCTGATCACTTGTGATGATCAGGTCTTCTCGTCTTGCTCATGATTTATCTCCTTCTTCTAAGGATGACCTGGCTTCTCTCTTCAACTACTGAATACTCAGACAACTGATATCTTTAACTTCAGTCTGGTCCAGTCTCACTTCACATCAACTTCATGCACTGAATGCATGGCATCACAATATCTTCAAGATCTCCTGGTCTTGGACTCCTCAAATGCACACAAGCAGATTCAGACTTGTTCACGTGTGCACGTGCATGCATGCATGCATGCACTCCCCTTCTTCTCTTCTTGGTGCAGTAAACCCTCAGAGGGTGTAGTCAACTATAGCACACACCTCCTCACTTGAACTTCACACTTTATTCAATGTGTTTACACACTTAAATGTGTGTTCTTCTTTGTGTGGATGTCTTCTTCTTCTAGGTGTTTACACTTTTAGTGCACACACTAGGTTCGGCCTCTTTGTTGTTTTGCACACACAACTTGTTCTTTGATTTTCACACACACAATGAGTGTATATTTGTCCTTCACTCTTTTTCTTGCACACACTTAACCCGTAGGTCCTCTTCTTGTTTTGCACACACAAAAGGTGTGGTCTTCACTTGGTGCACACACAAGGCTATGCCTCGGCCTCCTCTTGCACACACCCGAATACCAACACAAATGAAGGCGCGCAAGGTCCTCGGTGTAAGCGGCGTGCAATGGGTAAGCGGCACGCAATCACTCGGGTGTGCAGGATGCAACACCGTGAGGCGCACAAGCCACAAGGGTGCAAGGACACCTTGGGCGCGCAAGTGCCTACCGCGCAGGGGGCGCGGTGCACAGAGGGAGCGTGCAAGGTCGCGCAAGCTCCTCTCCTTCCTGCCGCGCAAAGGATTAGCGCGCAGGGGACACCGTGCTCAGAAGGGGCACGCAAGGTCGCGCTGCCCGAACTTCTACTTCTTGTCGCGCAAAGGAGTTGCGCACAAGGAACTTCACCGTGCAAGTGTGCACGGGGCTTCGTCGCACAAGTGATGCGCGGAACAATACTTCGCGAGGCAGAGGAGCTCTCGCGGGTCTTCCAAGTTTTTCAGCAAAGCAAAAACGAGGGCAAGGCCTCTGTTTATATAGGCGAGAGATGCCTCTGTCCATCCGCGTGTTAAATCTTGAATCACCGAAGATTTCGGATCTTTAAAAATCCTTTAAATCTGGTTTCTATCCTCGGTTCACGCGGGTATTTATTTTCTTCGGTCTTCTTCACGTGCATGCGACTTAGAACGCATGCACGGCCTCTTTTCTTCCAATCCATGCAAATCACTAACCCTTCAAAGCCCCGGCAACGTTGCATGCCTCGGCCGAACTCCAATTTCTTCATTTGATGCATGCAAGGTCATTTTATAGCATGGATGGCTTCTTTGTGGCCAGACGACCTCGTTGGAGCAATTATATTGGCCGGAGGTGGTCGGACACTCCATTTCTATCCTCGGGGAGGTCTCTGGCTCGAAGGAAGCTCGCGGGTGGCCTTCGGGTGAGCTCAATGAAAGAGACGAGATGTTCGCCGTTGGATCAGGCGATCAATTATCCTCGGACGGCCTGGATCAAATCGCGAGTGGCGCGATTAGATGTGCGGTCGAGATCTGGCGCACGATCGATCGTGCGGCCAGGATCGCTCCCGCTGAAAAATTCCGCATCCCACATCGAAGCGGCATCCTATTTTCACGCGGCTTATCAATGTGCCGCTGCCTTCCACTCAGCAATTGAACTTCTTCCTCCATGGTGCCGCCCCGCACCGTGTTCTCTCTGCGGGCGCGCTCTGCGCCCACTCTGCTCCCTGCGGGCGCGCCACTGGCGCCCACTATGCAGCCTTCGGGCGCGCTCCTGCGCCCACGCTGCGCGGGCTTCATCATCGCGTGGCCTCGGGGCTTATACACGGCCCCGGCCTCTCTCGGGCTGGCCCCATGGGATCCCCTTGGGCGTGGTGACCTTGTCCCACATGTTCCTTGGGTTGAACCCTTAAGGCTGGCCCTTGGTGGCTTATTTTTTGGCAAAGGAGTACAAGAGTACTTTAAACAACAAAGTAACCACATGAATATAAAATGCCAAGAGCCACTCCTTCCTCTTCATTTCCTCTTCTTTATTTCTTCTTCTTCATTAGAATTCCTCCAATTCTCATCAACATTTATTCAACACTTAGGAATGGAATTGCTGAAGGGTCTTTATCTTCAACCGAGCTCCTTAATCACATAAATTCTTCAATGAACTTCGTTGATCAAATCAGACATCAAATTGGAACATCTTCTGATTCACATGCACCAAGTGCTAGTGCATGGACTTCTTCATCTCACTTCATCCACTTAGAAATTGTGGATGGATCTTCTTCATCTCCTCATGCATTGTCAGTACAATGCATGGTCTTCAAACAATGTTGTGACATTGTATCTACTTGATACAAGTTCTTGGAACTTTAAGAACAGCTCAATAATCGTCTGATTTAATGATGATGCTCCATCATCATCCATTCTTCAAGTGGTGTAACTTAGTATCATCTTGATACAAGTATTGAAACATTAAGATCAGTTCTACAATCGTCTGATATTCATGGAGAATGTTTCAACCACATCTCCTATGTCACTTAGTGAATCTCCTAAGTGACATGCATCTTAGTACCATGGCCATTCTCCTTCATCACCATCACCATCACATCCTTTGTCATTCACATATTGAAACTCTCTGACATCCATCCATTCATTCCTTGACAACAAAATACCTCATTGACAACAAATGCAACACAGTGAACTTCAATAATTATTATTCATTTTATATCACTAGTTTTAATTTTATAACAATTTCATAATTATTTTTGTTAATGTGTGATGTTTTGATGAAATTTGGTTCATAAGCCAAAATTCACTTCGGTTGGTTGACTATGGTAAAAGTGAAAATTATTAAATCATATAAAAAATAATATTTTGTAAATAATTATTATTATTATATATAAATTATAATTTTTAATCCATCCATTAATTATGGTTATGAAAAATGAAATACGTTACAGTCATGGAGACGGTAGGTCATACGTACACATTTGTAACGTTTCCATTTTTCAATGATCATTAAGGAAATAATCTATGTATATATTTATATTTAAATAATGATAATAATACAATTAATATAATAATAATAATTTAATAATAATGATATATATCATCCATGTTATGGGGTGATGAAAGGAAAATCACATCGCTTCATGGAGGTTATAATTCACATATACGCAAAAATGAAGTTATCATTTTTATGTGCAAGGGAAGGTAAGAAAAATGATATATTTTATTTTAATAATGTATAATATTTCATTAATAATATATATAAATTTTAATTGAATCATTTTAACTAGTATTGATAGATGGAAATGGAAAAAAAATTCATTGGTTCGTTAAGCGGTAATTCACCTTATAAACGAAAAATATCTTTTTTTCCCATTATATAGAGTTAGATATGGATTAATGTGATGATATTAACATAATAACATATATTTATATACCTGATTTATTATTTAACAATGTTGTAAGAAGATTTTATGGAGGTGGATGAAAAAACAAAACTTAAAGACTTAATTAAAAGTAATACCTCTTCTTTAGAAGTCCTTCTTTACGTAAAACCTTAAGAGAACTATGAATTTTGTTATGGAAAAATTACGAGCACAAAAATGTTGGGAGAAATTATATGAATTTATTTGGGTAGATATTTAATGAAATAAATTGTTTTTTATGTTTTCATAAAAATGAAAACAGGTTACCTTTTATAAGAGAGAGGAGGGGCATAATAGGGATTTCTCTAAAATATTTACTTAATATAATTTTTTATATTAAAAAAACTTAAAATGATTTATTTAGAATATATGATTATTATGGGTCTAAAAAAATTCATAAAATTAAAATTATACATATTTTTCCTATTTTTAAATCCTTATCATATTCGTTTAACCCTTATTTAACCCTTTTAACTCTTACCATGACAACATTGATATTTACTTATTAATGTTTAATATAGTTAATATAAAATACTAAAATACCAATATATGAATGACTGAAAAAATGCTAAACCTTATACCAATCATTTTGAATAATTTTATATTTCTAATAATTTTATATCATTAAATAAATTATTATTTATTTTAAATATCATTCATTGAAATTTTGATACTATTCATCACTTTGAATTTTACCAGACATTAATGTAACAAGATATATTCAAAAAACTTGTTTAAGAAAACCCTAATATGTCAATATCATAGATAAATTTTTTATGATACTAATTATATCAAATTATATTTTTTTCGTAGTTTTAAAGTCTTTTATTTTATGTTTCATTATAATTGAATACTTTTTTGCATCATTATTGCATATTTATTTAAAGAATTAATTCCATAAATAACAGATAAAAATAAATTTTCTTGATGAATAAGAAAATTTATATTTAAAATCACTATTTAAATTATAAGATATTTTCTCAATAACTCTATATTAGAAATATTATACTTATTGAAAACACTAGTGTGATATGTTTGACTTTTTTAAAAAAATAAAATACTATAAGGGGAATAAAGTGAACCAAGTGAATCCAACGGGTCATAAATCTACTACAATAATTATTTTGGTCACAAATAACTCATAAAATAAACTTATTTCATGTTTTAGTGTGTAATTATAGTAATTATAATATTATTTTTACCCTTAATTACATGAATAACCCTTAACTATGTTAATGAAATTACTATGTTTACTATTCATATTGTCCAAAAATATAATGGACCTAGTTAATAAATTATAACTTACTATTTAAAATATGGAATACATTTTTCTAAATTCAAACCACATAGATGACTAAAATTTATTAGAAATTAATCTTGTTGACAGAGCGAGAAAGTAGGTTTTTTAAATAAAAATCGTTCAAATGTTCACACAGTTTTTATATCCAATTTCAATATGAAATTGATTAAAATTACCTGAATTAGATTTATATATATATATAATTGATCTAATTTTACTTTAAAACAAATTTAAATTACAATTTGACATCATAAATTATTTCAATAAAAAGTCACTTTTCAATTAAATTGAAGTATTTCTCACTATTCATCAAAAATTAAAACTTATCAGAAAAATATCAATAAATTAACAAAAGTAAATTTTAATATTATTATTTCAAAAATAAAAATAATTTTGTAAAATAATATTTATAAAAATTTAAAAATTTAGTTTCAAAATAATACTTTCATTAAAAGGAAGAAAACCTTCCTTTTAAGAAAAAAAATCTTCTATACATAAAATTTGATTTGTTCTTATATAATGCCTATAAAACACATAGTAGTGACATTAAAATTTAGTTTGAATGTATTATATATTAATTTTTCATATAATCCAAAAATAGTAATTTTTTATCTTCTTTGTATAAAACACACTTCTGTGCCTTTAAATTGTTTTTCAGAAAACGATTTCAATTTATTGTAATAGGTATTTTAATTTCATTTATAATTAATTGGTCACTGGATATTTCATTATATATAAATGAGTACACCAAATTTTCATGATTCAGATAATATTCTTCTTACCTGCCATTCTAATAGGTAGGTTATAACAATAACCTATAAATAATAATATTTAGATGCTCATTTAAGCTCTATGTTGCATATCTTGTGTGTTAACGAACATAGTCCTTCCTTTAAAAACTCGGGATGGTACATTCCCACCCCGACCATTAATAAATTTCCACCTCACAATTTAAACTTGGTATTATTAAATGGTGTTCAACTATTTCAAATACCTTTATTAAAATCCCACATTGGAAAAATGTTCAATAAAACATCCATTTGAGAAAAGAGAAATGAAAGTACAAAGTCCAAATTAGATAACACATACTAGGATTCCATGTTGGAAAACATGGAAACAAAAGTGAAAACTAACTATCAAGATTTAATGGAGAGTGATAGATATTATGGTGATTATAATGTTAACCTTCACAAAACAATAAATCATTAATGGGCTAAAATTCAATTGATTTCCCTATAAGAAAAGTATATGGATAACATTTTTCGTAGAAAATAATTTTTATAGTGTTTATTAATTTATTTTCTATCTAAGAATATAAGATAATATAATTACTTGA
Organism: Viscum album; assembly: GCA_963277665.1. Classification (NCBI taxonomy): domain Eukaryota; kingdom Viridiplantae; phylum Streptophyta; class Magnoliopsida; order Santalales; family Viscaceae; genus Viscum; species Viscum album. The sequence goes on from OY728145.1 coordinate 2,137,844,102, forward strand.
TATATTTATATTTTATAAGAAAAATTTCATGCTCGTAGTATTCCTAGAAGTATGACATGCATCCCTAAAAATAACTTTAATCATCAGATTTCTAATCATCAACTACAGTAATAGCTAATGTTTTTTAAACACCTTTTTTATTATGTTGATTTTCACCCTGAGTAAGTAACATTAGACAGAGGCTTGAATAATTCCACAACAATTTTAAACTAAAACATCTCACTACTGACTGGTTATCTGTCATCTCATTCTTGGATTGTCTACAACTCTTTTCTTTATTGTCATGAACCTTTTTACCAACCTTACAACTCCAACAATACTTTCTAGATTGTGACATACATTATATAAAATGTATTTTACCATACATGGAATATTTTTTAAAATTAGCTCCAGAATTACTAGTTGGTTTCTTCTCAATTTCCTATCACCTTGACCATTTAATACTCATATCATCTGGTAGAAGATGAGTATCGATAAACTCTATATAAGGATGCTGATTAGGAGTGATATTTTCATCTATGATCCTTAACACGATAGGTTCCTTGTGTACTTTGTGGAAACCCATTTTGACCATTAATACATTAAAAAAAGAAACAAGGTAATACTAAAATGATAAATAATTTCAACTTATCTATAAAGTAAAATTTTCTAAGGGGACGCTATTAACACTATCGTAAAAACTAGTGTTTTCTAAACCATCAATTGATACCAAATTTATTGGTCCAACTTTAATCATTACATAATATTGATTTTTAGTCCAAAAAAATCTTTCTTTATATTTAAGATCTTATCAAGTTAAGAGTTTTAGATAATTAGACCATAAATCACACATTACAAAACCAAAACATAAAAACTAGACACTTATAATAAGTATACATTTTTTCATAATACAATAAATTTTAAATAATGTATTATTTATTTTAGGTATTATCTTCTTGAATATTTACATGAGTCCTTCCATTCCGTAACCCATCCTTAAAACCTGTAAAAAATATTTAAAAGTGAGAGATTAGAACAAAAATAATAACAATGGTTAGTCAAATAAAAAAAATTGTTAGTCTTGTGAAAACATTAAAACCTATGAAACCATTATCATGAAGTATTAATTTTCACCCTTTAAAAGAAGAAAATAATTCCATTTGAGTATAATCCAGTTTCTTAAAAATTTTTAATCATAGGATTACCATAAAACCCATATCAATATTAGTTAACATATATACGCATATAATGATATAATTATACTCTAATGTAATAACTATGTGGTTGACTTCAATACATGTCACACTTAAAAATGGAATCACCATAAGGTCGGCTTCTATACCCAACAAATAATAGGTTATAATGTAACCACCCATTCTTGGTTTATCATGTAACTACCCATCATTGGTTATCATATATCCAACCATAAAATTTCTATGTACTATTATATAATCATAACACATAAAATCATGCAATATTCAACATGTCACTCATAAAATTTCATTTTAACTCATTTGAAAACATTTCATGTTATTGAAATAATCAATCCATTTTCAAAACTTATTTTCAATAGAAAAATACCCTCAAAATAGAAAGAGTGGTTTTTTGATCTTATAAAAACATGAATGATTGTTGAGTAATCCAAATATCAAATAATTATCATGGTGGTGGAAGTTTTGTTGTTGCCGTATACGTTAAAAAGAAGATTCATTTTGTCATTTATAGAAAAATTAAAACATTACATACCAAAAAAGTAAAAATATTCCATTGTGAAAACCTAATAATTATTTTCAAAATAGATATAAAATTGATTTTATAATAATTTAATATAAATATAAATAAAAATATGAAATAATATCAAGAACACTGATTTTGGAATAAATTATTTAAACATTCAATGTTTCTCATTCCTTATTGAAATATTTGAATAATAATCCCCAAGAAAGAATAAAATTTAATAAAAAATTAAATAATAAAAGAATAAATAAATTCATGATTTGACATGTTAAAGTTTCCACATAAACACCACACAAAAAAAGGTGGGTAAATAACCTCAAAATATGCCTCAATGAAAGGATATTGAGACGAAGTGCCTAAACATGAGTCTAAATCACCACGTAAAATCATTATATTAATGAATACTAAAAAAATGATAATTATTAAATTTATTGAGAACCATTTTGAGGTTTAATATTAATTTTAAATTACTTGTTACCATGTAAAAATAATAATTAATTGTTTAAGTTCATTTATGATATTTTTAGGATATTTGGTAAATAATTCCAAAATGAATTCAGTCAGTTGGATATGGTAAAAGTGTACATTATTCCATCATCAATATATTAATATTAATTAAATAATAATCATTATTATACATCAATTATAATTCCAAATCCATAAATTAAATATGGTTATGAAAAATGTACTACTTTAAAATCTTGGATATGGTATGTCGTAGTACGCATGAGTAATGTTTCAATTTATCAATGATCATTATGGAAAGGATGTATGTGTCATCATATCATTCATGAATAATAAAAATATGATTAAAATAATATTAATAAATTAAATATACATATATATATATCATCCTTGTGTTGTGGTGATGAAAAACAAATCCAATAATTTTTTGGAGGTGATAATTCACACGTATGCATGAATGACATTGTCAATTTTTCTGAATATATAAAGGTAATAATTAAAATGATATATTATATTTTTATAATTATAAATTTTTAATGAATATCATATATAAAATTTAAATCCATCATTTTAACTAGTCCTGAGAGATGTTGCTGGAAAACTAATATCATCACTTCCAAAGGAGGTAGTCTGTTGTACACATGAACGACAAATTATTTTACGATTTTTTAGAAATGAAGATATATTTTAGTGATTATATTAACATAATCACATATAAGTATGTTAAAGTTATTTTAGTTATCATTTACTCATTGTTTATGAATATTTAAAGGAGTTATTAGAAGAATCAAAACAGAATCCCTTAATTAAATATGATACCTATTAATTAGAAATCCTTCGATGCATAACTCCATAAGAGCACCAAAGATAGTCTTATAGCTAAGATATGGCTATATAATGTGGGGAGTTTTTTATAGGAATCGATTTTCTTAGATGTTGACCGATCCAAATATGTTTTTATGTGTGATGAAAAGAGAAGAAGAGGTACCCTTTTATAAAAGAGTGGTGGGGAACACTTGGAATATTTCAAGATATAAAATTAATATTATATTCCAATTGTCTCCAAAATTATTTATTTAAAATATAGGATTATTATGGGTCTAAATAGATTCATAATATGGAAATTATCCATATTTTGACATTTTTTATTCATTATCATTTGGTTTTGACCATTATTTTTCCCTTTTAACTATTATCTTGACAACATAGATATTTAATTTTAAGGGTTAATATAGTTAAAATTGAATGCCAAATGACCCATAAATTAATCAAGTATGAAAATTTAAACTTTATTCCAATAATCAGAACAAATTGTAGATTTTTAATAATTCTATATCATCTAATAAAATATAATTTATTTTCAACATCATTAATGTTAATCTTGATAATATTCATTAATTACATGAAAAAATCATTAAAAAGATATATATTTGAACCAAATATTTCAATACATTCATAATATGTTATTGAGATACATAAAATTTATTTATGATACTAATCATCTAAAATTATATTTTTTATGTAGTGTTAATATCATTTATTTAATTTTTCCATTAATCGAATAATTACTACATCATCATTGTATAATTATGTAACGTAATTATTTCTTCTCTAAAAAATAAAAATCAATTTTGATTATAAAGATAGATATTTCATATTTAGAATAAATATTTATAGTCAAAGATATATTCCTAATAACACTATATTTGAAATTTTATACTTATTTAAAACATTACTGTGACATGTTTGACTTTCTTAAAAAAATAAGGGGATAAAACTCATTAAAATGAATCTAATGGGTCATAATATTTTTTTTAAAGTAATTTTTAGGTCTAAAATAACTCATAATACAAAATTAATACATTTTTAGGGTTATTTTATAATATTTATAATATTAATTTTACCCTTAATTACCTGATTTACCCTTAACCTTAGTAATAAAATTACAATGTTTACAATTCATGTCATTGAAAAACAAACAAAACCTATTTAAAAAAAATAGCATTTAATTCCAAATATGGAATCAATTTTAAAAAATTAAAATAAAATACGAGGTTAATATTTATTTAAAATTAATCGTGTAGATGTGGCTATAATGTAGGAATTTAAAGTGAATTTTTTTAAAAGTTTACAATGTTTTAATATCAAATTTCAATATAAAATTTATTTAAATGACTTAAATTTTAGTAATATATATATAATTGATCTAATTTTAATTTAAAACCAATTTAAAATATAATTCAACATTATAAATTATTTTAATGAAAATCCATCTTTTAATTAAAATAAATTATTTTTCACTATTCGTCAAAAAATTAAACTTATGAGAGAAATTAAAAAAATAACCAAAGTTAATTTCAATATTCCTCTTAAAAATTGAAATTTATTTTAAAAATTATAATTTATAATTGTTTAAAAAATTTGTTTTAAAACATTTCATCCTTTAGAAGGTAGAAAAAAGGTAATTCTAGAAAAATAAATCTTATATGCATAAAAATTTATTTTTTATTATATCATGCCTAGAAAACAAATAATATTAATGTTTAAAATTATATTTAATAGATATATACATTTAAAAATATAAACAAAAAATGTCTGATTTTTTTTATTTTATTAGTACAAAACAAACTTATGCACATTTAAATTGTTTTTCCGAAAAAATACTTTTCAATATCAAAAGGGGTTTATTTTCATTTATAATTAATTGGTCACTAAAGAACTAATTATATATACAAATTTATACCATATTTTCATAATTCAATTATTCATATTTATACCCATTATTCTAACATCTAGGTTATAATATTAAAATTTAGATAATAATATTTAGTTGTTCATTTATGATCGATGTGGTGTATCTTTTTTTCTCTAAAACATAGTATTTCCTTTTAAAAAAACAGGATGTTACACCCAAACAATTTGTATGATGGAATAGTTGTGGTGGGGGGGGGGGTTAATTGGATAGTTTAAAATTTAAAAAAAATAATCATTGTAAATATGTAGATACATGATAAAATAAGTAGTAAAAATTTAAAGAGAGAACATACTAAAATTAATAGTATTTTGAATGAAAGTAAAACTACATATAATAATTTGACACCAATACTCTTTTTGGGGTATGGTATTCATTATGACCTAAATTTTTAAGTGGAATCACAAACTTATTATAAGATACTTTTAATAGTATAGGTATAACCACACAATTACACTATCTTTTGAAGGGGATTTATAACCCATAACACTAAATTGTTAACCAAGAACCCTAAAAAATAATCTTTTTAAAAGGAAGGATAACCAAAAATTGAATATTTAACATGTGAGAAATAAATAAAATGAAATAATTATTTTAGAATGGTAAATTATGAATTATAACATTTTATATTATATGAATAATATAGAGAATTATGAATATACAAAAAAAAATTAGGTTGGTAGTTGTTAGTGTAGAATAATTGAAGCATACAAACTAGTGATTTTTCAATAGACTATCCCATATCTTCATGTATTTCAAGATTTAACAATTTGATTTTATCCTTGAGAGTTGATTAATTGTTAGAAAAAATGTTTTCCCTGGATCACATTTAAATGTAAAAAAATTGTAGGGTCATGTTTGTATTTTATATATCACATTGCTATGGGTCAACAATTATTTGATGTTTTGATTTCTATTAAATAAGAATCTTTAATAAATATAAACTTGTCTATAAATTTTAGAATGTATAAAAAATTATAATTATGATACTAGAATACGTTCAATAATCATCGCTGCTAATTATGAATTGAGAATACATTTCCATTCCTACTAAATATTATCCTTAGGATAATGAACTACTTTACAGATTACTGAATTATAAAACACATTTATAATCATTTAAATTATTCGAAATATCTTCAATAAAATTATCCCAAATTGTTTTTTATAATATACTATAAATATTTCATTCTCATTTCATTGTGACAATCCAAAATTTGAAACAATTTCGAAAATAATGCATGTAGAAAAACCAATTAAATCCAACATTTAATATTAAACACATTGAAATATAATGTTTAATAAATAGTAAAAATATTCAAAATATTCAAAAATAATTGGATTTAGATAAGATATATATTTTTAAAGGTTCAATATTTTTATAGGGTATAAGATATTCATATTGTATGTTTTAAAATACATTTCCATCATAAGGATCATTTTAACAATATATTAGTTATTTATTAAGTTAAATTTCGTAAGGTTCATTTTCATAAGATAAAAGTTCATTGATAATATTGTTTATATGGTTTATTTTAATCATAGAATTTGAAAAAACAAATTATGGAAATCCATAAGATTTATAAATCATAATATATAAATTTTTTCTATGATAGAAAAAACTCATAACACTTTAAATCTAGAAATAATTTGAAATCCTATTAGATTATGATTTTCTATTATATACTAATTTATTCTTAGAATTTTTTTCATTTTGTATTACTTTATGACATTTAATAAAAATAACATAAATTTTATCTGTCTTTAGAAAACACATATGAATTTAAATAATAAATTCTAATTTTTTTTTTACTTTTTCATAATTATGAAATATTTACTACATATGACAATAAAATAATTTTATATGACTTTAATGAAAATTTATTTGAATTTAGAAAAAAAAATTATAAATTATAATTCACCAAATAATATATTTCACTAGACTTGATTAAAAATTGATAAAGCTTTAAACTTTGAAAAAGTTTAGTACAAGTTAAAAACAATTTGAAAATAAATTTCAATTATAGAAAAATTGAAAAAATACAAAATAATTATGATTAAATAAATATTGTTTTCTTATATAATTAGTGAATTAATTAAAAACTATTTTTTACTTATGTTAGATTGAATAAAATATTAATTTGAAAATAGGTGTGGAATTTGCGATTATCAAAATTAAAACAATAAAGTGTAAATGATCCACTCAAAAATCACCCCTTTTCTAATAACAAAATTGAAATAATAATTAAAAAATATCCCCCATTTTTTAATTCATATATATTTTATAAATATACTAATAGAATTCTATCCTAAATTAAATATAATGTTCAATGGATATGATCATCTACAAAATCATTCTGAAACTATATATCAGTCAAAATAGTTCACTTATACATATATAATTGAGTATAATTAAATTTGATTTCAACATATTAATAAAATTTAAAATAATAGATTTAAATAATATAATTATTCTTAAATTTCTACATCCTAAAAAGATATCAATTGAATTTAAAATAATTGAGAATAATAAATCTCCCTGAAAATTTAACATAATTTTTTGAGTAAAAAACATGTTTTGAGAAGATATTAAAATGCAGTTGTATAAATATGTGAGAAATACATCTATAAAATAAATCTAAAAGGATCCATGATACTAATTATGTTATTCCAAGTATCATAATTATTTTTCAATGAATTAAAATTTCACCAACAAATTAAGTATATTAGAGTAAACCCAAAAATAAAACTGAGAATGCTAAATTTTTGGATTATTTTAATATATTAAAATATTTAAAAATATCATTTTGTTTAAAAATATAAAAATTACCATAAATTACGTTATACCATGTTCATGTTTAATATTTTCAAACATAGTTTAATCCATAGGTTAAGTAAAGATATGCGACCATTAGTTTTCAATTGAAACACATTCAAAAGCAATATCACCTTTAGTAACATGATATCTAATAAAATGAAATATAATATCTATATTCCTATTTATATAAATTTAGAATGAGATATTTGAATTAAAAATACCCAATTATTTGTCATTATATATTGGAATTATATTAAAATAACCATTATCATCAGATAATGTTTTCCCATTCAAAAAAAACTTGAGCCGAAAAATTAGAACATCTATTTATTCAGATTTAGTTGTTGATAAAGAAATTGATAATTATTTTTTTGAGCTCTTAGAAATTTTAAATTCTCCATGAAAATGAAATATTCCAGATTTAATTTTTTTATCAATATTATTTCCTATAAAATCTAAATTAGCATAACTAAACAAAAAAATCTATATCGAATAAATAAATACATAATTTATAGTTTATTAAATTTGTCAATTGATTCATTTAACATCATTTAAGTGAAATTTATTAATATTAGTCTAAAATATTGCATACATACATAAATGAAACATAATATTTGTTTTAGAATTAGTATATTTATGTAAACTGCATATCGTTCCTCTAATGAATTTTACATTAATGGATTTTCTTGTAAGATATAAATCCAATTTACATTTAGCACTCATAGGGGCTTAATAAGATTTATAAGAATCGAGTTTATATCATTTAACAAATATATAAGAAAACTTATATTGATTCAATAATATTCCATCATTCCTATGGAAAATATTAATAACTAAGAAAAATATTAACTGTCCAATTAATCTCATGTCAAATTAGCTAGTCATTATATTATAAAATTAACTACAAAACATTTCACTAGTTAACTAAAAATTATATCATCAATATAAATTTGATTAAATAAAATTCCATTATAAATATATTTAATAAACAAATTATGATATAGAAAACCTTTTTAAACCCATTATTCAACAAAAACAAACACAATGTTTTGCACCAATCTCTAGGGTCTTAATTAAGTCCATATAAATATCTTTATCCTTTAAAAAGTTGAAAATGAAAATTTTCATGCTCAAAAACCAGTGGTTGATTAACATTTACTTCATCAATAATAAAATCATATAATAAATCACATTCAAAATCCATTTTTAATAGTTTAAATCTTTGAAAATACAAGAAAAAATCTAATAATTTTATATTAGATTTAATCCTAAAAAAAAGAAAAATAATAGTCAAATTATATTCAGTCTTATTGAAAATAACCTTGAGAAACAAGTTTAGCATTATCCATTAAAAATTGTATAGATTTTTCTATCTTATATCTCAATATCCATTTACATAAAATAATATGTTTTTATTTTAGATATTCAATTAATGCCCAAAAATTATTCATGGTAAATTTAATAGATTCTTATTATCTATAAATAATTAAATTAAAATATATTAATTCTTTATTAATATCATTAGAAAAAAATCATAAAAAATATGAAATTGGGAAAAAAATTCAAAATAGATCTCATCATTTTAATTTTAGAATTTATATAACTAAAAAATTATTGATAAGGTGATATTTTTGAGTTTTCAACGATAAAAAATGATCCCACTAAAATTAGTCATTTATATTTTGAGTTTTATCTTTTTAAAAAATAAATTATCTATATTAATATTGAAATTTCTCTAAATCTAAACTATATTTTACATTATCTTCATCAAATATATTGTGAATATTCTTTATTATAATCATAGTATTTTATTATAAACTCTATATGTTTTAATTATATTAGAATAATGAATAAAACTTCCTTCATCACATTTAACATTGAATCTATCCAAATTATGTTTAGTATTTAAAATAAAATGTGACATAAAAAACTCTAAAAAAACCAAAAGTACATAAATTTACATAAAACGGTTCTATAAATTTAAATTAATGTTCAATTATTTCTATTATAACTACTTTATATGAGAAGTTAATGTGCTAAAAATTCATTAAATAACCATTATTATCACAAAATCATTAAAAATAAATGTTTTCAAATTTACAAACACTATCACTATGATAAAAGGAATTAAAAATATTTTTTACTATATTATAAATTATAAAAATTTGTAAATATATATAACACTTAACATTATGTAATTAAGAGAGAGAGAAAAAATGTACACACATGTGAGTATGCTATAATCATTTATAATATGAAAATTTTCCTTGTACCCCTAGATTTGTAATCTATATAGGGATAAATAAGTCAAGATGAACAAGCTATAGTGCTCAGTTATAGTTTAATTACATAATTGTTCTAAACTATATTTTTTATTTTTCCCATTCATGCATGCATCACTAACATGTAGTGCTTCTTAATTTAATTCTAGTAATTATAATAATTTTCATATATATATGGGTTTTGAAACAACTTAAAATTGACATGACAATGTATTTGATTCCAAAGTATACCATAATTTGGAAGAATATCCAAAAACATAACATGTTAATCTATAAGTTAAACTTAGTCAATATAAAAGACTCTCTACGAGATGTTAGTATAAAATAATAATTATCTAATAAAAAAATAAACATCTATAATTTTGAAATTTAATATTCATACCATCATAAAATAATTTTTATTTTCTTATTATGATATTTTAATCCATCAATATATAAAACATTTGAAATAATTGTACAGTAAGAAATATCAATTTCAAAAAAACATTTTACATTTACTTTGGAAATATCGCTAAATGTCATAGCACCACGCCCACATATATTGCATGAAATACATTTTTATGGGAATACAATCACATTCCTAGCTTATCCATTATCCATGTACCATACATTATTCATGATTCTTCAATATATTATTTACTAAAATGTTAATTAATCGATAGTTTTGGTGACCATAAAATATTGGGTACAATAGGGTTTGTAAAAATATATTTATATTCCGGCATATTTTTTGAACTAGTATTTGTAGTTATAATTAAAGATAAATATTTATAAATATAAATTTTCGTATATCCCAAACATTATGGAAATCATAGTGAACATTCATTAGCATAGTTTCACATCATCAAACATCTAAAACAACTAACAATAAAAAAATAACTATTTTTATTTTTAAAAAAATAATATTGATACATATGAGGTAATTTATTGTGTTATAAAATACATTTTTTATTTTATTTATATTTTTAAAAGATATAATTTTATCATAATTATTTCATTATTGAATTAAACTATACAATTTTCTTTAACTATTAATTTCTACCTATTTATTCCCATTCAAAAACTAAACTGGTTTAAGATCTTCATTGATTTTATCATTACTATCAGAATAATTGTTTCTAGGATTTTCATTTTTATACAAAAGGGTGAGTTTTCTTCATAAATATTCTTCCTATTACCATTGAGATAATTATATAATTTAGTATCTATTAAAATTTTAATTTTTAATCTATCAAATTAAACATTAAATTAATCAAAATATAGTTTAATAAAAACATAATAATCCTCACAACATTCATAATTAAAAATAGAATCACTAACCATATTCTAAGGTACCTTAATGAAAAAAAATTACAATTTATTTTCTCTTTCAAATTCTTTACTACAAGAGGACTCTTCAGTAAAAATCATACCTAAAGCTAATTCATTTTTCTCCTTTTTTTCATATTTTTTATTTTTTAATCTTTGGAAGTATGGGTTGATATTAAATTTCTTTTTTCATTCAAAACATTTAATATATGAAGTACTATAATTATAGTCAGTGTTACCTTTATTTATACCATTTTTATTTTCCATTTGAAGTTCCGCCTAGATATATTTTTAAAACATTTTTTTCGTTATTTTGTAAACACTAGTAAAAATATCATCCATGTATTCATTATCACTTTCATGAGTTTTAGAATCAAAAGATTCAAAATGTAAAATCTTAAAAAAATGATAAAAATTTCCTTTTATTTAGTCTCTTTATTATCCATGTTCTTTAGTCCTAATTGAAATTAGAGTAGTGAACTAATCAGTTCATATCGTGTATATTCCATTTAATTCTTTCTTTTATAAATTTAATCCATTTTTATTCCACATATTGGGAAGATTACTCAAATCAATTTTTTTCTGAGAAAAATATTTTCTATTTATTCTCATACTTTATTTTTTTAATTTACAATAATAATAAAACTATAGAGTATTTGGTCTGTAGTTTCATCTTCACCTATTATGAAATCTTCATATCTAGCCTAAATAAATCCAATATTTATTCTGATAAATTTATCTGAGCTAATTTGGGTAACGTGAAAATTTACCAAAATTATTGGATTTTTTTATAAGAATAAATATTAATAAATATATTTTTATTTATAGTATAATAAATTATATTTATAAGCATATATTTTAAAACATATTTAGCTATATAAAATCGTATAAGAGTCATATTATTTATTAAATAGTTTTTATTGTATTATAATATTATTCTAATGATAAATATTTAGTTTCTTAAGATACTATTTGTTTCAAAATCCATAGTCAAAACCATTAAAATGAGGTTGTTTTAGGGGAATCAATCCATAATTTGATCTATTTCCTTCAATCATATGGACACTTCCCTTACATTGTTTATCTTAGAAAAATGTTAGTATAAAATTATAATCAATAGATCTCATTATTTTATACTAATTACTAGATCACAACTATGATGGTGATGGTTTAGAGGGGGTGAATTGGTATGTCTAAAAATTTATATAAATTAAATGAATATAGACATGAAAATGCATGAGAAAATAATTAGTATAAAATTTGAGGACAGAGAACAATACAAATTATTATATTTTGTATCTAAGTGATAATACAAATACTCTTCATAGGATTAAACTCCTTGTGGGGTATATTATTTCATAAAACCTGAATTCTTAGTGGGAGTCACAACCTGATTACTATATACCTTTTATAGTGGAAGCACAACTACAAAACAATAAATCCATTTAAAAGGGGAGTCAAAAACCATTACAGCACTAACATTTTAACCTATAGTAATAATCAAATTAAATATTTTGAAAGGAAGAATAAAAAAACCAAATCATTTACAAAGGTGTCACAACACATGGAAGTGAATAATTTTGGATATGAAAATAATAAACCAAAATTACTAATCCTAGATGAAGGATAGAAAGAATTAAGAAAAAACTCAATGAATCCATTTTAGGAGATATTGATGTCGAAAATCTAATGCCTATAATTCATATATTAATAAATGGATTAGTACATATGTTTAAGTTAATTATGATTTTATAGTTCAATTTTATCCATAGATTTGATCCACCATTTGAAATTTTTTTCACAAAGGATCACCTAATGACATAAACAATCTATAAGAACATGTATGTAATTTTTTATCACTTTTCTATAGGCCAGTTGTGACTCAATTTTATTCTTATTTTATATAATAATATTAATTTCTTTAAATCAATCTCTAATTGTTTTAAAAATTCAATAATAATAATAATAATAAAATATGGGTCCTGACTATCACTTCAAATTATGAATCGAGAATACTCAGTAAATCATTCCATCAAATAAAACATGAGATACTGAAATACTTCATATTTGTTTCATATAAAAAATAATTTTTTGAATGTTGAACAAATTCAAAATATCATTCATAAAATTATTTAGAATACTCAATCATAATATCCCATAAATTTTGCATTCTAATTTTCTTCTACAGATCTAAAATTTGAAATACTTTCAAAAAACATAAATGTAAATATAAAAATGTAATCCAACATTTAATATTTAAATACTATTTAAATATTATGGTTATTTAATAATAATTAGATTAATTAAATTAAATTATGATAAGATAAATATTTTACAAATTTTTAATTTTTTAGGTTATAAGATCTTTATAGGGCACATTATAAGATATATTTCAATTGTAAGGTTCATTTTCATAAGATAAAAGTTATTTGTAGGGTTATAATCTATAAGGATCATTTCTTGTTGATACCAATTTAGAGGGTATATTCATGGTGTGGTTTATTTTCATCATTGTGTATATGGATACATAAGATTGGAATATATAAGATATATAAATTATAAAATAATTTTTTTAAATGATAGAAAATTATCATAAGATGATAAATCATGTTAGAAATTTATATCTCATATGAATTCATATTTTATGATACTATATAATGTGTAAATAGTTTTACATAGATAAATTTTCTGTTTAAAAAACATTAAATAACACACCATTTCAAATCATATTTTATGAAAATTCAAAATATTTAAAAATGGAACACATTTAATTAATTTTATAAGAGATTAATGAAAATTAATATGACTTGAAAATAATAAGAAATTTTTACACTTAAAAACTATACTTCCTAAAACACCAAAAAACATACTATGATACCAATCTTATACTAATTTGAGTATACATTAGAATCATTTTAAGATAAATTTAAAAAAATGAAAATAATAAAATGGAAAAAATAATTAATAATAAATAAATATTATTTTTTCTACAAGGTGTGAAACCTAATAAATATTTAAAATTATGTAATATGGCATAAATTAATTTTTTTAATAAGTGATACATTTTTTATTATCAAAACAAAAACAATAATGTGGCTAGGAGCCACCAAATAATAATTTTATTTTATCTCTTTAAATAAATATCTACTTTTAACTAAATATTTTATCTACATAATAAAAATATATATTTTTGTTAATAGTCATCATAAATATTTTAAATATTATTCAATAAAAATGATTAAAAATACCAATTAGCATTATTTTAATTTTAATCCTAATAGAACATTGAAATGTTCAAAATAATTTGGAACCCCATTCAAAATCAATTACTATGAAATGTATCTAAAAATATGTCAGAGCTACAAAATTTAAATAGTGGTTTGAATGATCCCATACACAAAATGCATATTAGAAAAGTTTGTTTTTCATTATTGTTGAGTGTAATAAAAAGACATGGATTGTTCCATTCATGTATAGATTATCTCCTTTTTCAATTCCCAAGATGACTAAATAATTTATAATTAAATCACATTTAATTATCCTGGAATGGAAATACACATAATAAAAATTCTATTTTGGTCCTTGATTTCATTAATAATCATATATATATAGACATATCAGATATTTTTTAATCCAATAACCCATCATTATTAGTGTTAAATATGAAACCCCATATTTTAAAACAAATTAATTAATGATCCATTACATAAATAAAAACATAATAAAATCCCCGATGACCATGAGACCTAATATCTTTGGTAAATTAGGAACATATCACAATAAAATGAAACAAGGGTAAAAAAATCAATTTAAAATGTCCCCATATCATGACCTTAAAATTATATTTCTCTTCTAAAAGGGTGTGAGATGACCTGGGGTTGTATATCTAAAAGGGGTGAGAAATAAATGCCATTAAATGAATAATAGAAGAATATAATAAGGTAATGTAGTACATATGAGTAAATAGTCATATAAATGTTACATAAGAGGGTGATAATCATAAAACTGAACATCAAAGAATGATATAAGATGATAACATAATGGAAATGTGGGAATGCGACAACAATATAAAACATGATATCATAAACATAAGTCTAGGGGTACCACTGAGACATCATAATATAGTATGCTTAAGATACACTTTCATTCACTATTCATGGTATCTCATGAGATAACAACATTAGCTAATTCATTGGTGGATATATGATTTCAGGCCAATCGGTCACATTTATATCTAGTGCATGCATAAGTGTGTCGCATAGATCATACATCATAAGGATGTCCATCATTACTATTAATCCTAGGATTATGGAGTGTCGGTTATATACATAGAGTTACTAATAAACTAAGTCTTAGTACATATAGTTTAATAATGTTAAGGTGAAATGGGTAAAGGTATTCAATACATACAAATTTGGCATAGAAAATCACATGATAATTTCTTCCACAAAATTGGGGTACATAAATATTTATTTTAGGGTATAATGAGAGTGAAATGTGTCTATTATCTATTATAACTCATAAGGGATGTAATAGGTTTGTGACAAAACTTATTCCAAAATTAAAATTGGCAATTAAAAGGAATAATAATAAAGAAGGTTCTTGAATACTGTGGAAAAGGAGAGGATACCTTACCTTGAGGGTTCACATCTAAAATCATTGGAGGATATTATTATGATTAGGGGAAAACATCATAGGGAATTAAAGAGGGACAATTAGAGTAAGCTCTTAAAAAAGGGTTTTCAAAAGAGAGTAATGTGATGTGGAGTGGGGGTTTATAGCAAAATAGAGAGGAATTATTTATTAATCTCCAAACATAGGTTTTCTACTCTGTTTGATAAAATAATCAATACCAATACCCATACATTGATTTTTCAACATGGTTTCAACAATATAGAAGCTTTTTCAAATATTTTATAAGGCTCAGACCCTAAATCATCAATGTACTACCCTTAGTGATGTAAAATTGAGTCATACTCATAATGAATTAATTTTAAAACATTAAAATATAATATAGAATTTGGAGGATTCATTTGGGGTTCATAAAATTGATCAAATAACTTAAAAACCACATAATTTTAAATTCGATTCATAAGTCTTTATTTGGATACTACTTAAAAAAATTTAGAATACCTTTAGGTTATTATGAT
Organism: Viscum album; assembly: GCA_963277665.1. Lineage (NCBI taxonomy): Eukaryota > Viridiplantae > Streptophyta > Magnoliopsida > Santalales > Viscaceae > Viscum > Viscum album. The sequence goes on from OY728145.1 coordinate 2,137,860,593, forward strand.
TTCATAATACATGTTACATATTTATAGGATATTTAATTTTTACCCAGAAAATCAACTATATTAGATAAATTAAATAAATAACCATATGATAATTTCAATGTGATGATTTCAAAAATAATATTTATTTTATCAAAATAATTCTATTAATATGAAAATTTACTTGTGTTAAAAAAATCTATATTTATTAAATAATAAGGGTTTTTACGAAGATAACTATTTTCTGGTCCTTATAAAAATTACATTTGTCTTTATAAAATTACATTACCATTCAAATTTAAGAACAAGTTATTTAATGATAATATTTTATTAAAATAAAAATTATTTAAAAAATTATTTAATTCATCAAAAATAGTGTCTTAATTAAAACTATATATTTCCTAAACATACAATGTTAGTTTCATCATATCAAAATCTTTTTTTTCAAATTATTTATTTAATCATTTATAAATTAAAAAAATGGATAAATGTAATCAGTATTGTATTAAATAGAATATAATAATTAATATTATTAGTGTCTAGATATATAACCCTTATTACACAAGTATATTATTTAAGGGTATGGTGTGTGATGGTGACACTTTCTTAGGGTGGTTTGGAGAACATTTTTTGGGTCATGATCTTAATAAATTTGAACTTATTACATAATTGGTGTTGATTAGTCATTAGTTATTGAATATCTAATTTTGATTAGTCAAGGGAAAAGACCAATGATGTTATCTCCCTTTTATGCTATGATAAATAGGATTCATAATGTATGATCCTATTGGTTTAGGTTAACCCTTAAATTTTCTATGTCTATGGGATTTATCTTAACTAATAATCTATACTAATCATAGCGACCATGATATAAAAACTATATTATAAGTGGTTATGATATAAAATAGTCTTCTAAATTTGACATGATATAACTTATAAAAGTCCAATGTAACCAAATTAGGGAATATTTTTTCTGTAACATCATTATTTTATAAGGAATTTATTCATTTGAAAAATGAATTTCATTTATAAAACAACTATTCATTACATCCACCACCCTTCAGAAAAATTTCAATCAAAATTTAATTCCATGCACTGAAACCAATGAGATTACTTCTGTTTCATTACCTATTCTAGTTCCCATGTTTCTTCCTCAAACTTGTGGTTCTTCCATTTCACTTTGATTAAGTTATCTGTCTTGTTTCATAGAACATTTTATCAATGATATAGGATCTTCATCGCATGCTCGTCTAATAAAATATCATTCTACAATGGTACCACCTCAATATTTAATACATGTGAGAGATACAGCATATAATTATTTAATTGGGATACATGGAACACATCATTTCCATAAGATAGTTTAGGTGGTATTTCTAGTCAACATGCCACTAATCCAATGCGATCAGGGATATCAAAGGTTGAAATTTATCATTGACTAAGATTTCCCTTTTTCCCAAACCTTATGAATCTCTTACATGATGACATATGAAGAAACACATTATCTCTGAACTTAAACTATAATCCTCTCTAATAGATGTCTACATATATTCTCTATCAACATTATATTGATTTCATGTGATGTTTAATGCTTTTAGACTTCTATGTAATATATTGGAGAAGATTACATCCCATTAGCTTCCGCTCTCTAACTTCATCCCAACTTGTTGGAGTCTAACACATCATCTCATATATATCCTCATAAGGCGATGTTTGAATGTTATAATGGAAGATATTGTTATATTAAAACTCATATATGGGAAGTTATTTATCCCATCATCCATGTAAAAACATTATATAAGATTTTAACATATCTTTTAGAGTTTTTATGGTTATCTCAAACTAACCATCCACATAAGATTCATAAGATGTGACAAAAAAACTAATCTCTATCTGTTTATTATTCAAGGATTCTCTAGAACCATGAGTTAACACTCATATCATGATCATATATAATATAGTGGGGACATCCGTGCAGTCTTACCAATTCACTTATGTATACCACGGTGCGTTGGTCAACAGAGAAATAATCTTTCATTGAAATGAAATTCTCGGAACTTGTATAGGAAACCAAATATCCCCAAATTGAAATTATTTCATTTATATTTCTTGGGGATTCCTATAATGAAATCCATTTTTATGTTTTCCCATTTCCAATCAAATATGGTAAATGGTTGCGTCATACCCCAATACTTTTTTCATTCATCATGGACTTGTTAACATACCATGCATCAAGATACAAATTCTGAAATCTCCCCCTTCACATTATCCCACCATATGTTTTTTGTTAAGATCTATATACATATTATTTATTCTTTGATTAATAGATAATGATGAGATATTTTCATCATCTTGGAGTTCCCTCTTCATTTATGGTTTGGATGAGATACATATTTGAGTTCCAAACCTTATAACTCCATCTATAGTAATGTTAAACATCAGAATATTCTATATCAATTTTATTGTATAACCTAATAAACTTTATGGGCCTCATTTATCCAATTAATAATTGAGGTTTGAGTACTTATTAAATCAATAAAAAATTAATCTCTATTAATTATTCTATTTTCCATCCATTGAATATTCAAGAATGTTAGATCCTGAGTAATCCTCATCAAGGAAAAGGTTACGAGATAATTTCAACTCAGAGAATATCCCACATTGTTTAGCTTCATAGGATGGTTATGTAATGAATAGTCATAATACTTGATCCGCTCAAACCACCATTATTATAACATATTGAGATTCTTTTTGTGAATATATACTTGAGTATTTTATAATTTTTATATTTTTAAAACTTCTCCCCATAGAGATAATGAAACCAAATATTCAATAAAAATATTACTACATCCAATTATATATCATTACATTGGAAGTTATTCTTGTGGATAATTAATTGGTAGGATGAATAGGACATCAGTTTTTCATCCTAAATGAGTAAACAACCCAATACCTTTTTGGTTACATCACTAAAAATAAAAAATACTTCCCACTGACAGTTAATGTGAGTTTAGGTGTAGTGGTTAAACTCTTATTGAAATATATAAATATATCTCCATATTCATAAAAATATACATACTTTACTCTCATCTCAGTTATCTTTCTAAGGGGCTTTAAAATCATGATATGTTTCTCAAGAACTAATGATAATAACCAGCTAATATGAGGAAACATCATATTTTTAGATAATATGTTATTATGGGACATCCTTTAGTTGCCTCTATTTTTTATAGATCCAAATATATCCCTTTCTTGTGAAACAAATATTCATGAAGGATAGTCACCACCTCAAAACATGTATATATAGTACTTTTCATACAACTTTTTTTATGAATGATATTTAGTACAACATTAAAATTCTTCTCATGATCTTCTTTTATTTTAGATTAGATAAAGATATGATCTATAAAGACTAGAAAAAATTTGTTGAGGTAACCCATAAATACTCCCTTCAATATGTCCATGAATATTTCTAGATAATTATTGATTCCAAATGGAATCACTATGAACTTTTAGTGATATCCCTTTTATGAAAACATCAGTTTTGGGGATATCCTCATTCTTCAACATTATTTGGTAATATCCCAAAAAAAATATCCACCATGGGGATATATTCGGATATATATCAGATAAGAAATTTCAAAAATCAATTATATAGGTTACATGTTATCTATCATAATCATTTTGAGCTTATCATAATCAATGCAGAGGAACATTGACTCATCCTTTTTCTAAAACAAAAGGATTAGGGCACCTTATTGATAATTACATGGATGTATAAATCCTTTATATAGATTATACAATATTTTCTTCTTCATCTATTCAATTTCAACAATTTTCATTCTATATAGAGTCACGTGTATTGTATATTTTATATTTATAAGTTCAATTGAGAACTCATCCTCTTTGATATGATAGAAGACCAAGAAATTCTTTAGGAAATGCATCAAAAAATTATCTTACAATACTAATTTCATCTAGTAAGATCCTTTTCTTAGTCTTAATAATTTTTCCAAGATATTATTTCATATTGGGTAATAATATACATGCTTGAGATGATGATACTAAATGAGATTCATCTTCCCCCTTAAAATTGTATAAAATCAAAGGACAATATGTAATTTAGAGGGTGATTTTCTTCTCCCTATGATTTATATTGGTTCTATACAAGGAAAGGCAATCCATGACTAGAATAGAATAAAGTTATACTCAAGGTATTATATAAAATTTTTTTTGGGAAATTCATCAAAAAAAGTATTACAAGGGATGGGTTATATGCCTAGGATGAAACAATTGATCCATATTCTATCTTCACTAATAACTCATCTTCCTTGATCTGAGGCGGTATTTAATAAATCTAGTAAAAATTCATGATATTAAATAATGTATAGAAATAAGATAAAATAGTTTATTTTATATCCTTAAATAAATAACATTGAAACCTATCACAACTTCGTTATTGGGGTTTACCTCATCAGTTGTGATGAAATAAGATCACCATTGAGCACTACTCTATGGAGGGTTTTTTTCATCTGTTATCATCGAAAAACCTTAGCTTCAGGTATTTATTCATATAATATCTTTATTCCTTGCAGTCGAGACAATAGAAATTAGTAGTAGGTTTGACCATAGGATTCTATTATTCCACAACAATAGTGGGTTTATTCCCTTGTAAATCACTAACTAGGATCCCTTACATCTCCTAATGAATTTCATTTTCCCCTTCAAAAAAATTCTCAGATGATTATTGTTATAATTTATAAAATTGGTATGTTAGAAAGTTTTTCCCTTAAGATATTTCTAAATCATACTAGTAAAATTACATTAAATTCATCGATTAATATCTCCCTACTTGTGAGAACCTTGAGATACCTAGATCTTTATTTTTTAATTTGAGGGCACATCAAAAAACCTCCTTATAGTTGTCAAAGTATCAAATACCCAATGATTTTCATAGATTCATCTTTGTCCCACCAAACAAGCAATAAACATGACTATATGGGTCAATGATAATGATAAAGGATTATTATGAATGTCTTCCCATGTTATACTCATATTCCCTAATGGATTCATAATCCATTTTTGTGAGTCCAATGAAATACCTCTCAATTTAAAGTGAGGGGTTGTGAGGAAAATATTTATTGAAAACAAATTCTGTATTTCATTCCACTCTATCGCTTTGATCTCCTCATTGGGAATAATATTTTTTATTGACATCCACTATTGATAAACTTTTCCCTCCATACAATAAATGATGAAAAAGACCTTCTTTTTTTCAGATAATTGAATGATGGAGAAGATATTTTCAATGGATATAATCCATTATTCCAGGATTAAGGGATAAAGATATACCTTAATAGTTATAGGAATTTTTCTTATAAAGGTATTAATTTAATATTCTCCTTATTGAAGGGGGTGTCGTTGTTCCTCCAAATTCATGTTTTTTAAAAGCACGAGTTCGTTGATAAATTTTTTTTCTGATGTTCCCAACTCCTACTACTATCGGGTTGGGAAACTCATCGGGGAAGTCATAAAATTACACTTTATTGGCTTCTGACATAGTTTCTAATATTTCCATCAATTTTCTAAAATAAATGGAGAACTAGGGATGAAATTTTTCTAACTACTACACACATAAATCCAAAACCATAAACATTAAATGGATAACTCATAAATTAAATATATTCCTTAACCTATGAATTTAAATGTTTCAATCTATGTTATCAATATTCTAAATCTATAATAAAATCATATGTTCATTTTTATTCTCATAATAATGGTTCAAAATAAGCTTGTGAATTTACCAAATCATGTCCCCTATGATGGTAAAAATAGTATTTCAACAAGGAATCATTATTTTTTACTATGTTCTGATAGATTCAAGCATGATGCACCATTTTTTGGGATTATTTCCTCTCAAATACAATTATGCCAGAGCCACATCAATTATTAGTATCTAGATAGGTATGTATTTACTTGTATTCCACTTAATAGACAATTTAACTAACATTAGAGATGGTTTACTATGTTTAATATTATTTTTATGTTTCTATGTATTTTTTTCAAATCCCAATCCCCCAAAATAACTAGACATTCCTCTAATACCAACAATCAAAACCCATACTTTTATTCACCATAATTAATGACTTACTACATAGAGGTTCACAAAATATAATCCCAGAATAACTTATGGCCTAGAGTCTTTGGGAAATTAGGTACAGAAAATAATTATTTCAAACATGGGTATAATAACATTATTTAAAAACTTCAAAACATTCCCTTGAAAATCCACTATAATTTTTAAACAGTATGGGAAAACCAGGGGATGTACAAAAGAAAGGGGTGAGCTATAAAAACTAGTAAATAAACAATAACAACATATAATAATGTAAATTAGTACATGTGAGTAAAGAGGAATATCAAAGAAACTTAATAGGGGTGAGAATCAAAAAATATAAACATAGAATCATGATGTAAGGTGATTACATAAAAGTATCATGGGAATGTGACAAAAACATTAAAATTGACACTGGAAACATAATTTAAAGATAAATTATGAGTCAAATAAAATATTATTTTTAAGATAACCACCCATGAACCATAACTGGTATCTCAAGAGATAAAAACATTACTCACTTAATTGGATATATATATATAATTTTAGGCCCACTCATCATATTCATATCATGTAAAAGCCTATGTGTGTCACATAGATCATATAACATAGGGATGTATTTCATCAAATTTAATCCCATGATTATGGATTGTGGGTTACCTAAATAAAAGTCCAAAAAAATGTGGTATATGAAACTCTATGTTAATACCCATGAGTGTAAATGGGGGTGGATATTCACTATACAAATGTTTTGAATGGAAAATCACATGATAATTTTTGCAACATAACTGGTGTACATAGGGATTTATGGTAGGTTCAAATGAAAATGAAGGGGGTATATAATCACTTTTAAATCATAAGAAAAGTAAGTGGGATGTATAAAAACATATCCAAACATGAAAAATTGTAAATCCAAATGAAAAATATAAATAAGGTTCTTGAATAAATAATGGAAAGTGGGGATCAATTTCTTAAGGACAACGCTTCTAATTGATTCTTATAAGATTCTAAATAGATTGGGAACACATTGTGAGGGATATATATAGGTATACAAAGAGTAAAATGATTCTCAAAGTGTTATTAGTGTAAAGGATTAGAAGTATGGGTGAGTTTTTATAGAAAATGATGGGGGAATTATTTTTAAATTTCTAAACTTAGGTTTTGGACTGTATGAGATAAAATAATAAAACCCACGAACCTTACCATGGTATTTACCCAAGTTTTTGTCAAAAGAGAATTGTTTTTAAACATTATACAATGATAATAATAAATCTCATAAAAATAATACCCTCAGTTAAGTATAAGTGATTCATGTTCCTAAAGAATTAATTATAAATCCTTATAATATAATATAGGTTTGGGAGAATTTGTTAAGGGTTCATAAAAATAAAAAAATAACATACACAAACATTTTAAAGAGGAAATATAATTTTGGACAAGGCTATTATTTATAACAGTAATTACATCACATTTGGGGTTTTATGATTTTATAATACATATATTATATATATAATATTTATTTTTTACCCAAAAATTCAAATACCATGTAAAATTACGAAAAATTAATCATTGGCTAATTTTGACATGATTACTTCAAAAAAATGTATTTTTTGAATATAATTCTCGAAATTTAAAAATATAAAATTTTAAATAAAAAAACACAATTTATTATAAAATATGGGGTTTTATGATAATGATTATTATTTAACACTTATAAGAATTAATTTTTACTTTAAAAAATTATATTATAATTTATATTTATTTGTAGGTTATTTAATAAGAATGTTTTTTTAAATAAAATTTATTTCAAAAATTATAGAATTCATCAGAACGAGTGTCTTCATTGAATCTAAATATTTCACAATAATATATTTTGATTTTCATCATATCAAAATTTATTTTTTATAAAAATATTAATTTAATAATTTATACATAAAAAATGAAAGGGATAAATATAATTATTATTTTATTAAAATTAAAAATATAAAAAATCATATTTTTATTGTCTGGATACATAACCCCTTATTGCATTAGTGTATGCCCTAAGGGAAAGGTGGGTGATTGTGAGACTTTTATTGGTTGGTTCAATGAACCTGGTTCGACTTGTGATCTCAATAATCTTGAAATTTTCCTATAAAAAATATTTTTCATGCTTTAGTTGATGAATCTTATCTTGGACATAGTCTAGGAAAAATCCTAATGATGTCATCTCCCCTAAAATCTCTGATAAATGGGCTTCATAGGGTATGAACCTACTAGTTTAGTACATCACATCATTGTTTTGTGTTAGTTGGAATTATCATAATCCTTATTATATATTTATCATAAGAATCATTGTACAATGAATATATTATCAATTTTTATGTTTATTAATAGTATTTTAAATCCTACAAGATATAACTTATAATGGTCTAAAATAACCAATGTAGTGCATTTGTTTCCTATAACATCATTACTTTAAAAAGAATTAATTCATTTGAAATGAAAAATTTATTTATAAAACATTGGGAAATTACATTATACCCAATTAAATTTTAGTAATCCAAATTCACAAATGGATTGGGATATGTATTAACGTTTGAAACCTCACAAGTAGGGAAACAATTTTACTATCCCATGTTGAAGTTTCTTTATTCAATGTTATCTTAAAAAACACCACTGATATATATATATGATTATCCATGTGGTGTAGTTTAAATGGGTCAATCTAAATACAAGTTAAATTACTTATAAACTATGAGTGACCATTTGTATCTCTTTACAAGTGATGTAACTCATAATAATCTTAACAGGTCATCAAAACAAAATATTATGATCAATGATGAGGGATAACCTTGAAATACATATATTCCATGGGGTTATTATAGAGACCCATAATTTTTTTATAGAAATATTACTTATTATTATATGAATATTCAATACATAACATAACAATACATGTACAAATTATATATGTTTATAGTATTTTAAAAAAAATGATACAAATAAAATTGGTTCATAAAGTATCTATATCATATCCAATGTAGTTAATTTTGACTAGAACACTTATTATAAGCAACATACATAAAAATTTTCTTCAATCATTGTGAATGGAAAACTTAATAAAGTGTTATCTTTAATTCATAGTATGGGTAAACAGGGGGATATCTATGATCATTTAAACTTAAAATGAGTATAATGGTTATGAGATATTGAGATTAAAATTTTAAAATAATAACCAAATATTCATAGATCATAATCATGAGTTGTGAAAAAAATCATGGTAGATCATAAGAAATGAATTATAAAGGAGTTAAAGAACATGATCCATGAGAATAAAATATTGACATAAGATTATTTCATAAAAGTATGGGGTAAAGTGTTACGTAATTATAATAATAGAAATTATATTTTAATGCTACCATACAAGATATTTATGACATTTTAGGCCTGTTCTATTCAACTGTGTACCTACATTGCGATTGTGTAAATATCTTTTGCATCATCTAGTAGTATTGGGATGACCACCTATATACCATAATTTCTTTATAGCATGGGATAACCTCCATTGTAACATTTGAGATCATAAAATAGTAATATTTACACAATAAATTAAAGGGATACAAAATTCTGAGACCAAATCTCACGTAATCACAAATAAATTCATTTTCATTCCACAAGATCATAAATACATTCATCTTAACATAAACCATATAAACTAAAATGGTTTTCATTAATATATCATCATCATAAACATAAGATATCCAGATAAAGAATAAAAATTGTATTACTTAATGATATCCATAGTAAATCCTATGTAATATCAAGGAATGTTATCATAGGTGAAAATTCCCTTTAAAATATCACTGGACTATATCTTCAGAAACATAACCTTTTCATTTTTAAATCACATATTACAATATAATTTTTTCGCAAATAATAAACAAAATGTTTTATTAGAAAATATCATAGTAAAATTATAATGTAAACTTTAAATCACTAACTGATTATATCAATATTAAATTTATTTCATTTCATGTATGTTAAAATAATGATTCCATTCACATTTTTAGAAAAAATTCAAAAGTACCTCATTAGGAATATGATAATAATACTTATTTTAAATATTTTTTAAAAAATAAAAACATGGGTAAAATTAATTTTAAAAAATTGGATAATCATACAAAATCAATAAAATTATTTTTAGAAAATATGTACATAGAATTAAAAATATTTTTAATCAAAGAGGGAAATAAATTCATTTAATTCCTAAAAAACAAATTATTTTGGTCTCTTGAGTACATAAAAAGAGGAAAAAATAAATTAAAAAATGTATTACCATGAAATAGATAGATTATAATAAAAATAATGTGATTTAATAAGAAATTATTATATAATTTTCATTAATTTAAATTCATGCATAAAAAATCCTGATAAAAATGAGATTGAAACTTAAATCCCTTAAAATATGGTTTCCTTGAATTGAAGAAAATAAAAATTCCTATATAATAATTTTAAATCTATTATAATTAAATAAAATAGTCATTTACATAATTATAATATCATATATGATCGACATATAAAATTTCAACACCCGTTTATCAATAACTCTTTATTAAAAGCATCATTTTTGGGTGTTAACTGTTTCATTTTTCATGATAATTTATGTTTGGTGGTTTTTTTCTATGAACATTGATCATATTTCCATCATATATATGATTTTATTTATGATATAAATATAATATATATTCATTTTATACATATTTAAAATCATCCCTAAATGTATATATAAAAAAATAAATTATACTGTTCATGGTGATGTTAGGTTGAACGTTCACATGAACACTATTTTTACTTTTTGATATATAGATTTAAAGAATGGTAAAAAATAATTCACCTTTATATAATAATTATTATATAATGTATATCTTTTATATTTATTAAATATATCCTTATTACTATTCATATAAAGTGTAAATGAAAAATGAATCATAACACTTCGTGGCGGTGGGGGTTCACATATACATATGAATGACCACTTGTATAAAAAGTATTTTTAACGTCAGCTTTTTCATGTTAGTTATTCATTACTGATGTGCAAAAATCATTTAACTAGATTAATGAATTCATTTATATAATAACCGATGTGATAAATCAATATACGTGCTTTTTCACATCAGTTATTATATAACCGACATGATAAAGCAATATAGATTTCTTTATCATGTCTGTTATATAATAAACAATGTGAAAAAGGAATTTTCCCTAGTTTATCATGTTAGTTAATATCTAAATGATGTGATAAATCGGATTTCTCACATATGTTGTTATATAACCAACATGATAAAGTGATTTTTGTTACTTTTCCATAACAGTTATAAAATAACAGATGCGAAAATGTTGCCTTATCACTTCAGGTATGTAATAATCTATGTGATAAATCATTTAAAATTTTATGAATCATCATTTGAATCATTTCAGCATTGTTTCTATTCTCACAATATCTAATTAGTCTGTCATTTTTGGAAGACCAAACCCTAATTTTGTTCAATATGGTCGACTCAAATCATGGTTTTTTATATTCTTATATCCTTAGGTTTCATCAGGATCATTTTCAAACATTTTTTCTACCCCACTCTCAAGTAAAACTCATTCATCTATCCTATATTTTTGTCATTAAATGGCTCAATATCCCTAACATTCATTTTTTATCTTGTGTACTCAAATATCGCATTACCATATTTTTAAGCCATCTTATTTCATCAGTTTTATCTTTGCACATTAGTATGGATGAAATTAGATCCCCTGGATGTTTATATATTATTATTCCAAAGAGATTTTGATTAATTTCATGATGATATCCCTATAGTGCTACTAAAAATGCAACCTTGATGTATTTATTGAGTTCATGATAGATTTTCAACTATAGTGTCTCTCCAATTTATTTTACTATTTATATGATTGCTTATTTGGAGTTGTAAGAGTCATAGATTCAGATTAATGATAAATTATAGAAGGATTTCGTCTAAGTGAACCACCATTGGGTTCTTTATTGTTTTTCGTGAATAAGGTAGATGGTATTGTAATGTTGTGCATCAAATACCATGGACTGAATAAATAAAATAAGAAGAAACAATATATGCTCACATTGATTGATGATTGGTTGGATAATTTGATATGATATTGTTAGTTCATGAAGAAATATTTTTGGTTTTACTGTCATTATATGATTGTGAAGGAATAAAATATTCTATTTAATTCATCTAGTTGACATTTGATATTTTTTTAATCGGGTTATGTCTTTTAGTATATGAAACACCCCTATATTCAAGGGATATATGAATTACATATGTATCACAATGAATTCACACTGAAGGCATTTTTCTCCCCATAAATTTGGTTTTTTATTTTATCAGAGAATGGATATTGTAAATTAATTCCATGTATATCCTTTTATGATTTACGAATTATATTTAAAATCATCATTCATTATTGTATATAATTTATAATTATATTTTTCAAATATGTCTATATTTTTTTGTATTTAATTTTTTTTACTTTAAAATTACGACATATTGTAAATAAATTTAATATTTCCTTATCTTTAAAGGATATTTATTTTATTATATTTTATTTAGATAATAATGGATGAATACTGGATTATGGAACATCAAATAAGGGATGAATATGAGGAGGGTGTTGATTTTTTTTTAAAATTCTCTAAATGAAATGTTCTAAATAATGAAATGTTTTTTTCAAGCCAAAAATGTTTAAATATGAAGATGTTAAAAGGAAAAGAGATAAAATATCATTCAATATGTCATGGTTTTTATCCGAGTTATAGACCCTGCTTTTTTATGGTGGAACTGGGTAGAATTTAATATCTTTTGATGATGATTCTTTGAAAGATGATAACTCTAATGTAATCAAAGAAATTATTCATGATATTGAAGAAGATTCAATTGATAATGAACCGAAAATTGAGAATCTATTTGGTGATGATAGAAAAATGTGTATCTAGGTTGTACATTATTTATAGTTTTATCATCAGTGTTAAGATTGATTAACATGATAGAGAAAACTGTTTGGAGTGAAAAGAGTTTTACTGATTTTCTATAATTATTAAAATATATTCTCTATAAAAAAATATGATCTTCCCAATTTTCATTATAAAGAGAATAAAACACTATGCATGATGATATTAGAGTAAAAAAATGCACATCTTCCCAAATGACTATGTTCTATATATGAATCATATGAATTTTTGTCAAAGTTTCCTAAATTTGGGATGTCACGGTATAAGTTGAATGAAATATTACATGATGATTTAGATTTTACAGAGACCCATGACAATGAATTTTAGTATATTCCTATAATTCCTCTTTTTCAATGTTTATTTTCAAATTCACATGATTCAAAAAGGATAATTTGGCCTAAATATGAGATGATATGTGATGAAATATTATTTCATCCAGCTGATTTTCCATGGTGGAAGAAAATTGATTAGCATTTTCCTACATTCATAAATAATGTAAGAAATATTAGACATAGATTATGCATAGATAGAATGAATCCATATAGAAACATAGTATCCCACATAGGTCATGGACTAATTTTTTGGAAATGTAAAACTTATCTCATGAATTTTTTTTTGAAGAAAAAATATGTCATGTTGATTCTAATGATCTCTGGACCTAAACAACCCAGAAATGATATTGCTGTTTTATTTTCACCATTAATTGGTGACTTAAAACTCTTATGATAGGATGTTATTGTGTGGTATTATTTTTATAAACTATAATATAATCAACTTCGTGTAATGATTATGTTCAATATAAATGACATCCCATTATTTGGAAATTTTCTTGGATCTAGTGTTAAGGGGCATAATACATGTTGAATTTGAAAAAAAAACATACATCATATTATCACATTCATCATGGATAATGAAATTATACTTGGGTCATCGATGGGTTTTTTCGATGGATTACTCTTATAAATGATTAAAAAGGAATTCAATGGCTCGCAAGAATTTGATATTTCTCCAAAAACTTTATCCATTGATAGTTATTTTGAGAGGGTAAAAACCCTTAATGTGGAATTAAGAAATGAACATAAATATGATAATAATAGAAATATTTGAAAGAAATAGTCAATATATTTTGAGAAACCACATTGGATATATAATGAGGTATAAAATAACATTTATGTCATCTCTGTGGAGAAGAATATATGGGACACCTTTATTGGAAAATTGATAGATATTAACGGAGATACTAAATATGGGTTGAATGTATAATTTGACTTACTCTCAATGTGAATAAATTTGGAGTCAACTCCCACTCTTGATGGAAATTGGACATCCTACACCCTATATTTTCATAAATTATCTAAGAGGGAGAAAATTATCAATTTTAAATGTCATCATGAATTGAAAGTGTCGTAGGGTTATTCTTAAAATGTTAAAAAATGATTCTTTAAAGTATTTGTAGCTGACATGTATGAAATATAATTATTTTCACGTCATGATGTAACAACTTCATCTAGCTTTATTGCATGGAGTATTTCCCACCTATGTCAAAATTATTATCATGAAGTTTTGTTATTTATTCAATTAAATTTTTATTAATTTGACTGGTTTGAATGATTTGATCAATTTGGAATATGATTAAATTTCTATACTTTTTCAATTAAAAATATATTTTCATCCTTTTTTTTGATATCATGGTGCATTTAATTGTTCATTTGGTGTAAGAAATAAGTCATTGCAGACATTCATATCTACATTAGATATATCCTTTTGAATGTTATATGAATATATTCAATTGGTATGTTAAGAAACTATATCGGCTTGAAACCTCCATTGTGTTGATTTATTTTGGTTGAGGAGGTTTTAGTATTTTTTACAAGCTGCTTGTCAGGAGTGGAGAACATTGGTTTTCCTCCATCTCTTTATGATTGTGTTAAATATAGGGGAAAGTGGATCCAGGGTTTAAATGTCAACTCATTGATAGGTAAAAAAATAAATAAATAGAATTTATAAATCATTAATAACATAGATGATTCTCAACCATATATAACATTTCATATTAATGTGTTGAAACAATGTTATCCAAAGAAAAAATATGTGTGTATTTTGAATGAGCATAAAAAAAATCATGGTTTAAGGTGATAATTCCTAACAAATAAAATGCAACAAAAACATTGAGATGGTTAGTGGGTGGTCCAAGTTTAAATTTTATTAAATGGTCAATATATGAAATTAATGGCTGTACATTTTATATAAAATATTGGGACAATAAAAGTATAGTTCATAATAGTAGTGTATTGGGGTTCAATGAAGAAATTCAATTTTTGTGTGCTAATGAAAAAAACCCAATTTTTGTATGAAGTACATATTATGGAGTTAGTTAAGAAATATGATAGGTTAATTACATTTAATTTCAAGTTCTAGTGTTTAAATGAAAATATTTTATTCGAAGCAAATGTGGAAAACATGATGAATTTGGAATGACACTTGTTAAATTGAATAAACTGGAATACATAACTGATGCTTTTATAATGAAAATACATGGAAAATAAATTTTCTATATTCTTGATCAATATGACATGTAGTGGTCCATTGTTTTCTAAGGAATATATAGTATTTTGGTGTTGATAAACAAGAAAAATATGATGGTTTATATGTGATCCCAACATCCATGGACATTTCTGATATTACAAGTAATATATGATAATTTCTAATTTACAATTTTAAATTTCATAAAATGTTAGATTATTTTATTTTATTTTATTTATCAAAACACATACTATCTTTCAATTTATTTTTTTTTTACTTTTTGTTTAATGATTTTCAGTCTTGAATTGAATTTTATGTAATGGTTGAATATATATATTCATGTAGCAATTTTTTTATTTCTTTGGTTTGTAGGATAATGAATGAATAATCTTCTGATCTACCACATACTTCTAGAGATGATTTTACTCATTCCTCTTTGGAGGAAAATACACATTCTCTTATTTATGAGTCTCGTCATGTTTATTTACAAGATACAACTACTTCCATAATGGAACAAAAGAGTTCAAGGGTTGTTAAATATTGAACCACATGTTTACCAAAATTATCAATTGCATGTACCCAAGACAAGTGGATATAATTAGAATTTGTTTATAATGATATTCCAAAAGGAATAAATCCAAAATAATTAAATAATTTTATAGTAGTTCATGATAAAAGAAAAGTTAGTATTATTTTGATTATTGGAGAAATATTAAAAAAGTGACATTATCTCTATTGGGGGAGATAATTTTGGTAATCATATTTGTTTTTATTTAACTAATCATCTAAATGTTATAGTAATATATGTTTTCCCACTTTTTATTATATAAAATATTATGTTCTGGTAATAGAGGAGTCAAGAAGAAATGTTTATCATTGTCTACTATGAGATAGAAGGATTTTAAATCACCCCTACATCATAGTCAATTTTTTGGGATAGACAAAATCAGAATCCATGTTATGTATTTCCATTTATAGATGATGATATATGGAATAAATTTGTTGAAATTAGATGATGAGAAGAATTTCTGGTAAGTGAAATGTTACCTTTTATATGTTTTTTTTATTTTAAAGATCATGTTGGTGATTTCTTTTTCTTTACAGGAATCGAGGAGAACTCATCAGGATATCCTATCTAAAAACGTATACCATCATATGTTATCTTGACGAGTGTATACATAATTAGAATAACAAATGATAGTATAAAAACTTTAAAATTTGAGAGTACAGTCTTCAGGGTCTGCAAAGGTTTCTCGCCTCCCCCAGTATACATGAAAAATATAAGAGCGATTAGATGATAAAAAAGGAATATAACTTAATGAAGAGTCGAGGCTTGTAGCCAAGAGGATTATAAGATTATTTATTTATTTATTTATGTTAATTAAATTGTTTATATATATTTTTTCATTATATATTTTTTGAAATATTTCTTATAAAATTATCTTGAATAGTATATCACACATGCATACTTTATAGATGAGGGTAGGAAGGATATTTCAACTACCAGATTCAGATAGCCTTAACACTTGTGTTCTTTATGGGGATACCCAGTAGGTGAATAGGAGAAAAAAGCTTTTCCACATTCTATAGTAGATGAGGATATTTAAAAAAATAGAATATTTGGAAGCTGTAGTTATGGATATTCAAGTGACAATGGAGGATAAGATCAAAACACCAGAATATTCAATGCTTGCAGACATGCAATGTCAGTTTTAGATTACAGGTCCCATTCCTCCACCTCCACCAGCGGCACTCGCTCTTACACATCCATATGTTGACACCACTACTTCTTATCATACACCTACACCCCCTCCTTCATATATTCCTAATACTGTGAGTTATATGTTGATCATATCCAATATTATATTTTTTCCTATGGGATTATATTTGATATTTAAGATACCATTCATCACCAAAAGATACATATAGATCGTCACATATTCAATTTAAATGATGTTATAGATTGATCACCAAGAGTTACCTTACCTAAAAATTATTTAAGCATAGTTAGACATAGTATCAACCACTTTTTAGTTTGGACATCTAGACTTTTGGGATTTATTACCATTGAGGTATGTGTATATTTTATCATTTATTTAATTTTGGAATTCAATTTGTTTTAACATTTTAAAGATTATATATTTATCTATTTTAAGAGGAATAATTTAAAGGTAATGAAATACTTTATAGACAAAATAAAAATAAAAATTTCTATGACTATTGATACAAATTCTAATAGTCTTGAAATATTTTTAACATATTATAATTTCTTGTTGAATGTTTTTGAGATTCCATTTAAAGCGAGTGTTTGTGACAGTGAAATGAATTTGGGGATTTTGAAAAATTATATAATGGATGTTATGAATTGAGATATGTTAGGAATTAACATGATGCATATTTTTTCTACATAAGTATTAAAATAAATCATTATGTATATTTAATTATTGGAAATTTTATACTTATGTTTCATTTATATTAGGTATACTTATACAATATGTATGATAAATGGCAAGATAGATGTATATGAATTTTTATACCATAAATTTATTTCACCTATTGAAATGAAAATGTATAAAGGATAAAGAAAAATGTATAATTCTGAAAGATTTCAATAGAATATAATTATTCAGTGTTGTATGTTTCTTTATATTTAAGAGTATGAAACATATATCTCAAAAATATTTAGATATATTTTAACCTAATAAACAGTGTCATTAAATATTCATTTATTTCAGTGACGATTGGATGTTAGGTGTATTTTTTCTAAATTATAAGACACCTTACTGGTTATGCTCTATCTATGTGGAAGTGTGAGAAAATTTTATTGATGTATTGAATACATAAGTTTGAATTTTTGTAATACTTGTATATATTATAATTACTTAAATTTATACCATTCATATTTTTTTCAAATAGGGAATGTAATTTCAGTCAATATACCATAAGAAAGAAGTGACACAACATCAAATGCATAAAAGGAATGGTGAAATTTATTTTACAATTACTAACTTCTTAATATATTACTATATAATGTTACTTTGAATTGAAAAAATCTTTTAAAAAATTTCTCATAATGAAGAATGTGTAAGAGAATTTGGATATTATTTTTTAATATTTATTTATGAAATAATTTCAACATCAATAGTTATGAAGTTCAACCATGTCAGATTATGTTAAAAAAAAATTTTAGTATATCTTCCATTTTATTCATAAAAATTGTTAAATTTATTCCATTGAAATAGTATCTTTTTGATGACCTTAAACCTTATAGTTCAAAGGAGCTCACAAACATGAAATTGGAATGGGAAAATCCTTTTACACTTTTTGTCAGGTTCTAGTTAGTTTTAACAATACTTTTTATTTTTTGAATATTGTAATTGATATTGTGTTTTTGTTGTTGTTGCTATTTCTTTTAACTATTTTTTTATATTCTAGTAAGTTGGGAGATGAAGGAGTTTTAAAAGGAAACTTATTAAGAGAAATTTTATTTTTCACTTCGGTTAATTAATAATCGACATAAAAACATATCTATAACTTTTTTCCACATTGGTTATATTATAACCGATCTGAAAAATAAGTTATCATTCTAGTTATAAAATAACTGACATGAAAAAACTTTTAAAATGTTTTTATGTCGGTTATACTATAATTGATGTGATAAACCAATTTTCATGTCAGTTATTTTATAACCTCCATGAAAAATCAATCAATTATCTCCTTTACAGCATCAATTGTTTCTAAAATAACATTAAATACATATTTATGACATCACCTTTAATAAATTCATTTAATTACCGACATGAATAATAAAAAACAGATGTGGAAAATAGATTTCTACACTAGTGTGTGTTATCGTTTTTTAACAGATTCAAAGGAAAGTATGTTGATATTATATTATATTTATAGAATCATAATAATTTTTAAATATCCATTATAAACACTGAACTCATCATAATACCCATCCAAGAGACATGGTAATGAAAAATAATTTGTATCTTTATGAGGTGGTGGTAGTCCACATGTTGAAACGAGTGACACATTCACTTATTAATTGATAAAAATTATGGTGGAAATGATTGTTTCCGAATAATAAAAATAATTATTTATCATAGAAAAATTATTATTTTATGAAGAGTAATATAGATTTATAGGAGTTATAAGAAGACATAAATTGAAATTATTTTGGTAAGATGATTACCTCTTCTTCAAGAGACCTCATTTTGATCCTTTTTAAGGGTTCCATGGAATGGAATTTTAAGAATACAATCAAATCTAATTTATAGATATATAATTTGAAAATATATTTTTACATGGTGGGGTAAATTTATATATATCAATCTTATGGAAAAAAGAGAGAATGAGTTTCCTTTTATAAGGGACGGAAAAGACACACTTGAATTACTAAAAATATTAAAATATAATTAACTAATTCTCAAGAAACATGCTTCCAAATGGATTAATATTAAAATAAAAATATTTTAAGGTCAAAAAATCATAATCTACGAAGATTCAGCTTGGTTTTGGTGTCAATTTAAACATTATCTTTAGGTTTAACACCTTGGTAAACCAATTTTAATCATAATCATGGTAATGGAATTTTGAATATTAAAGGGTTATAATTTTACTCATAATATAACAAATAGCTCATAAATGGCCATAGGATGAAATTTTTAGACCATTTCACATCCTACTTGTTCTATTGAAATATTTTTATCATTTTTATGTAATTTAATACTATATTTTTAACATAAAATATCATTAAAGTCGTTTTTGAAACTCTTCATTTAATTTTACTTTAATGACAACATGATAGTGAAGGAATTACAATATAAACATTTAAAAAATTGTCAGTATGGTATGCTTATCCATAAATTTTTTTAATAGAATAATGAACCCAAGTTTTATGACTTTTAATATTTATAATATCATTTATTATATTTTTCTATTAATTGAATATAAAATGGTTCGTCATTAGATATGAATTTAAGGTAATTATTAAATCACTATAAATTAGGAATAGATTACCATGATAAAAAAATTAACTAATCATTCACATAAATATTTATGACCAAAATTATAATATTTTTATACTTAAAATAAAAATTTAGAGTTATTAAACTCAAGAGGGTTTCATTTTTTATTTATCCTTTTCCTAAAAAGTATAATGGTCATGATCAATGAAATATTTTACCAAAGGGCCATATATTTTAGATTTGAATACTAATGTTGAAATTATATTGAACAAATAAGATAAGGTAAAGTTTAATAGGAATTTTAAATCCATAACCAAAATTTTTAACACTTTTTTACCCTTCGTGATGTGAATTTTTTTTAATAAGGTTACATTTCATAATGACCAAAAATAAAAGGGACCAATTTACCTAATTTCAATCTCCTTATTTTAATGACAGGATCCATTTTTTATGATTATATTTATATAAGTGGGATAAATTCATCTTAATATAAGTTTATAAAATGCGATAAAGACACTTATTTAGAAAAAATACATGTTAAGCATAAAACTACATATATTCCTATCCCATGCATAGAAAAAATAACATAGGTGAATGTTAAAAAAAATCATTGAATAAATAATATATAAATTTCAATAAAATAATTTGGAAATAGTTTCTAATTTAATTTATTAATATGAACACACATTACACAGATAAAAATAGTTATTCAGATTACCGTCTCATTTACATTAAAATATTTTTTATTTTCATTTATAATTAACTGATAAAGAATGATTTAATTTTATACAGGTATAAACAATTCATTTTCCATATTTTAGTCATTCATATTGATACCTTCATATCCACTAGAAATGAAATAAATTTCACATTAAATAATTATATTTCAATAGTATGAAAAAGTTCGTTTAAACATGGTGTTATTTGTAAAGTAATCTATTATTGAAATTCAATTTATTTATAAAGAACTAAATGAAAACAATTTGTGGGCTTACATTATACCCCCTTAAAAAGGATTTATTACTAGAAATTCCATCACTCTGATAAACAATAATTAGGAAATATATATTTTATCACATCCTCATGTTACCAAGTATATTTTTTTGCATTTTTTATTTTTTAAGAGAACATTAACTAGGTGATTAGTATATTTCCATTGTGATTTATCTCTATGATTCAAGATTTTTATGGGTTTTTCTTTATTTGAAATATCATGCTTTAATGGTATAGTATCTGAGTTCAGTACATGTGATGGATCATATATTTCTTTCTTCAAGATATATACATGTAACACATAGTGAACTTGAGAGTGGTTTGGTGAAAAAATAATGTGTTGAGGTAACATCCCAATTCAATCAGGAATCTAAAAAGGGAAATTTTACCTAGGGATTAACTTTAAATTAATTATGATTCTCATAACAATATATTGCAGATTTTTTTTAAAATTCCTTTTCACTAACATCAAATTCTGTATTTCACTGATGATTGTAATCTTATGTTTTATATCAACATTGATCTTACTTAATATGTTGTTTAATGGCTCTGATCTTATCAACCATATTTGTAGCCAGATCAAGACCCATTAATATTATTTCTCCAACATCATCCCAACATTCGAGGGATCTAATATTATTTCCATAGATGGATTCATAAGGAGTCATATGAGTTCTTGAGTGGAATACTATTTTGTCAGAAAACTCGACAAGAATATAATGTTGTCCTAAACAACCTTTAAAATCCATAGAAAAAGATACCTACCTATCCTTTTGGGTTTGAATGGTTCGCTAAAATATTAAATATTTTTAAGGATAACAAACAGTACTGAATCTCAACATTATATACATTGGTTATGGTAGACTTCTCTAGGACATCGAATTAAACCATAGATCCCAATCAAGAACAATATAACGTAATAATTCATAAAACCATACCACTTAATTATATATATTATATCAATATTATTTGGAGATAAATTTTCTCTGATATCAATGAAGTGTGCTATATTCATAAGGTATGAACCAAATAGAATTATAGATTTTAAACATTTTGGGGAGTCCACTGATAAAAATAAATGGAGTTGTTTTCCAATTTCCATTTTTGTATGGGAAATGGTTATAAATTCCACATATAATTTTGTCTCTATACATTAAATTTCTAACAAAATAAGCATAAAGATATAAAATCGAAAATATGTCTCTTCCTTCTATCTTAATAGAAATAAAATTTCAAGCCTCTATACATGTTTTTACATCCAGGATGAATAAATAATGATAACCCATGTGCCACGTATGAAAAATCCTTTAAAAATGGTATAAATGTAAATCATACACTATTCTTGAAACATATCATTATATCACACTCAAGATTAAGCTTTGAAAAATCTATGAGATTATTTTGCAGTTCTACATCTTCCTTCTTTAGATCTTTAATACTCACATAAATATATGGTAAAACACAAAATTAAAAATGAAAATATTTCCCCACTTCTTCAATATTATTATATACATCATTTTCAAATCAAGAAATATTTTACCTTTGCTAATCCTCTTCATAGATATTATTTCTTTATCATTTTAACTCAAATAATTATCCACCATATTTAATTTATTATAGTTGTAATGTATTGAGTGTTTATACTATTTAATCAACTAAAACCATATTATCTATCACATATTAATATATTTATGAGTGAATAAATAATTTAATGATTTATAATCAGTATATATATCACACATTTCACTATAAATATAATTCCTTCATATCTATAATGTTTAAATTACAACAACTAACTCCAAATACCGAGTTGATCAATTTATCTCATGAACCTTCAATTATTCTGAGTCGTAAGATATAGAATTATCATTATAAATGAGGAATAATCCTAATCCATTAATTGATAAATAAATTTAGATCAAAAATCCTTCTCTACTATAGGTTAATATAATTATATGTGTTCTGAAAACCCTCCTTTTTAGTCCCTTGAAATTTTCATCACATCCAATTTTGTCAAAAAAATTTGGCTCCCATTCAAGTTATCATGGTTATAAGATTATATGGGCTTGATAAATTCTCCATAAAGTGTCAATAATAACCAGCCAAACTATGAAAAATATGGGTCCTAGTCAAATTTTTTTTTCTAGGCCATTGTTCAATTACTTTTATCCTTGATGGGGCAACTGATATATCATCACAATAGATTATATGTCCAAAGAATGAATCTTTGTAGCCAAAATTACCACTTTTTAAATTTTTTATACACCATATTTTTCCTTAGGGTATCATTTATAATCCTCATGTGATATTCATGCACTTACTTTCTCTTTTAATATATAAAATTACCATCGATAAAGGCTACAAAAATCTATTCAAGGTAATCTCTAAAGAACCAATTTATTAAATCCATGAAGATTGTGAGGGCATTGACAAATGGAATCCTTATAAATTTTTAGTGTGAGTACCTGCTATGGAATTATTTCATGGGTAGATCCTCTATCTTGACCCTAATTGAAGATATCCATAATCATTATCAATCTTTAAAAGGAATTGAGGTCCATAAAATTGATCAAAAAATTCATCAATATAGAGTAGAGGGTAATTTTTCATTAATGTGATATTTTTATGATCTTGATAATTAATGTAGAGACATGTTGATCCATATTTCTTATTAATAACATGAAATGGTAATTCCAAAGGTGATGTTCTAGGATAAATTAATTCCTTGTCAAGATTCTCATAGAGTTACTTCTTGAATTCCTATAACCCATTCATGGAAATTATATATAGAGTCTTTGAAATGGGTGTATAACCTTATATGAATTCTCATAAAACTAAACATCATGATTCTGGGGAAAGTTAAGAGACTAAAATAGAAAGGTATCAATACAATCCTACAAAATAGGAATATTTTTGATATTTTGTTTCTCTACAACAATCTGATATATACACCCCATTTGAATATGAATCAATATCCATATAATGGATGTGATTTTCATCAAAATTTCATAGTTATCATTGCATTGATTTATGATCATAGGTTGTTTTAGAATATCAATGTTTACTTCCCTTATGAGGAATATTGTATTGAAATTATATAAATAAAGATAATTCATGCCTCAGATGACATCAAATTCAGCTAGTGAAGTAAAAATGATATATTTTTAAAGCACATGCCAACAAAATTTAACTTTAGGAGTATCATAGACTTTAGGTGAGATCATTGTAACATAATGTATTTTAAATTATAATTTAACATATAATAATTATGGTGGTATTGTGATACCCTTATAAAATTTTTCAGATATAAAACTATGGTAAATACAAAATCAAATATCATATTAGCAGTTCTATAGTGTATGGTCAATATACCTTCCACCATGTTGTTATCTTACCCCTCATCACAAATAGTGATCACATGATATTTTTTTCTCCACCCATACAGGTTTTTTGAAATTGATCATCACTATTATCCATTAAATTTGAGAACTGGTTAGCATAATTTCCATAATCCTTGCATTTTGAATACTAGAGTGTGGGATGTGAATCTCTAGTTATTCTCATCCCCCATTGGATAACTTCTTCCCAACACCTTGGCATCTAATTTACCAATGACCGTCCTTTACATGCTTAAAGAATTTACTAGTCCCATTGAGACAATTTCTTTCATGTTTCCTTCAACACATCAAAAATAATGAAAGACTCATCCTCTTCCCTATATAGTTTTTAATTTTATAATTTCTTTAGAATTATATCTTCATTTTCTTATCAAAAACATGAAATTTTTGGGTAACTTGGATCTCCATTTATAAAATAGTATCTTGAAAAATGATTTCTTTATCACAAATAATTTTCATTATAGATAATACCTTTGGAGACATGGATTTATTCCCCTGATTAATTGATAAATATTACTTTATGGTTCAATGAGAATATGAAAAGTGTTCCACACATGCCTTGTATAATTTTCCTCATACACACTAATGGATTCATAACCCTTATACCATTTCTCAAGGAATAATTTATATACTTTCATATAAATAATACAGGGAATGTACTTATTAAAAAATAACCATCTAAACCCATCCCAATCTATGGAGTTAATTTCATCCCATTTCCTCATGTTCTAAATTATATTCTCCTATTTATATTCTTTTCCATACAAATGATAGATGGATAAAATAAAAATGGATGAACTAAAAATATATATTCAATGGGACTAATTAATTGTCCAATGTGTAGTGGATTATAAGAACCAATAAAAGAAGGTGGATATGCCCTCATAATGAAATCAACAAAACAATTGTTCTATCATTTCCATGGTTGGAATCTCAGAATGATTCATGGCATGAGACTGTTACATAATCATATAAATGGGATTTTTAAATCCACCCCCCATAACATTTTCTTTATTTAAAGTTTAGTCATTTCATTTTCCATCACATTAAATATTAACATGGTTCCTTCAATTTTAATCCACTGACTATAGAAAATAATCATTTTATTGAGTAAAATAAATAATAGTGGGAAACCAAATTAACCTATAAAATTATTTATTGTAATTATAAATAAAGAAATGTTACTTTAAATATATGAAACCTTTTTTAACACCCCAAGCTTCCACGGTATGCTCCTCTTTGAATAATAGAGCAGCATGTGTTGTACACAACCTCGAATTTTAACACACCGTGACTAATAAAAGTAGTAGATATGAATAGTAATACCCACTTTTTGAAATTATATAAATTTTATATTTCAAAATGGAATTCATTTTTGGATTTGGAATATCGAAATTATCCTATTTTGAATTTTTTGTATTTTTCTGAGAACTTCCAATTTTTGATGAATAGTGAAAAATACTTAAAAACAACTTTTTTAATAAAAATAATTTATAGTGATATATTATACAATTTAGTGGTTTTAAAGTTTAATTAGAATATATTTTTACCATTTTATCCAATGGTGGTCATCATAATTAATTTCACTTTGAAATTGGACATAAACAATTGTCAATCTTTTGATTGATATCTTTCTTAAAACACGTTATTTGTTGTGATAGTGAGAATTAATTATTAAATTAATTAATTCAACTTATATGTTTTGAATTTTTTAAAATAGACATCATTTTTTAATTAAGAATATCAAATATAGCTTAGGGATAATTTTTGGTGTTGTTCTGGAAAACCTCAATTTTTGATGAATAGTGAAACCACTAAGTGGTAGTTAAAAAAACGATTTTTCGTTTAAATGAAATTTAACCACCTCTATGATTTTAAATTAAAAAATCAATCATAAATGGATGTCATTATGAATAAAAATTTGGTTCAATGGGATTAAAATAATTTTTTGTGAATAGTAACTTTTAAGTTTTATTAATCACGATTAAAGGTAATTAGTGAAATTTAAGGTAAAAATGATATTATAAAAATATGAAAATACCATTAAAATTGTCCTACCATTATTGGATAATTCATGTCCTACCATTAAAATCCATGGGTCAACTTGGGGACCCCATGGAGCTACTTGGGTAAGAAAATGACATTAATAACCTTTTATTTAAAGTAAAAATAAAATTGTCACAAACATGTGTTGTTTTACTAAAATAATTTTTAGAAGAGGTAATACAAGTTATATTTTTGACCATAAATACTCATTGGAAATATAAAAATATTTCCTACATCATGGTAATTGTTTTATAATTTTTATAAATTAAATAAATTAAATTTTTAATGACACCATGATGATGCAGCGATTACCTCATTAATTAACGATTTTAAATAAAATGAAAAGATAATGTAAAATCTAATACTTACACTTGTAAAAAACCTATTTTATGGGTATATTTCGAACCCTTATAACCTTATCCTAAAAATGTATAATTTTGGGACCTTTGAAATCCGAAAATTACTTCATAATAATGTAACATTTCATTACGTTCCAAGAGTGCCCCTCTTCTCCTCTTATAAAAGGCCCCCACCACTACCACCCTATTCACACCATCAAAGCCATTTGGCTCGGCCAAACTCTGCCCAAATACACTCTCAACTTCCCTATCTTACTCCAAGAAGCCTAACTTTGGGCAGATGTCTTCCCAAGGAAGCCTTTGGCTCAAATCAATAAGAGTTACACAATTTTGAGGTAATGTCTTTTCTTATGTTATTTTGTTTTATTTTGCTTCTCCAACCCCTTAAACCCTTTTTATTTCATTATTTTGTAACAAGAATAGCATCTTCAATATACTAGAATGTTGTTATGAGAAGTATTTGATTTACACTTACACACACCTTCATTTAATGGTTAAAGAATATACTGTTTCTGTGGTTGGCGAATTTCTGCCTCACGAAACGATGATTGTTCAATATTATTTTAAAACCTCTCATGGTGGAAATTAAGATGTAACTATATTTATATATGATATATATTATGTTTATGTTTTCCTTATGCTTCTATATCTTTCATTTATGGCATACCTTTATGATTTCCATTATGGGTAAACACAATAATTTCATTTTAGGATGTGCGGACTACCGCCCCATCAAAGTGATTTGAATTGTTAATGACATATGTTGGATGTATAAAGGATGGAGTAAATGATATTATATATGATATTATACTTTAATTACAATATTCCTTTATGTAATTATGAATTCATTCCATTAAATACAAAATATAAATGAAAGTAGCGTTTATGCGTACGTATGGCTTACCGTCTCCATAAACGGTGCATTTCATTTCTTACCTATAAATGTTACGTAATATTATGAATGAATGTATATAATGGATATATATGATATATATCATGTCTAAATCATGAATATAATTCTGGAGATAATGGATATTCTACCACATAAACAACTTGTAATTATAAGAAGTTTATTGTTGACTCAAGTACCAAAGATCGACAAAATGATCGTTATTAACTTAAATGACTACATAATTTTCGTAACATTGTAATAAGTGATATAAAAGGTATAATGAACTTGAAAAAGGTTCTTAAGAAAGTAGAGATTAACTCTAGTTTATTATTCAGGAGGTTAAAGAATGATCGAGTCAAGTCGGACATGAGGTAAGCGAACTTCTTAACCCAATTTCTAATCTTTGGGTTAATCTCCTACTTTCAAATTATGTCATGATATTATTATGTCCTATATTGTATTTGTACTTTATTTATTTGTAATTATAGTGAATACACATAATAGTTCTATTTTATTTAAAAAATTATCTTTTTAAAGGACTTCGTCTCAATCTCCTTTCATTGAGGCATATTTTGTTTTATACACAACTTTCCTTTATACGGTGTATAAATTCCTTTGACTTTTACTTTTATTCAAAAGGAATTTTTTATATGAAGCGTTTTACTAAATGACAAAAGGGAATATTTTTTTATCGTACGTATGCAGCGACAACGAATTCTCCGCTGCCATGACCATTATTTGAGTTTCATCTTCCTCTACAAGCCATAATTTTTTTTTAAAAATGAAAAATAAATATCATGTTTTACCTTTATTTTATTTTGGTATTGAAAATGGTTTTGATAATTTTTTTATTATATCAATGTGTTGTATTGATATCTTGTGATTGAAATGAGGAAATTTTATGTTTCCTTTATGCATGTTTTATGTGATATGATTATGTTATGGTTTATGATATATTTAAACCTCTTCATATGAGGAATGCAATTGGACTTAATAAGTAACGGGTGGAGCCTGCTATAGCTCCTCGATGCATCGGCAGGTCTCATGAGACAAACTAGTGTCTTGGCACGAGGCCTTGAAAAAATCTTATTTTTAGTCTTGGCACGAGGCCTTGGCTACATGGTTATGATAGTCTGGAATTATGCATTCCACCATTATGAAAGTGGTTATTGATATTGCATGTGATTATTTGACCAGTAGAATATCCATTTGAATAATTAAATGGAATTATTTCATTTTATTTTTCCATATTATGCTAAAGTTCATGTTTAAAAGGATTTTGTTTAGTTATACATTGCTTTAAATGTTTATGTTTATTTGTGAAAGCTTTCGCAATATTGTTATCCTTATTGAGCATCTGAGATCACCCCTTTCAATATTTTAATATTTTCCAGGATGTGAAGAAGTATTTTATGAATGACCTACAGGGATAGTCAGAAGGGGATATGAGTGTGGACTATGTAGACCATGTTATTGTAGTTTTTCACATTATGATGTAATGTAACATTTATGAATGTATCTAGTGTTTCCAAGGCTACTAAACTAATCAGTATTTAGAGACTTGATCTTTTGTGATCATGAAAATGTTACGTAATAATGCACCGAATCTGGGTAACTGAGTTCGGGGCATTATAGTTGGTATCAGAGACAGTTTAGTACTAACCTTGAAAGCTAGATTTAGATAAACTCTGATTAGAGCACATATCCCTAAGATAGTCTTTGAGGATTAGTATAGAAGAACTTCCTAGAATTTTGGTATTATAGAGATTTTGTGAGTTTTCAAAGAAATACATCCCTGTCTGGATACGAGCAGGTAGAGGCGGCTCTGGAACAAATGTACCTAGGGGTAAAACCCAAAAACACTACTTTGATCTAGACTCGAATGGGAACCGGTGCATGAAAATGGGCCTTGCTGCACTCTTGGTTACGACACTCCCGGGGGATATGCTTAGGACAATTCTAATTTTCTTTACAAATCATTATGAAGGGTTTATGAGTATATACTTCCTCAAAGAAAACATTTTTATGATATTGGATTATATCCATAAATAGTTCAATTTATGTTAGGTTTTTTGCAAGTCTGTTATTTTGAATTTTGATTCATAAACTAATCTAGTTTGTGACATTGTTTAGAAATGGCGCTTAGTGGAAGGAATGGAAACCGTATCAATGCACGCACTCCATATAGGGATTTCCCTCCTGCTCAAGATAATTATAATGGATTTGGTGATAAAACTGGTGTTGATAAGATTATCACCATACTGGGAAAACTCACTCAGGTTATGAATAGTAACCTTACTCGTATGGAGCACCCTGATCCGCAACGTGGAGGATCAATGTTAAACTGCTTCACGAGGCAAAAACCGCCAACATTTAATGGGGGTAAAAATACATTAGTAGCTGAGAAATGGATAAACTCCTTAGAGAAAATATTCTATGCCTTGGGGAGTAGTGAAAGGGAAAACGTTATCATGACAGTTTACTGCCTCACTGGAGATGCTGATCAATGGTGGTCATCGATTAAAAACACAAAGGAAGATGAAGAAGTATCAAGTATGGAATGGAGAGAGTTCAAAGAGATTTTCTTAGAAAAATACTTTCCACATGACCATCGAGCAGATATGGAAAGGCAATTTTTGAGTTTGAGGAAGAAGGAGGATAAGAATGTCGCAATGTATGAGGCCAACATTAAAAGGTTATCAAGACATGCTACAGATTATATACGTAACCCAGGAAGTAATATTGATCATTTATTTGATGGTTTAAAACCATTTCTCCATCGAGCTTTAGTATCACAATCTTTATCAACATACGAAGATATAGTATCGTGTGTTATCAAGACAGAAAAGGAATTCTCTAAGTCTTATGACAACAAAGTAAAGCAAGAGAAGAAGAGAACAGTGGAACAAGAGACAAATAAAGGGAAAAAGGGAAAGGAGGATTTTCAATTATGTGATAATTGTGGGAAGAATCACCCCGGTACTTGCCTAAAAGGAATGGGAGTTTGTTATAAATGTGGAGAAAAGGTCACCAAGCTCGTGATTGCAAGGGAAAGAAAGAGGATATCAATGTTGAATTCTAAAATTGTAGGGAAATGGGTCATTATGAAAATGAATTCCCTAAGCATCAGGGAAAATTACCTCAGAAAAGGCCAAGGGATCAAGGGAAATCTTATGTTGTTACTACAGTTGAAGTGGAATAATTAATGTATTGGTGCTTTTGGACTCAAGGATTATATTCTGGTTATAAGAATAATGTGATATATATAAGGATTATACTATAGTAATTTTTGTTTTCATTAAGGTTTTAATATGATGAAGATAATCAAAATTTTTTATGTGACAATAATAGAAACCTTACTTTGTTTGAGGAATCTGATGATACAATTGATTTTGGAATTTAGAGGCCTTTTAGAGAAAGTATGGATGGAGGTATTTTGGATAACTATAAAGGTTGGAATGGATTAAGTTGAACATTGGATAGTATTGTTTAAGTTTAAAACATTTATAAAGATTATTTTGGGAATATTATAATACTATAGTTTTAGGAAACGGACAACCTGCAGGTCGGGGGATAACCCGTCGCGTCGGACAAAGCTGCAGGAATTGAACCCACAACCATGGTGCGACATGCCTTTATTACCTACCACTAGCCTACAGAAATTACCTGGTTATTACAAAATAGTTTTCCTAATCTAAATCGTATGTGTTAATATTTGGAACCTTATACAATTATGATAAATAGAATATTTTGAGTTATATTACCTTTTGGAGTAAATGATGGGTTTGTGGTAAAAATTTATTAAAGAATGAAATTCTACATGACAAGTAAGTATATTTCCTTATGTTCTTAGTAAATATCCTAAATAAATTCCTCATATTTATGAAAGGTAACTTAAAACAAAAATTTTGTCGGTTAACTTTTCCAATTGGGGAATCAATGACCCTTTAACTAATCACATGTCTGTGATTTTCTTGTAGTTAACTTTCTCCTAATCCAGTTTTATACAACTCTCTATCAGACCTTGATGTTTTGTTTTTCCTCCATATCCATATTTTCATAGAATCCTAGTATGGGCTATCTCGGGTTACCTTTGTACTTCTCTTTCTTTCTTTTAAAGTTATATTTTTATTAACCTTATTTCCAATGTGGGTTTTCCACAAAGTTATTTTCTATTTTCAACCTTTTATTTTCAAAGAAAAATTTTAAATTGTGAGGATGAAATTTATTGAAGGAGGGGAGAATGTAACACCACAAGCTTCCATGGTATGCTCCTCTTTGAATAATAGAGCAGCGTGTGTTGTACGCAACCTCGAGTTCTAACACACCGTGACCAATAAAAGTAGAAGTTATGAATAGTAATACCCACTTTTTGAAATTATATAAATTTTATATTTCAAAATGGACTTTATTTTTGGATTCGGAACATTGAAATTAGCCGATGTTGAATTTTTTGGTATTTTTCTAAGAACTTTCAATTTTTGATGAATAGTGAAAAATACTTAAAAATTTTTTTTTTAATAAAAATAATTTATAGTGATAAATTATAAAATTTAGTGGTTTTAAAGTGTAATTAGAATATATTTTTACCATTTTATCCAATGGTGGTCATTATAATTAATTTCACTTTGAAATTGGACACAAACAATTGTCAATCTTTTGATAGATATTCTTTCTTAAAAACAGGTT
This sequence comes from Viscum album, assembly GCA_963277665.1. Taxonomy (NCBI): domain Eukaryota; kingdom Viridiplantae; phylum Streptophyta; class Magnoliopsida; order Santalales; family Viscaceae; genus Viscum; species Viscum album. The sequence continues at coordinate 2,137,893,572 of OY728145.1, forward strand.
ATTTGTTGTGACAGGGAGAATTAATTATTAAATTAATTAATTCAACTTATATGTTTTTAATTTTTTTAAATATAAATCATTTTTTAATTAGGAATATCAAATATATCTTACGGTTAATTTTTGGTGTTGTTCTGAAAAACTTCGATTTTTGATAAATAGTGAAACCACTAAGTGGTAGTTAAAAAACCGATTTTTTGTTTCAATGAAATTTTACCACCTCTGTGATTTAAATTTAAAAAATATGACATACATGATTTTTATTAGGAAGAAAAATGTGGTTCAATGGGATTAAAATAATTTTTGGTGAATAGTAACATTTAAGATTTATTAATCGTGATTAATGGTAATTAGTGGAATTTAAGGTAAAAATGATATTATAAAAATATAAAAATACCTTTACACTTGTACTACCCTTAGTGTATGAGTCATGGCAGACCAAGACAATCCATGGTTCAACTTGGGGACCCCATGGAGCCACTTGGGTAAGAAAATGTCATTAATAACTTTTTATTTAAAGTAAAAAATAAAATTGTCACAAACATGTGTTGTTTTACTAAAACAATTTTTAGAAGGGGTTATACAAGTCATATTTTTTACCATAAATATTAATTGGAAAGATAAAAATATTTATTACATCATGGTAATTTATTTATAATTTTTACAAATTAAATAAATTAAATATTTAATGACACCATGATGATGTAGTGATGACCTCATTAATTAACGATTTTAAATAAAATGAAAAGATAATGTACAATATATGACTTAAACTTATAAAAAACCTATTTTATGGGTATATTTAGAACCCTTATCACCTTATCCTAGAAATATATAATTTTGGGACCTCTGTAATCTGAAAAGTACTTCATAATAATGTAACATTTCATTACATTCCAAGAGTGCCTCTCTTCTCCTCTTATAAAAGGCCCCCACCACTACCACCTTATTCACACATTCAAAGCCATTTGGCCCGGCCAAACTCTACCAAAATACTATCTCAACTTCCCTATCTTACTCCTATAATAATCACGTTGGGTAGAAGTCTTCCCAAGGAAGCCTTTGTCTCAAATAAAAAAGAGTTACTCGATTTTGAGGTAATGTCTTCTCTTATGTTATTTTGTTTTATTTTGCTTCTCCAACCCCTTAAACTCGTTTTATTCCTTTCTTTTGTAACAACACCAGTATATTCAATATACTGGTATGTTTTTATGAGAAGGATTTTATTTATAATTACACACACCTCCGTCTAATGGTTAAAGAACATATTGTTTCTGTGGTTGGCGAATTTCTGTCTCACGAAATGATGATTGTTCAATCTTCTTTTAACATCCCTCAGGGTGTCCATTAAGATGTAACTATATTTATATATGATATATATTATTTTTATGTTTTACTTATGATTATTTATTTCTCATTTATTTCATACCTTTATGATTTCTATTATGGGTAAACACGATAATTTTATTTTAAGATGTGCAGACTACCGCCCCCTCAAAGTGATTTGAATGGTTAATGCCATATGTGGGCTTTATAAAGGATGGAGTAAGTGATATTATATATGATATTATACTGTAATTATAATATACCTTTATATCATTATTATTTCATTCCATTAAATACGAAATAGAAATGAAAGTAGCGTTCATGCGTACGTACGGCTTACCGTCTCCATGAATGGTATATTTCATTTCATACCTCTAAATGTTACGTAATATTATGAATGAATGTATATATTGGTTATATATGATATATATTATGTCTAAATCATGAATATAATTCTATAGATAATGGATATTCTACCACATAAACAACTTGTAATTATAAGAAGTTTATTGTTGACTCAAGTACCAAAGATTGACAAAACGACCGTTATTAACCAAAATGACTACATATTTTTTGTAACATTGTAATAAGTGATATAAAAGGGATAATGAACTTGAAAAAGGTTCTTAAGCAAGTAAAGATTAATTCTAGTTTATTATCCAGGAGTTTAAATAATGATCGAGTCAAGTCGGACATGAGGTAAGGGAACTTCTTAACCCAATTTCTATTCTTTGGGTTAATCTCCTACTTTCAAATTATGTCATGATATTATTATGTCCTATCTTGTATTTTTACTTTATTTACGTGTACTTATAGTGAATACACATAATAGATATATTTTATTTAAAATAAATTCTTTGTAAATGACTTCATCTCAATCTCCTTTCATTGAGGCATATTTTGTTTTATACACAACTTAATTTTATACGGTGTATAAAACCCTTAAACTTTTACTTTTATTCAAAAGGAATATTTTTATAAGATTATTTTTACTAAACGACAAAAGGGAATGCTTTTTTGTAATACTTATGTGGTGACAATGACTTCTCCTCCACCGTGACCATTATTTGAGTTTCGGCTTCCTCTATAAGACATAATTTTTTTTAAAGAATGAAAAATAAATACCATGTTTTACCTTTCTTTTATTTTGGTATTGAAAATGTTTTTGATAATTTTTGTATTATATCAATGTGTTGTATTGATATCTTGTGATTGAAATGTGGAAGTGTTATGTTTCCTTTATACATGTTTTATGTGATACGATTATGTTATGGTTTATGATATTTTTAAACATGTTCATATGAGGAATGCATTGGACTTAATAAGTGACTGGTGGAGCCCTCTATAGCTCCTCAATGCATCGGCAGGTCTCATGAGACAAACTAGTGTCTTGGCATGAGGCCTTGAAAAAATCTTATTTTTAGTCTTGGCGTGAGGCCTTGGCTACGTGGTTATGATAGTCTAGCATTATGCATTCCATCATTATGAAAGTGGTTATTGATATTGCATGTGATTATTAGACCAGTAGAATATCTATGTGAATAAGTAAATGTCATTATTTCATTTTATTTTTCCATATTATGCTGAATTTCATGTTTCAAAGGATTTATTTTAGTTATACATTGCCTTAAATGTTTATTTTTATTTATGAAATCCTCTATAATATTGTTATCCTTACTGAGCATCTGAGCTCACCCCTTTCAATGTTTTAATATTTTCCAGGATGTGAAGAAGTATTTTATGAATGACCAGCAGGGATAGTCATAAGGGGATATGAGTTTGGACTATGGAGACCATGTTATTGTAGTTTTTCACTTTATGATGTAATGTAACATTTATGAATGTATCTAGTGTTTCCAAGGCTACTAAACTATTCGGTCTTTCGAGACTTGATCTTTTGTGATCATGCAAATGTTACGTAATAATGCACCGACTCTGGGTAACTGCGGTTGGGGTGTTACACCTTTGGTTTAACTAGGGTCATCCAAGATCATCATCTATTAAAATTTTTAATGATTGTTCATAATGAAATATATGAATTACCCCAAGAATATCCCCAAGATTTTCAATCTAGGTTCATAGTAAGGGAACACTCTCCATGCACGACAATGATGTCTAAGATTTAATCAACCAAATCTTTTTGAAGTTATTATCCCTAGATTCATATATTCCAAAACCATGTAAATTTATAGTATCCATACATGGATGTCTTTCTAGGAAAACACACTCATTTCATTACCATAACTCTGGATGATCTCCTATACAAATGATTATCCTAAGGGTTACCACTAAACCTATCCCATAATATATTCTAATGGTAACTAATCCTTTCTCTAATACCAACTATATATACACATACATTTCATACATATATATTACATCCTGTTAGATTAATTTTCAACACATCAATTAATGATATATGCAAGAATTATATAGGTTTTTTGTATTTTAAAACATGGATACATAAAAAATTATTTATTAAATATCATAATCTACTCCAACATAGTTATTAATAACATTAACCCTTCTTATACTCATCATAATTAAAATATTTCTTTATATCTTGTAAAAAATAAAATAAAATAAAGGGTGAGCTTCGATTCTCAATAAAGGTAAACAAGTGAGATAGAAATGATCATTTAAACGTAACATGAGAATAATGGGTATGTAAAAACGATCTTAAAAATTTAAAATCATGATTTGTAATTTTTATAAAATTAACATGATTTAGGTAATAAATCTTGGATGTTCCTAATAAAGGAATCATAAAGGGGTCAAAGTAAACTAACCATGAGAAATGACACTATCATAAGATCATATCATAAAATGTTGGAATTAGTTTTGTTCGTAAAAGAAATATTATTTCAAGGATTCCCACAAATACATTAATAACATTTTAGTCTTGAGCTAATTGCCTATGTACCTACTTCGGGCATAGGATAATGTCTTGTGCACCCTCTTTTAGTCCTGGAGTAACCTTCTTGTGAACCCTTTTTTTGGGCTAGGGATTACCTCATCTGTACCTTTTTAGCTCAAAAAACATGAATATTCACATAATCCATGGTATAGATGTATAATTATTGGCCTACCCATCACATAATTAAAGATATATCATATGTATTCCAAATGATCATAAAAATATTCATCTTAACATAATTCAAGGAAATCAAAATAGGTTTCAAAAATATTTTATCATCATAACCATAGTCCATTAATATAAAAAATAAATATATTATCATTGGATCATATCGTTTTTAAATCGTAAGTAAGAATAAAAGATGTTATCGTATATTAAAAATTTCGTCCATGAATTGCAAGAATATTCCATGAGAAAAATACCCTTTTCATTTTTAATTCATATATTAAAATATAATAATTTCAAAAATATGAAAGAAATAATTTTTAGGGAAGATAACATTGAAAAATTATAAATTAAGCTTAAAATATGTGACTAGTCATGCTGGTGTGAAATTCCATTCATTTCATGTACCCTAAAAAAATTATTCATTTCACATTTTTTTATAAAAAATAAAAAATACCTCATTTAAAAAATGATAAAAATATTTTCTTTTAAACCATTATTTGAATAGAAAAAAATGTGTAAAAATTACATTAAATATAATTGTATAATAGTAAAAAGTTTTTATAAATTATTTTTATAGATCATGGACTTGGAATAAAAAATGATTTTTGACCGAAGGGAGAAATAAATTATTTTTCCCTTAAAGACAATCTTTATATATCTTGAGTATGTAAAGAGATAAAAATTAAAGTAATTAATTTATTCAAAACAAATAAAATATTATTAGAAAACTAAATGGATTTATCCATAAAGGATCATAAAATTTAATTTAATGAAAATTCAAGGACAAAAAATCCCAATTAAAATGATATTGAAACATAAATCCCTTACCTCAAGTTTGAATTTCCAATAATGATTCTCTATCATCATGTGTAATAAAGATAATTTTTTTTATTTTTTCACTATATTCATGTACATAATTAAAATATCATATATACTCTATGTATAACATTTTAACACCAACTAATTAATCAAACATTATTAGAATCATCATTTATAGGTGTTAACTGTTTCATTTTTCATGAGAAATTTTGTTTTATAGTTCTTTTACTTGTACATTGATTATGGTTCCATAATATAGATAATTTTATTTAAAAGATAAATATAATATATATTCACTATATACATAAATAAAATCATCTATAAAATGTTGATATTGAATAATTAATTACACCATTCCTAGAGACCACAGGTTGTACAAACACATGAATTCTATTTTAAATTTTCAAAATATAGAACAAAAGAAAGCTAAGTAGAAATTAGCATTTACCTAATCATTATTATACCATATATATCATTTTTATTCATTAAATTCATCCAAATTACAATCCATATAAATAAAATATTAAAAATTAATCACATCTCTTCATGGGGTGGTAGTCCACTCTTATGCATGAGTGATGTTATAATTTTCCAATATATTTGATGGAAACATGGTAGATTTGAAATTATAATTCTATTGTCATAAAATTTTTATAAATATAATTTATAAAAATTTATCCAATCGTAATACCTATCCATGAAAGATGGTGATGAAAAATGAATTGAATCGCTCTGTAGAGGTGGTAGTCTTCACTTACACACAAGCGATGTTTTCACTTATCATTTGATGGAAATGAGGATATAAAGTTGTGGTTTCGTGATCATAATAACATTTATGTATATTTAATATATTTAATTTATTATTTTATGATGAAAATCATAGATTTATTGGAGGTGATAGAATAAATAAATAGAAAGAGGTTGGGTAAGATGAGTACCTATTATTCAAGAGACCTCTTCTAGATCATTTCTTATGGACCAGTGGAATGGTTTTTTAAGAATACTAGCACCTAAAATTTGTGGCAATGAATTTTAATGAATAATTAGACATGTTCTTCAAAAAATAGATGGCATAATTTGGTGTAGAAAATGAGAGATGGGGATTCCTTTTATAAGGGAGGGAAATGAAAAAATTGGAATTACAAATTTATATGTAATTCATTCATTCTCAAGAGAAATGTTTCTAAATGGGAATATATTCAAATAAAAATAGGGTAAGGTTGAAAATATACTTATAAAATTAAATTTAGATGGGTTTTAATTTCATTTTTACCCATTTCATTGGTTTACCCCTTGGATTACCAATTATAATCCTAACTATGGTAGTGACATTTTAATATTAATTGGTAATAATTTAACTTATAATGTATAAAATATATCATAAATGGACATGGGATGTAATTTTAAACCATTTATAATCTTACATGAATTATTTCATAATATTAAGATAATTTGATAAAATATTATCTAAAATAAATTATCATTTACATCATTTTTGACATTATTTATTTAATTTGACTATAAAGACATCATTAAAGAAAGCTCATTAACATATAAACCTTTCAAACATTAATAATATATAATATTTATTTATAAAATTAATATAATTCAATAATTAAATAAAATATAATATCATTTAACATTTTTAAAATCATTAAATTTAGTTTTCTATTAATTAAATAAATATTATGTCAATGTTACATAAGAATTTAAGGTAAATATTGAATAAATAAAAATTTGAAATCAATTAGCATGAAAAGAATTAATTAATAATTAAAATAAAAAATTTAAACTGAACTTTTCCTTGTTTTATCCTCATAATAATAATTTAGATTTATTAATTTCAAGAGAGTGACATTTTTTTATTTTTACTTTTATTAAAATAATATAATGGTCATAATTAAATAAAAATAGCTCCAAGTGGCCATTTTTAGAAAAAATATGAAAATAGATGTAATTAACTCAAAAAATTAGATAATAGAAAGTGTTAGTGGAATTTCAAATCATTAAGCACGTTTCTTAACCATATTTTACCCGTTTTACCATTATCAAGGTGAGAAGAATTTACTATGGTTACTATTTATAAAGAAACAAAATAGTCCGATTTACCAAATTTTATTCTTTTAATTAGAAATATTCTCTCTATTTTTAATGATTCAATGTATATAAGTTTTGGAAATTCCATTTAATATAAGTTCAAAAAATAATATGAATCTCATCTTTTAGAAAAATATATTTTTATTCATAAAACAGGTTCATTATTATCCCATTCTATAAAGAAAATGGAGATGATTGTTAAAAAAAATCAATGAATTATATATATATATATAATTAAAAAAATTCAAATCTTGTGATTAATTTAATTTATTAAGATAAAAACACATTGCACACATAAATTAATATTGAAGAAAAATTAGTCATTTTATTTCAAATGTTTTTTATTTTCATTTATAATTAATTGATAAACAATGATTAGATTTTATATATGTATAAACCATAAATTTTTTTATAATTTATATAGTTTTATTCATACTCTCCAATCCAATGGTTGGGTGATAAATGTAAAATTAAATATTAATATTTAAATAGAATATAATGGTTTATTTAAACTCAATGTTGAGAATAAATCGAGCAATCAATGAAATAGAATTTGTTAATAGAGAAATATATAATAAAATATCAGGGTGTTACTATTCTTATTATATCATATTACATGTTATGAAATAACCAGAAATGAATGGTGATATAATTTCATCAAAATGCATCACATGATACAAAATTTCCCTAATACAAACAAAAAATTTTATGCGTTAGGGAAAAGACACTAAAAATAAATAGATCATGAGTGTCTAATACTAATGAAATAAATCGTTCCCCATTGCTAACATGAATATATATACTTGTCTTTATCTCAATTTAAAATTTTTAAAAGTATACATGCATCAACATAAATGTGTGACACACACTCAGAAATCAACACCACTTATTCCTAGTTAAGGAAACACATTTATATAATATTCAAATCCATATTCAAAGAAATTATTCTCTTTGAGAAAAACTCTAAAAAATAGATACCACTCTTAATTATAGGTCCAACATATATTAAATATAATTTTATTTCCTCATTCATTACATTATGAATAATAAGGCGTATATTTGGGTGAGTATCATGTTTTATATCATTTAAAATATTACTTTTATACAACATGATCCAAATAAAATGATGAATCAATATATTATATCTCTTACTGGTCCAAGATCCATAATTAACTAACATTTATGTATGATTTGTTGACCAACTAAAAATTTTTCATTCAGTTAGATTATTATTCAATTCATATCACATATTATTCATGTATAGTTAGTTGTAAAATTTATCATCTACATATATCATATGAATTTACCCAACACTTGATATTTTTCAAGGGACATTTTTATTTCTCACTATTCTAGTGTGAATTATATGCTTATCATCGGTATAATTTTCACATCATTAAATCATTTAATTTTCAATTAATTTATATATATAATAATTTTTATAATAATTTTTCTTTTAAATCCTTATTCCTTTTACAAAATTAATATATTTTGAATATATTAATGTGTATAACCTTTCTAACTAAAGGAATATGTTACCTAAAAAAATATTTATACATATCCAAACACATATTAGATATAAAATTAATGATTTTATTTCATGTAAACACTTATAATCATATAAAAACTATAATCTTCCCAGATTAAGTAGGATGAGATAAGTAGTAAACCATCACTTTTCTAGACAGAACCTAAGGTCCCAGATTAGTGAGAAGTTTGGACCCATTTCCCAATATAAATTGATCTAAATTTTATAGTTATATTGATTCGAATAAAAATCTAACACCTAATATGAATAAATAACTAAAAAACATTATAATTATATTAAAAAAAATGAAAACATATAGTTATGATTGAATGAAAACTAATTATTATTTCTCATACTTAACATATAACATTTATATTCTTAGCCTGAAAATGTATAACAAGAAATATAAAAATCTAAATTAAATAATATGAATATTAAAATCATATAAAAAATTTATATACATGAATAATAAATTGGAAGTAAAATAAATAATAGAATATTTTATAAATTTTTGTAATAGATATACATATTTGTGATCATTTAAAAAATAAATAATTTATAATATTTTTTCATATTTGATCATAACATGAAAATTTTATATACATGTATGTGACATGTTATTTGGTATCTCCATTGAGTAAACTTCCCGTACTATGACATGTTATTATTTAATCATTCTATAGTCTTGTGAAAATAAAATTTTTATATTGTATATAAAACATGTTCTGTTATATATAATCCATGATGTTCCAAAGAAATGTATTATGATTCAATGATATTTGACAAGAAATTTCACACAATATAATGAAATAATTACATATTCCATGATGTGGATTTAATAAAAATAAATGACATGAAATGCACCATGATGATGTGCAAGACATGTTTCGAGAAAAACATGCTTCAAAAAACTTTTTTTTAATTCTATCATATTAACTATTCCTTGGTATGTCTCTAATCACAATAAATGGATTTTTTAAGAAGATAAAATATGTTAAATACCTCTTTTGTAGCATTAGAATATATTATTATAGAATCTCACAATGAATACAAAATTTAATTCGGGTAAAACACTACCATGGAAACCTATAGGGTACGCTATTTTGGGCCCTCTTTAAACATGGACCAATCCTCAACACGAATAATATTTTTAGAATCATCAAAACACATACTCCCCTATGATTACTATATCTTTTAAATTTTCAAAAGCTATGTTCCACACCTATATTAACACAGCAAAATCTAGGTAAACAACAACTTTATAAAATATGAGCTATAATCAATTCACCTCTTCAATTTATTAATTTGTTTACTAATCAGTTTCCTCTAAAAGTTAATTAATTTTATACACTATCAACACACCCTAAAAAATATTTTATCAATAACGTTCTATCATATCACATCTAACCATGATATTCATAAATTTTCAACTTCTTCCTAGTGAAACAACTTTTTCACATCCTTCATATCAAAGACAATTTCACAATATAAATCATCCAAATTTATATATGGGGTTTCAAAATAAAACACTATAATTGTGCAATGAAATTTTCCAACACCAAATAAGGTTTTCAAATTTTTAATTTATGATATACATTCATTAACTAAAATAAATTTTTAAATAAAAAGTAAATATTATAGTCATAAAATATTATAATCAAAATGTTTCCTTTAATATTACCATCTTATTTACTTATCTTGATTTCCTTGAATACTGATGAAATATTACACTCTCTCATTTGATCTTAATAAAATAGTAATATTAGATTGTTTTAGTGGACCAAAATCCCTTCTACACTACACAATTAAACATTTAACATTATCTATAACTGAAATACCTAAATAATTGTCCATTTTATCATCATCATATTTTTTATCCATTATTATTCCCTTCCATTCATGATAAATTCTTGTTTCTTATCACTATAAATAAATATAGTCATTGATGTAACTGATTATCTCATAGAAAAAAAATCCTAGGATATTTATAATAATATTCATGGGGATATGATTTATTCTCTTTAAATATCATGAATACCTCCCCCATAAACTATATGATATTTTCCATTATTATCAATAATAATTATAATATTATAAAAATAGTCATAATACAAAGAAAATTTTGTACTCTTCCTAGGCTTAGCAGCCCTACCACCTTCTATTGTGTGATTCTCATTATGGGAAACACCACTTACATAATTATAAGGACCTATATTTATATAATTTAAATGAAAAAAATCACAATCAAAAGAGATATCTTATATGGATTTGATTACATAAAAACAGGCCCATGTTTCTCCTTATTTGAAACCATAAACCCCTGTAATAATTTTCTTTCACATTTTGAGTAAAAAACTACATCTTCACAACAATCAATAATATAATAAGAACAAATAATTATCTTAATAATTGAAAATATACCCCCTTCCATTATAGAATATTCTTAATGGCTGAGTTTTATGGAATAATTCACTAAAATATTTTTAAATGAAAATTCTTAGTTCTTCTTTATCACTTATATCATTGATTTTTTATTGAAGATATCATTTTTTACTCAATACTCTTTAATTAAATTTCTTAATGTCTTCAATTTTTGAAATAATTTTAAAATTAAGGTAATTTTTTGTCAATAACATCCTAACCAAGGACATGAGATCAAATTTCAATCTGAATAAAAAAAGAAAATGAATTGATATATCAATTTCAAGATAAATAAAATTGATGAATGGATGAGTACATTGTAATGGTTAATAATATTACTAATTATTCTCCTAATAATTTTAATTTAATATTATTTTATAATATGAAAAATATGTAGATGAATAAATATCAAAATAAAAATTATGGGGCACTCATCATTAGAATTAAAATATACACGATATTTGATATCCTTATTCAAAAATCCATAAAATTACAAAAATATATATTCATAGAATTGATAGTAAAAAAGTTCATAATAAAAATTTTCAAAACCTAATTTCCATATATTATCCCAAATGTGAACCCTAAAATCCATATACTCAAAATAGTTCCTGATAAAATGTAAATATGATATTCCAAAGTAGAATTTTCTAATCAAAGAGAACTTATACTTCAATGATAGGTGATTAATATCAAAAATTATTAAAGAAAAATTTAAACTGATTATTATTTAATAGGATTATATAATTAAAAGACCTATATGATTGGAAAAGCACACCGAAGGACAAATATCATTCTAATTCTTCTCCGTATCGAGAAAAAATCTTCTATGTTTGAAGTGTTACTGATAATTCATATTTAAATCACTAAAATTACCATAATTGGTTTCCCTATTACCATTCAACTTTCATTTATATTTATACCACAGAATTGTTATTTATGTATAAATATACCTAAATAAAACCCAATAAAATGAAAACCAACACCAAGATCATTTCATAGAGGAATCCACAATATGAGATAAATAAAAATAAAATTGTGTGTTTCTCACTATTGATCATCATCACAGACCAATATTTAATATAGATGGATATACATAGAAACAACTAAAAGTATATTTTCTTCCATGGAGGAAACCAAAAATTGGAATAAACAAGAAATTTTATTAGATCACACCTCTTTTAAAGGAATTTTTGAATCAAATTCATGATGGTAGATGAATATAAAACTGTAAGAGATACTTTCTTCTTGACATATGATACTCTCCTACTATAATCATGTAATAAATTTAGTTTATACAACATGGATACAACCTTTAAAACATTATGTATAAAAAAATTGAAATATCTATAGGTCGTTGATAATGGTGAATTTATGTAATATTTCACATATCATATCAAACAAGATTCGAAAAAGTGAAGATATATGGTAAAAGAGAAAAAAATTCAAATAGTCCTGATGGAAAGGTAATGTAATAAGGTCTAGGAAACTCCATACACCAATTGAGATATATAGCCACCCAATAGAAGAGATAAGAGAGATAAAATATCAAGATATATGTGATTACTACTAAATACTTTTGATCCTGATTAAAATTTATCTATTTATCCTCCCCATGATGACCACTTATTTGTAGAAAAATCCTAAAACCCCGGACCAATCATTGTTCATAATGTGGATCAAATATTTTATTAATTTTTCTTTATCACAAACCACTACATTAATCAATTTCACCAACATTCATGTCTATTCTACTAAAACCAAAATTCCATTACCGAGCTACTCACATTTATTGAACAAATCTTACTAAAAGTCCCAAAAATTAATTATTATTAATATTTTGAAATTATTTTTTGACAACTCATCATTATACATCAATATTCCCACATTCCCACTAATTTACATTAAATATTTCATGTTATACTAAATTCATGCCTCAATAATATTCTAATTAAATACTATTTCCTTTGATCTCTTTCAAAAATATTTTTAATATCTTGAATTTTAATATTATGTTATAGTAATGATATTGAAATAACTGTCTAGTAATTCAAGTTACAATTAGGGAAAAACCACCCCAAAAATTACAATACTATTAAATATTATAACATGACTTCTATATTTTCACTCTAAACCCTGTCCACAAATCTTGATCATTTTCCTTTATAAGAATTATGATAAATTTATATTTGAGATAAATATTATTTATACTTGAGTGAAACACTATATTATTACCAAGATAGATTTTACTAAGACTATCATAAAATTAAATTTTATTCCCCTAAATCCTTCAAATTTCACATAGAGATAATTTAGTCATATCAACTCCTTCATAACCTCTATTACTACCACATAATTTTCTATTATGGTCGAAGGTGTAACTAACGGTTATTGTTGTGTTCTTTATCCAATTATAATTCCTCTATAAGTGTACACATAACCTGTGTTATTTCATTTAATATAGAAATATCCTCTAAATTCTACATCAACATATCCTAGTATTGGATAATAGTTTCCAAAACATAATGATAATTTCGTGCCCCCATTGAGATACTATAATATCAAATTTATAGGCTCATAATCTTTCTTCATTAAATTATACATGGACCTTCAAATAAATACCATTTTTGATGAAATGTTATGATTTGTATATATGATGTTATACATAAAACTTCAAAATTTTGAACCAAATAGATATATCACAACAAATATTTCTTCATCATCTATTTTGAGAACCTTTTATTTGGATTATTTAACTCTACTATCCAATATGGTTTAAACATACATTGACCTAGACAATCCAAAAATATTCATAACCATATATGTATTTTTAAATTTAGATAGTATAATAATTCATATATTTCAATCTTTACTAATCCTTAACCCTAAAATACTTTTTTTACTCCAAAATTGTTTATATTGAATGTTTTATCCAAATGTCTCTTCAATTATATTATCTATTCCTTCACCAATACTTTTAAGAACTTATCATCCACATACAAAATAGGTATCATGAAATTCCCATCATCAAACACATATAAGTGAAAACTATATTATAAAACACACCATATAGATGATTTATTTTCCACAAAATCATTAAAATATGATTCTGTTGTTGTGGTGCTTGTATTAGACCATATAAAATCTATCTGAGCCCATGCATGATATCCACATTTTTATTTTTTTGAAACCATCAATTTATCTATGAAAAGTATCTTCTCCATATCAGGATTAATTAATATTGTGTTCATTTAAAACAAATCAATATGTAAACTTTATATTTCATATATTTATAAAATTTTCTATATAATTGTGTGCTTTACCATCAAAGAGAACATTTCATTGAAATCAATCCTTTTAATTTTCTTAAATAACATTAGCAACCAACCTTTCCATATACTATTTCTTATAATCAACTTATTTTTTTAATTAGAAAACTCAATTGTTCTAATGTTCATTCTTACCCAGTGGTAGTTCCACCAACTACCATGTTCTTTTCACATGAATGGAATTCAATTTTTCCTTCATTACTAAATCAAGGTATTTTGACCCACTTAGACTATCTTCTATTTTAGGAATTCATGTTCTTCAATGTTTAATAAAAGAGAATAATTGATGATTGATTTAAATAAACTAGTAGTCTCTTGAACATGATATGTCTCCTCTAATAAACCTGATTCTGAACTACTTCTTCTCAAGTTCTCAATCATGCATTAATTAATCTCAAAAATTCTGGTATATTCATATTTCATGGTAGCACCCAAACCTGACCATATTAAGATCACCTAAAAATATTTTTTACCTTTAGAAACTCTACAATCCTTAAAATAAGTATTATTAAAAGTATACCATTTAGAATAACCCTTAAATGATCTCTTAATCATCATAAAAATCATTTTTTTTCCTTTTTATAAGAACCAACTTTTATGGGTATAGTGGGAACCTTCACAAGAACTAACCCATTTAACAAAACAAAATAAACACTTATGAATAATTTTTAAAATTCACATTCAATGAACATTTTCATTATCCATGAATTCATTATTACTCACCTTGATTTATCCCATCATGGAAGGTGGTTCTAGAGATATTCAAGTTAGGGTCACAAAATAGAGACCAAAGAACCAAATTTTGAAAATCTATTAACTGAAATGTATATCCCATTCCCTAATCAATATGAGTTTTATATTATTCTATTAAAAATTATTCTAAAAAATTAACACTCTTTCCCCATCTAATTAAAAAATTAATATTTTTAAATATAATTTCTCACTTGATAGAGAGTGAATCCTTCTATATATATAATCATTTGTTTAAACATATTCATTTAAATGGAACAACCTCTAGAGGAATCAATGCTTATCAAACCATGCTTCTCCTTAGGGGTAAACCAATCGATACCTATACCAATAACAAGTAACTTTTGGATGGATCCTTGAGCAACTAGAGCTAGTGATAGTTTTTCATCTAGGCCTTGAGTTTCTAGAAAATCACTTCACTTAATCTCTTAACTATAACTATCAAAAGGATATCCCCAAGTAAATGGGGATAAATTGAACTATAGTTGAATACAACTACATCATGTAAAACCATGTCATTCATAATCTCTTAGGACACTTACTCAACCATATATGTCTAGATATGATGTTTAAAACTTATAGTGGGCCTATCCTACAATAAATGGTACACATTAATATCTAACTTGGACAACACTTTATGATAGAGACCATTCATTCAATGATCATCATGCCCACTTCCCTTTTCTATAAAGGTGAGTGAAATCAATGAATCTCCCTAAGATTGATCACGTACATTAAAATATCCTCAATCCATTCATTATAGGCTGAAATTATTATCATAAGGTTGTTCTTGATTTCCCTTGACACCTCCCCCAACAGATAATGGATGAATGGATGAGCACATTGAAGTCACTTCCTATTCAAATACACAAAAAATATCCACAAGTGGACAAAACTTCATCTAATCTTGCGATATATTGTTTCATGACTTGATAAATTCCATTGAAAGGGTTGGATGATCAACTGAAATTCTCCTATTACTAAGGAATTATACCCTATATTCATTGAAACTATTGGAGTAAGACTACTGACCTTGTAATTGTAAAATAGAACATATGATATTCTAGGATTCGTCGAAGTTCAATTGCTATGATCCTTTATTGTAAACAAAAACAATTAATATATATAGGTAAAGGATATGAAATATCCATCTTAATATATATTTTTTTTCATAGAAAAAATCAACAAAACATATTTTATTGAACATGATCTGTTGAATATTTGTTCTCACCAACATTTTCTATAATGTGCTGATCCATTTTTATGATACCTCCATTCAAAAATATATTTTTATTTCTATTTAAATTTCATTCATAATTACTCCAAATATAAAACTCAAAATCCACAATAACATTAACTGATGAATCATTTCATAGACATAAACTCAATATTTTCCTTTTCATTATCCTTGACAACAACATGAGTTATGCATCCAAAATATTTATTTTGTGATAAATACAAAATCTTAATGGTATGAAGATAATTAGTTTGATAATTACACATTGGTATGGATTGAATATTGTTGTTTATAAATACTATTATATTCATTACTTCATGAAATAATTACTTTAAAAAACAAGAATTTAGTTACAACCTCTATGTGACCTCATTCAAAGTGTAGTACATTTAACTTTTCACATAATTCTATTATTTTTTCCTATGTATTATATTTTTAAACCTGGATCCCTTATTTATGTGGAATTAATTAAATAAATTATAGTTATACTGACAACCATTATATGAACATAATTATTTGAGTTTTAAATTGATCAAAATTTCTCCAATGTATCTCCAATGGATGAATGTCCTAAAGGTTTTTTTAAATAATATTTTTTTAAATATCCTCTTTATGTGTATAGAGATACCCAACCATGGAATGAAAATGGAGCCTTTCTAATCCAGGTTCTTTCCCAACACTATCCAAAATATGAAAACCGACCATTTATAGTATACTGAAGTCCATCCCACTAAGACCATTGAATGAAAACCCCTAGAAGAGACTATTGACATTGTGGGAGGTTTTTGAGATGAACCAATGTTATAGTCGATTCCTATTCATTCATCGTCAATTATAACACCAAATGAATATGTCATCTAAAACTATAATTAATGATATCAAAAATTCCATTATTTATAAAATTGATGGAGGAATACTAAAATGCAAGCCAATGAATAGGAAGAATAAATTTAAGGAAACATTCCCATCTTAAAATATCACACCATCAGAATACCATCCACCTAAAAAGAAATGAAAATATAAGACAAAAATAAAATGAATATGAATTCCTAAAAAAATGTAAACCATATCTTACTAGTGTTTTAAGGAGCCAAATAATATCTCACCTCAGAAGCTCTATGATAGAGAAAAACATCATGTATATAGACATGACCCCCACCTACACTACCATATTTCAACAACTATAAATAAGGATGTAAAAGATGAGAAATATCAATCAGGATTGCATAATAAAAAAGGTAAAAAAATCTAGAACAATAAATAATGTGATATTATGATAGATAAAAGTGGTAATAGAAATACCAAAAGGGATTAAAAATAGCTTAATCATAACTTACAACATGAATAAATACAATTACTAGGTACTGGGGGGGAAACCATATCAATGGTATATATAGATATATAGTATGTTCTTGAATAGTTGAAGAAAACATAGTGCCTCAATGATGTAATGAAATTTATCACTAATGAGGTGATAATGAAAGAGGTTTATTAAACTAACAATGGTGATATAGGCTTGAATAATTTGATACTTCTCGAGGCCCCCATTAATCACAACTGAATACTCTTACCATGGAATCAAAATAAATTAATTAAATGGATTGAGCATGTGACCCTATGATGCAGATATGTGATAAAAGGGTGGAGAAATTCCAACAAAGTGTTATCAAGATCACTTTATGAGCTTATAGTCGATTGGTAATTCATAGTGATAAAAACCAATCATGGGACTGAATTTCAATCCAAATACATATATCTTTTAATTCAAAAGTTATACCCACACTTACCATATAGCTTCATTGATCAATGTAACAAAATAATTTGTAACACTCTAGGAATACACTAGAGTTTAACATTATAAATTTTTATGCACATCCTCCAATGTATTAGACTTAATAGTATATCCATGCATAATAAAGACACAATTTTTTCATTACAAGGATACACACATGACATATTTTGTACTACATGTTCTTGAATTTTATTACTTATTAAGTAGGAAAGACTATCATAAAATTTTCACTCATTCAACAGTGATGGTAATGAAATAATTGTTAATATATGGGAGATGATGTACTGATAACAATTACCCAGTCTTAAAATCTTGTCTGATATAATTTTCATCCTTTCAAACATTTATCCATGGCCATGTAACTACATTTTATTTTCCATTAATCATTAATTAATGTCTTAAAAATACCTACATCATCCAGCTATTTTATTGAACCCATATTCTTCCTTAATCATAGTATGTTTTCTATCCCACAGAACATCATCCAAAAATTAATAAATGTTTAATAATTAATAATACCATTTCCAACAGCCATGAGGGTGTCATCATAAGTAAGATGAAACTTACTAGAAATTTTGGATTTAATTTTATCAAGGAATCCTATCTCAAATATATTGTTAAAAGAAGCTCAATAGTCAATGAAACATAAATTTAATTGATTTTCAACACCCCATAATAAAAAAAATCCTCAGTCTATTTTATTATTATTTGGAAATCCACATTTTTTGTTATGTGGGAACAATGAAACAATACATTTCCGCACATACAACCACAAATAAAAAGATTAAAGATTCAAAATAAAATTATGATTTTTATGGATAAAATTATATAGTTACCTCGGCCCCAATCATTAGAACATTTTATTAAATGTCCATTTTTCCTACACTGCAATTAAATGAGACCAATACCAAATGATTTCCCAAGGGTAATTTTTCTCAATCAACACTTTTCCAAATCATTTTCCATTTTTTTGGTTATCATATACCCTCTTACTCTATGTTTTTCATTAGACATTTTGACATAAACATAACATATAAATTTATTGAAAATAATATAATTTATATCCTAAAACTCTAAACTATTCTTACTTCTTAAACTAATCAAAGTGTTAACCATCACATTCCATGATTTTTACAATAATGATAAAAGGATAATTACCTACAGCCGACTCAAAAACATCATATACACCAACTCTAACTATCTTCAAATCATTTTGAAATAATTCAAAAAAGAAACCATAAAATTTATGCATTCTTATTCAGATCAATGATTCACTACATTTGAGGAACCATTTTTATTATGATAGATAACTCAAACATGTTTGTAAGCAAAGGAATGATCTAAATAATGGTATTTATCTCCAAATACATAAATCAAAAATCTATTCCAATGTCTTCCAATCAACTATATGTGCTTATTGGTTAATAATACCCTTTTATTTTTCTTTATCATCATAGTAATAACACATTTCAATAACAAATCATGATCTCATTGATATTGGGAATCATTAATCTATGTTGTTTATAAATCAAAATATAATCAATCAAACATGTCAACACTTTTCCATACTTATTCCAATACCGTAACGATTAAATAAAACACCTTAAATGGAAAAATAGATATATAATAAAAATTATAAAGACATAAAGAAAATTTAAACTCCTCTATAAATTTAATGAAATATGATACCATTTATTTTATTACAACTTGAATTACACACTCTGGACACCAAATACAAAAAAAATATTGAAATATATATTGGAACTCAATAATGGTTTATCTTAGTAAAAAATCATGAACCATATAATACAAGAGTCTAGAAAGAAATAATGAATTTTAAAAGAGAATTATAGAAGAATTCACACAAAATCACCACACAAATAATTTAACATAGTTTGTGAAATTTTTTAAATCCATGAAGAAACATTGAAAACGACATAAAGATAGAGGAAATGGAAACTCCTGAGTTATATAGGATTACTAATTACCAATCACAAAAAAATACAAAAATAAATTAGAAAATATTACCTTTAGATACCACCTATTTATATTAAATACTTAAAGATTCCAACCAATCATCATTCCACATGTGGATCAAATATTCAATGAAAATTCCAATATTATTAAATGTAGATCAAACTATATTCACAAACATCCAATTCAATATTATAGAGTGATGAATTTCACTACAAAAATTATACCAACCATCAATACAATATTCCTCAACGACCTAATCAGGATATAATTTTTATTTTTAATTATAAATATTCCATCAAACATTATTGGTCCACTAGTATTCCAGATAACCAACTAACACCCTCAGAATATTGATTGCACTAATAAATTGGATTCACACATCAACCATGTAACACATGAATTATAATGAAACGTAATTTAATAAATTTATTGATAGTCTTTACTACTCACATCTAACCATTAACCTTTTAACATGATAACACTTAGAACATTTGACTTATTTATGTAAGTGATTTTTTAATCTCATTAATAATCACTATTAAAATAACAAATACTATATTTAATTTAAGTGTTAAAATATTTTTGACATTCATGATTCATTAAAATCTAATAAAGATATTTAATTATGATAGAACTAGATATCACATTTCATACAAAATATGAAATAGTCTGGTAACTCAACATGGTGTCCATCACTTTGACATATATTTTCATAATAAAATACATGTCATACTGGCTCCCACTGAATAATGGTTTTTCGATTTATTAAACCTATATTATAGAGGTATGGATGTTTAATGTTACACTCCAATGGATTTTTATTTTCTCAGCCTCTCCCATTATTCAATTTCACATCACAATATAGTTGGATGACACTTTTGTAGTGGTATCATTTGGTTTGAATTATTTACAAGGGTTTGTCTATTTTTATCCTCTCTCTCTCTATGAATACATGCTAACCTCCAAGGGGATTTCAATTTTTCATGGAAATATGTAGTGTCCAATATTCCAAATGATTCATATATATTAATCCTATCCCATAATTAATAATCATGTTAATTTATATGGATATTTTACTTATATCGTAGAACCCTATAGTGTGGATTATTCCCATGATTTTGGATATGATAAGATTGTCCCACTATTTATAATCATGCTACATTATAGGTGATGATACATAGGCCATGTCACATGATGTTATTGATTATTACTAAGGGTTTTTCATTGTTATGTGTTTACCAGTATTTATATTCATTTTACATTCTAATGGGACAAAATTTATGTAGTGGAACCCCATAGTGTGAATTATGATAATATTTATTCACCACCATAATCTTTAGTAGGAGCAATTGAAATAATTTTTTTTCGATGGGTGTAATTTAAATCACATATATCCATTTTGGTATATCATGGGGGTTCACTAGTGGTATCCAATTATGTTTTTTACTCACACCATGTACATGCACCTTGGTGAGAGTGATGACCTTTCATTTTTGAGATATAGAAAACAAAAATGATTTGAAAACATACTATTATGTTAGATAAAATCGATGGGGATTTAAAGATAGTTCTAGATTTCGGTTAATGACTTGGTATAGATACCTCACCTTTTTATATGTCATCATTCCATTTTTTCTATATATATGAATTTCCCATTGAGAAATTACTAAACTATTATATGATATGTATAATATGATATGAGTTTCATATTATATTTCATCAAATTAGAATTATTATCTTGTTTATGTTTAAACTATAATTCCAAATGCGTTATGTAAGGTAAATGTTTAATGGTGACTTATTTTTTATTATTATTAATAATTATTTGATTATTGGTAAAACCTACCTAACAACGATCATAAACTATTACCACTAACAGGGATCCTATGGAATATGGTGAGAAATTACCAAAATCATATGGAATTTGGAATTGGTATAGAGTATGGGTATGTCAAATAAAAATGTTATAGATTTTTATTAAGCGCTAGATTCGGTTGATTTGCATATTTAGGATTTTATAGATGAAGATAGGTTATTAAAAACTTAGGATTAAAGTTGTAATTGTATCTGAGAATCAACTTTTTGTTGAAAATTTATGTTACAGGGTAGTTTGAGTAATATTATTATTTTTTGTCCCTATTACTTTATGATTCAATAAATAATGATGTTATAAGTAATGATTTTTTACTCTTATCCCAATATGTTAATTGTTAATGTATACATGCATTAGACCTAGCATGTTGGTTCACAAGAAAATTACATTATTTCAAGTGAACAGAAGAAGAAATTTTCAGAAAAGGTTTTTAATTAACTTTAATTTCAATAATAAATTATTTGTTGTTTTCATGAATAAAATATTTTCAAAATGTTAATTATCTAAAAAATGTGGATTTTCTAGGAATGTTCCATTTTGATTATGATAATAATGTTTAAGTGATCATATGGAATGATAAAATCACTATATTGGGTTATAAATGAATAATATAAAAAATGAATAGATGGGAACCATAGTTTGGGTAGAGTTTTCATGTGTATTTACTTGTGTGTGAATGGGAAAAAGAGTAAAGGTAGTTATTTTCATTGGGTGTTTTATTCATATGTCAATATTTTTATTGGATACCTAACACATTTAATTATTCCTATAATTTGAGTAATTATGATATATGGCCCATAATGATATGAGAGGAGAATTATTTCAAGGTAGAATGAGTGTATATACATTATTGTTTTTAAATTTAATTGATATCAACTGTGAGATGAATTTAATTTTTAAATAATGTTTATTTACAAATTCTCTCATTCCATAGTGAAAAGATTGTATGTTTATAGAATATATGAGGTATGTAGGATGGTATTATATGGGTTGACTATGTTGAATAGTGAATTTACCAGGGTTTTTAATACTTCTAAAGAGAAAGTACTGATAACTTATAGTGGAATAACCATAAAATTATAAAATTAATTTTACATAACAATTCGTTAATTATAGTCATTAATGGATCACTGAGAAGATATGATAGATATATCCTTAGGAGATGATACCCTACTCAATTTACCATTAGTTGTGAGCATACCATGAGTCATGAGGGTTTCAATAAATAGTTTACAAGAGGATAATGGAGTTATTTTTGATTTTTAGTAGTAGTTTCACCCGTTGGGGTCATATAAGATCTTAGGACACTAAGAACCCTATAAACAATGTTCAATTCATGTTTGAATGAAACGGTACTTCAATATAAATGAACTTGAGTTTGTATATTTTATAAAGTTATAGGTATAGGATATAAATTGTGGATGGCCATAGAGTAGTAAGGGTATAGTGAAATATTACAGGGATAAATATGCATTCTCTTTCTATTCTATATATCATGATAGTTTTAGTATAATTACATTATATCATTGAAGGTTTTAAGAGTTAGGGAGCTCTAGTAGCAAGGGTATTTATTGACAATTTATACTGGAAAATCCATATAAAAATCCACACATTAAAATGATCCCTAAAGGTTCTGTATTCTGGATATATATACTACATATTTATATAGTGAGACTTATAATAATTCTTATATAAAAATCCACAAAGATACAAGATTCCTAAAACATGATAAAAATATTTAGAGCATTATTCCCAGAGATTGAACAAATCATTATATGGATTCAAATAGTTGGTAGTATATGTGTTATATTTAGTTTATTTAGTATTAGATGGTAAATGACTAAAATGATCTAATATTTATATTCGTCTTCATAAAGAAGTTTTAATAATAATTTTAATCCTTGTGATACATATTGATAATTTAAATTTTTATAAAACTCTTGAAAAACTATCTAGAAATTTTAATATTAAAAGAATTAATTTGAAATGAACTCATTTAAGATTATAAGTATAATATTAGAAATATTCATTTTATAATCAATCAAAATATAAGATAAAATTTCAAAAAAAATATAGGGAAAATTCATATCCTTTGAGTATGTAAATTCTTATTTGGCCTCTTAATCGAGATAAAGATTTTTTTTATCATCATAGGATAATGTTTAACTTTTTGGTACTGACTTTCATCATCCTGGTTCTATAGGAACATTAATAGTCCTAAAAAATAATATAATGGTGTTTTTTTCTTCATTTAATTAATTTATCAGCTGGGTAAAATCATCTTCCTTCATATAGACATTATAATGGAATTAATAATGTAATATAATAACTTAAAAAATTGATTATAGATTATTTTATTTAAAAAAAATAAACAAAAATTTATTACTTTTGTTGATTCTATATGATTATTTATTCTGTATAATGTGAAATCTCAAACTAAATATTTATTTATATGTGGTGGAAAATTTATTTTATGGATTATTTAGAATAAAATCATTTCTAAAACATAAACTAATCAGGTTTGGATGATTTTTATCCATTAGATAAGTAGATAATATTTTTTGTTGATATTGATTATAAATCAGGTCAAAAATTATTTTTTATTGAATATGACTGCTGATATTACCTCCACATTAGATGTAAATAATACATACTTTATAACAAAATTAATGATATTAATGCTTCAATTTTTGTTATATTTCATTCTATATATATGTTGTACTTTAGTAAACAATCATGAGATGATAAATGGAATAGATGGAGATCATAACATTCATGTTAATAAGGGAGACTTTGGAATCACATGGGCCAGGAAGTGTATATAGAGATACATGGAATTGATAATTGAATGTGGGTGTGGGGATAAATGGATATTGATACGTGGAGATTAATTGGAGATTGGAGTGTAGTATCATAATGATTATAGAATCGATGGAAAGGTAAAATAGATACGTAGTATAAGGATTAACATAGAATGTATATGGATTTCATAAATAATATATGTTTTTATGATATGGATTAGATGACACTATTATGTCAATAATTATGATCAATATGGCCTATTTTCGTATTGAATGGCATTTTATAAATATTTGAGATGTTTGGAAAATTATGGATGCCAATTTTGTGAAGATATCAAAAATCATATTGCTATTATTTTAGAGGTGTTTTTATTTTATACAGAGATTAATTATCGATTATTATGTAAATATTCTATTGAAACAATTATATACAACATCTTGATTCTTGTCATGTATGGAAGAAAAAGTGGGAAGAAGGTGTAGTGATGTACATCATGACATAATTATTATTGTTTCAATGTTAAGTGAAAATGAGAAAGGTGTTCAGATTATTTTTTATCATGTTTTCAATACCATAATATCATGTCAGGATTATTTTTATAACAATTTTAAGTGTAGGGATTGTGTTTTATTCCCCATAAAGGTTAAATATGAATCCATAAGTTATCATGTATGTTTAAATATTAAAGGATAGTGCATAAGTTTATGGATCATAGGTAACAATTCATATCACAACATACATCATAGAGTGGTTTACATTATAATTAGTTGTAACAATTTAGTGAGAAGAAAGTAATTATACATGATATTAATATTATGTAACATTGAATGTATCCTTTAAATTTTCATGTATTAAAATGAAATAGTTTTTTATATTTGATACAGCTATAACTCCTTAATTTTTGAGTTAATATGGTATATGAATCACATTTTTCAATAACATATTGCATTACACTATAATACAATTCATATCTACAAAATTTAATTATTGGAATATTTTGAAGACATGGAAAAAATTGGAACAATATATGGGATGTTAACTCAACATACCTTGATTTATTTAACCACTATTTATGAATTATAACACAATTATTAATTATAGTTAATCATGGATACGTAAATAGATCATATCTATCATATATCTGTCCTGTAGACTAAGGAGTTAAATTTATTTAGTTTCAATAGAAAAAACATGAGATGATCATTAAGAAAAATATATAAATAAAAATATAAAAAAATAAGATACATTGAGAGAGAGATACATAATAACAATACTTGGGTGTTAATTAATCATATCTAAATGATTTGGGTGGATATAGGTATTACACATCAATGATAACTCCATTAACAAGAAATTGATCTCATTAAAGTTTCATTAGGGGATGATGGAACTTTTATAGAGATTTATAGAAGATAATGTAACAACATGTATTTCATGGAGTTGTTAAAATCTATCTAGTGGATAAAAATTAAGAATAATTCATGGAATTGATGCACTGTATATGGAATTGGTTTATGTAACATCATGTTGTATATGGATCTTGGATAGACCTAATTGTTTATAAAATGATCGAGTTTGTCTTCAAATTATTTTTTGGATAAGGAGGAATAAGATGTTGCTATTAGGATTTAGTGTGCCATCTAGATTTTTTTATAGTATAAAGAGTTCCTCATGGTGAAATATAACCTTTCAGAAATATTTATATCCAAAAACAATGTGCATTATTGTTGATTTTGGAACATCATTATATAATCATGTGTATTCTCCTTGAATATATCCTCTTATAGTTGATCTGTGTAAATCCAGGTGACATTTTGTGTTTTACTTTATTTATATTTATTATATTTGAAGTTTATGCAATCAAGAACCTGATTGGTTCAAATTTTATCTTTCTAGCTGTAGGACCCCGATGCACCCTGAGCGGGGAGGGGTAAATTAGGGTTCCAACAAGTTAATTTAAAGTGGTGGATCCTGTTCCCAAATTGGTAGGTACTCGTTATACCTATATGATGTATATGTTCAGAAATCAAACATTCACATGCCATGAGATGACACAACACTTTTACTTGGGTCACCACTAATATCTACTTCAAAGAAGCATACACTGACATTGTTTCGGTGGTACCAAAACCACTAATCATCACTAGCTATGGAATATAAATTTTTTTTCATAGTCACACAATTCCAAGAAAATGACCTTTACAAGATTTCATGGATAGATTAATTATTTCTTCAGATTACTTCCGTTAACTCCCCCTAACTCACTTCTCTTAGAGAATTTAATCTTATTTTATTGACATGAAGGTCACTTACATCATTTTTCATTAAAGTCTTTTTCTATGTCAAAAATGAGACACTACTCGTATCGAAGACCATAGATGATGAACATTGAATTCACTGTCCACTTAAGCATGATAACCAAAATTACCATTCATGAATATCCTTTGTAAAGCTCTTTCACGAAGCTCCTTCACAAAGCACCCCTTACTTTGTGGACCAACCAGCCTTCACAAAGCTCACTTGACTTCATGGAACTAACTATCTTCATGAATCTTAGTGAGTGAACATGGAATACCCCATCATCACGAAGTACCCTTTAAAAAGTCATAGTGAATCAGTCAATCCATATAGTATTTTCATGATGCTCATGACTGTAGAGTAAGTTAGATTCGTGAAGTGATATTGTGGAGCTCTCTTGCCTTCACAAAATCAGTGTGATTCTTCTTTTCTTCTATTTTTTTGTACCAAATGAAGATGGGTAGCCTAATATTTATAAGAATAGTTGTTTGTGATGCTCCACCATCTCATTGCAGATTTTATGGATCTTTCAAAAAAGTCTTTGTGGTGCTCCTCCATTCGTGACGACCTGTGAAAACCTTCTGATCACGATGATCTTCGTAATCATAGATCTTTCCATCAAAACACTTCTTAGTTCTTTTATTAGTTGTTGAGAATTCCATAAATTACCACGAATCTCCAAATGTCTTAATCATGGGGAACACCATATCCATTCATGATGCCCATAGTAATCATGAAGCACACCATCATAATTTTTTAGGACTCTGTGAAACACAAATTTTGTTTCACACCTTAGTGAAACTCATTCCTTTTACATGTTTTCATAAAGCCATCAAGAAGAACCACTTTTCATGTTAATAGAAATCCTCCAAACTTTGGACCCCAAAAGGGTGGTCAAACCTAAGAAAATGCACCACCTTAAATAATTTTGTCTTCTAAAACTGCATGTTACATTTCCTTGTTATCTCCCTTATCATACATGTGAGGATTGACAACAAATAAAATTGACACTCTATTTCTAGCAAAGTAAAACCCTGGTTCCAATAATCTCCCCCTTTGGGTGTGTTGGAAATCTGAAAATAAATTCAATAGAGTAGCTACCAAAATCAAAATTTGATACGCAAGAATAAACTCATCCAACACTCAAAGTCTACATGAAAAAAGCTCGGTGTATAAAACAAGAGAGAAGACATGAATTTTATTCTCATGTGTTCGAATGAATGATCTGACTGTTTCATCATAACATTGGATTGTTTTCTCCATTTAAATTCTCCCATAAATTTTTCTTCTCTCCCCCATTGTAGAATTTATTGTCTTTTATATTCTCCATCATTCCTGTAACCATAAAAACATTTAATTATCCTCCATTGATCTTATGAATTTCCTCCTATGAACTAATTAATTTATGCATTCTCTCCCAATGAAAATTAACCTAAGAAACCTAATCTTGACTTTTAGATCTCAAGAACATACTCCCCCTAGATCATGTATCCCCATAAACCTACATCTCTTACCTAAATAGATTAAAAACATCAAAAAATGGGTAGAGGGGAACACACATGACATCCTCATGCACTGGGAGGTGGTTGAACATTGAGGTTCAACCTATTAATCTTAAACACTTGTTTTGAAAATGGATTGGTCAGTATGTCAACTAATTTATCTTTAGGGCCAACATGATCCATTTTAATCACGCATTGGTCAACTTATTTCCTTGATAAAGTGATATCATATTTCAATGTTTATTTAAGAGAATACTGAACATGATTCTTTGTAAGATCAATTATGCTCTTGTTATCACAGTGAATAACCATCGGTTATTTTACAATGTTATGAACATTATGTAATCATTTATGTTAATAATGGTCCTCTTGTCGATATTTGGAACTTGAGTCAAAAATGAACACCTTAAAATTACATGTTGTTCATGTGGTCAAGAGTAAATTATATACTGAATGATATTAATGAATTAGATATCATATATATCATATAAATCCAGTATATATATTTATTTATAACAATACATAACATTTAGACATAAAAAATGAAATGCACCATTCGTGGAGACGGTAAGTTGTATGTACGCATGAACGCAACTTTCATTTATTTTTTATATTTTAATTGAATGAAAACAAAATTATACATAGTTATAATATAATTAAAGTATAATATAATATGTAATTTCTATAAATCCATCCTTTATACATCCCATGTATGGTGTGAATGTGTCATATAACTCTTAGGGGGTGGTAGTCCGCACCTCCTCAAATGAAATTATTGCGTTTACTCATAATGGAAATTATAAAGATATGATATAAATGAAAAAATTACAGAAGAATAAAGAAAAAATAAAAATAAAATATAAATATATCATATATAAATATATTTCCATCATAATGGCCACCATGAGAGGTGGTAGGACATATTTGAACAATCATCATTTCGTGAGGCAGTAGTTCGACGTCCACAGAAAAAATATGTTCTTTGACCATTAGATGGTGGTGAGTATGTGTAGTTAGAATCATTATCATAAAAACATCCTATTAAATTAAGGATACTGGTTATTTTATAAAATAATGGAAGAAAAATAGTTTAGGGGTTGGATAATTAAAATAAATGAAAATAATTTAAGAGAAATTGTTAGCTCTAATTGAAGTAACTACCTTTGGTTTGAACCCAAAGGACTTCTGGAAGGGCCTTCTGCCTAAAGTAAGTCATCTAGGAGAAATATAGTTATATTGAGATATTATTAGGGAAGTTGTTGGATGATCCAAGAAGCTTGAGAGGTGTGAAGAATGGGTTAGAAGTGAGGGCTTTATATAAGCGAGAGGAGGGCTTCTTTAGGAAAGTTTGAAAATACTAGTTTATTATATAATGATTTTATGTTTCTAAAGGTCCAAAACTAATTAAAGTATACTATAATATGACTCATGGTCTAAATAAATTAATCCAATAATAATTGTACAGGTTTTGGATGTTATTTTAATATTTATAATCTTATTTATTTAAATCATTTATTAATGAGGTAAATACTGCATCATTTTTGTGTCATAAATAATTATATTTATTTGATGTCTAAAAATTATAAAACAATTAAAATGATGTAGGAAATAGTTTCATATTTCTAATGAATATTTTTTGTAGAAACGATTACTTATATAACCCCATTTAAAAATTAATTTACTAAAAGATATATGTTTGTGTCATTTTTGTCTTTACTTTAAATTAATTAATTTAAAGTGTCATTATCACTTCCAAGTGCCTCAACAGGGTACCAATATAGATCCAAGGATGAATATGGTAGGACATGACTCATTCAATAATTTTAGGACATGTTTTAATGTAATTTTGTATTATTATAATAATCTTTATACCTTGAATTACCCAATTTACATTTAACTGCGGTAAATAAAAGTCAAAAGTTACAATTCACCAAAAATTGTATTTATCTTATTTAACCAAATTTTTATTATTAATAACAACCATGAATGTTGGATTTTATAAATTCAATTCACAGAATTGGTAAAATTTCATTTAAATGAAAAGTCAATTTTTTAACTACTACTTAGTGGTTTCACTATTCATCAAAAATTGATGTTTTTCAGAAAAATACCAAAAATTAAACCTAAACTATATTTAATTATGTAAATTCAAAAATTGTGTCTATTTTAACAAATTAAAAACATATAATTTTCATTAATTAATTTAAAATTAATTCCCGCTGTCAAAACAAAAAGTGAGTTTTTTAAGAAACAATAACTATCAAAAGATTGACACTAGTTTATGTCCAATTTCAAAGTGAAATTACTTCCAATAAAAAAACTTGAATTAAATGGTAAAAATATAAACTAATTAAACTTTTAAACCAATTAAAAAGATAATCTATCGATATAAATAAATTATATTAAAAGGCAGTTCTAAATTAAAATACAATATTTTTTACTATTCATTAAAAAATGATTTTTATTATAAAAATTCCATAAATTTTCCCAAAGTAAATTTTGATATCTAGATTCTAAAGAAGAATTTTATTTTGTGAAATAGAAAATATTAAAGTAACCAAAACTCGATTTATATCGGGTATGCCATCAAACATTGCATCCCCTTTAAATTAAAATTAATAATTAATTTAAAAATATTAATAAATATTAAAATTTCATATTCTTTATTTACTTGGGATGTTACATCCTTCCCCCTTTTTTAGGAATTGTGTCCTCGCAATTTTAAAACTGGGCAGGGAAACTTCATTGAAAGTTCCACATTGAAAAAAATAGTCAATAAAACTATCACTTTAAAATAAAGGAAGAGAAGTAAAAAAGGTTACCCAAGACAAAATATAATATGATTCCATGAAAAAATGGATATGGGGGAGAAAAAAAACCAACATGTTTTAATGGAGAGTGATGGAAAACATGATTAGGAGATATTTAACCACCATAAAATAACAAACTTGTTATGGGTTAAACAGACGTTGATTCCCCAGTATGAAAAGTTAACAGAAAATATTTTTGTTTTAAGATAATTTTCATAAAGTTGATGAATTTATTTATGAGATTAACTAAAAACATACGGAATCATTCTTACTTGTCATGTATACTTTCATCCTTTACTAAATTCCCACCACAAACTCATTTTTTCTTCAAACGACGAGTATTCAAGATGATGTGTTCACATTAAAAGCATTATAATAAAATTATATAGAATCATATAATCCAAAAAAGATGAACTATAAATTTCCCATGTCTTTAGACCTTAACCAAAACCAAAATGGTTAGTGTGCGATCAGATAATACCCAGAAAGGACATTCCTTTAAAAAAATAAAAACTACTCTTAATCTCCAAAATTCTATAAAAAGCACCCAAAGTTCAAGAAAGGCCATTAAATATTTAAATTTTCCTTAAAGTTATTCAAAATAAACCAAACTAAGATTTAAACCCAAAACACATAATGATTTAATCACATAGTATTCCATGATACATCTTAAAATTTATCTCCAAATAACATCAACTACTATTAAAGTCTCATAGAGATGTGTAATTAACCAAATCACATATTCTCTATAATAGGATAATCAATTCCATAGATAACCCAAAATCAAATTATCCTTGATTCATAAAATCATCTAACTAAAAGGAATTAGTCATATTAACCAGGGACTTCATGTAGTCCAGTGGTAGGTGATAAATCCCAGTCACACTTTGGTTGTGGGTTCGATTCTCGCAGCTTTTTGCGACGTGACGAGTTGTCATGTGGTCTGTGTGTTGTCCTTTTTCAAAAACTATATAATTTTATAACATTACCAAAATGAGATATATTCATCAAAAGTAACCATTAAATATTTTAACCACCAAGGTTATCTAATAACTTTACTTTTGCATCCCAAAATGTATTAACCTGTAATTTCCTCAAATTCAAGGATCTTATAAACCCGAATAGTTCTTTATAACTATATCCACAAAAGAAAAAATAATTATTCCTTGAATAAAATTTTCATATATCAAACATTAGGGTTATACATACTATAAAAATTCTTCTAATGTAATCCCATCATCAAAAGAGCCTTAATACATTTAAGCTTTTCAACATCCTAAAATCTACCATAACTCTTGAATCCCTTATATGTTGACTTCTTACTCGTTCATTGTTCTTAATGATCCATTAACCATTCCATTCCAACTTATTCTGAAATAATTATTTTTTACAAAACAAATTAGGAATCATATCCTAAAATTCAATTATATCAAAACATATGTTAAGAAATAATCCATACCTTTCATTGGTCATTGTCAGTTTCCTCATCATCAATTTGAATGGAATTAGGTATTGGTAAACACATATTTGTATGATCCTGGTGATCCAATTCTTGAACCTTCTTCGTAGGACATCTGTTTTTAGAATTACCATGCTCACTACATTTATAACATTCAATTGATCCCTCAGAAAGAACTTCTTTCTATTTCATAGAGTCTACTGGATGCTTCCTTTTTCTATGGAAGGTTCTTGCATTATGAACTTCACATCCACATCTATATCATCTTCCCATCTTTTTGAAACATTTTCCTATGTGTTTCGTTCCTCATCCTTTACTAATAGGTTTTTGAATATAGTCACCTTTATGATTATTACATGTACTTATATAGGGATTTGTTTCTCGCATATATAATTCCTTATAAAAATCACTATGGTTCTAGTGTCCAATCATGAATCCAGATAGTTGGTTGAGAATAACCACAAGAGTTCTAATTGTAGCTCCCATTTCATTTAGTTTCTCATTCAGAAAACCATCACAGTTTTCATCACATCCACTGTTACTTTGGTGATTTCTAGATCTAGCCATTTACTAAAACCAAAATGGTAAGTGTGAATATATCAGTAAAATTATCATATAATATCTTATGAGGAGGGTAAATACTTATATATACTTATTCATTTTATCATAATATCTATCAATTTATCTAAAATAACTATGAATATTTCAAAAATCATAACCATTATGGTAATGTCACTTATTCTTAAAGAAAACCTTATCCTCTAAAGTTATCTAAATCGACCTCTGATAGAAACTATAAGGACCCAGCCTTAAATATTACATAATCTTAAATTAAATGAATAATTCACATTGGGGATCTTTTTAGGATTATAGTTTTAGAGAATTAGATCATAACTATTATATTACATCTCAAAAATTACAAAGTAGACACTATTATTCAGTTAACATATTTTTCACAAAATAAAAATTCTTGAAAAAAAGATTCATGTCTAGTTCCATGATTTAGACAACATGACTTTTCTTTGATACCATCCTTGACCCTATTCCACATTATGTCATGTGAAAAACATTTCAAAAACATGGTATGAGCATAAAAAGCCCAGAAAGTGATGCACAAAAAAAGAAAAATGTTTGTTTTTTCAACACAACATGTAAACCATAAATACTTTATCATAAGTAATAATTTTCACCTTTATGAAGTAGAAAATACTCTTCACTGAGTAAAAAATCTTTTCTTACCCCTTTGTAACAAATAGATTCCCATAAAACCCCATATAAAGACCACATAACATTTAAAGGTAACTTGGGACATAAACAAACTTAAATGGAATAACCATACGGTCGAATTCCACACAGATAACTAAATAGAATATCCATACGGCCTACTTCCATACATATCACTGAATGGAATATCCATACGGTTGACTTCCATACACAATGCATTGGAGGTTATAAAGTAACCATTCATCCTAGTTTATCACGACACCACCCGTCATTTGGTTTATCACGTAAGCACTCATCAAATGTCCAAGTACCATTATAAAATAATAACACATAAAATATTGTAAATATAAACATTTCACTAATAACATTTCCACAATTCAATTAAAATATATCATTTTAGGATATTGACAAAATCAATTCTTACTCAATCCGTTTTCAAAACCATTTAAAACATTTAATAAAGTATTTTTTAATCAAAGTGTTCCACAACGCTTTGAAGATATCAAAGGAAATAAAATTTTCAAACATTAATGTTCATATAAGTAAATCATAAAAACAATTTTTAAAACATGTACATTAATGAGAAATATTTAGAGTAATAAATCTTTAAAACATTTAAAATGATATTTTTGTAAAGAGTTTTTAACAAAATGAAAGATGCTTGAATAAAAATAATTGAGGAATAACATTTAATCAAAAAATTATTATATCTTGACAATAAAGGGATTCATGATATAATATTCCAAAGGAAAGTATATACACTTTATAAGAGTGAATTGGTGCATAACAACAATTAAGTCTCAATGGAATGTAAATTGAGACGAAATCCATTATAAAGACAGTATCCTTAGATCAAGGACAAATCAATGACATAATTATGTGTGGAAAATAAAAATAAACCCAATATAAGTGGATATTTTGTGTAAACCAATAATTGGACATTCACACATGTTTATATCATGACATAATCAAGAAGTATAAGTTTAACCCAACGAATTGAAATTGGGTGAAGAAGTTCCTCTACGGAAATTCGACAGCCTAACAGCTTCACTTTAAAATTCAGAAAATGCGTTTATGAGAGTGAAAAGGTTATTTAATCACTTGGAAATAAAATTTAAAGCAATAAGGATATATAATAACATATCCCAACATAAGAATATGTAAATTAAAAAGACATATCCAAAAAGATAACTTTTAAAAAGATGAGGGTGAAAGGTTCCCTTATCGATTTGGTTACTTACGAAACTTACAACCCATGAAAAAGGATCATAAAATTAAGATGTATATATCCATAAATTAATTTATATTATAAAAAGAATAAAATCATGGACAGTACATACACTAAAAAAAATGAAATAGTGGAAAATATAGCACGAACCTTATGAGAATAAAAAGTGAGATGAAAACCCATTACCTCATTGTAATCAATCGAGTCATATAACCCAAAGTTAATAACCACCAAATGAATCACATAATAAAATGAATATAAAGGGAATAATGATAATATATATCAAATGTTAGTGCACAATACACCACATGTAATAAATCAGTGGTGAATAATGGAAATCTCATAGAATTAAAAGTGAGATAAGAAACCTTTTTCCTTGTGCCAAACATGACTTGTTTATTCTGTGTTATTCCAGAATAATAAAATAAAGTTAATTTATACTTGATTAAGAAAAGTTTTTAAAGTTTATTATTCCTTTTATATCACTTATTACAATGTTATAAACATTATGTAATCATTTAAGTTAATAATGGTCGTTTTTTCGATATTTGGTACTTGAGTAAAAAATGAACACCTTATAATTACAAGTTGTCCATGTGGTCAAGAGTCTATTATATACAGAATGATATTCATGATTTATATATAATATATATCATATAAATCCAGTATATTTATTTATTTATAACAATAAAAAACATTGGGAGATAAGAAATGACATGCACCGTTCAAGAGACGGTAAGTCGTAAGTATGCATGAACGCTACTTTCATTTCTATTTTATATTTTAATTGAATGAAAACATAATGATACATAGTTATATTATAATTCCATTATAATATCATATATAATATAAATAATTCCATCCTTTATACATCCCATTTACTGTATGAACGATTCATATCACATTGAGGGGGCAGTAGTCCGCACTTCCTCAAATGAAATTATAGCGTTTACTCATAATGAAAGCCATAAAGGTATGATATAAATGAAAGAAATACATAAGAATAAATAAAACATAAACATAACATATATATCATATATAAATATTGTTCCATCATAATGGACACCATGAGAGGCGGTAGGAGATATTTGAACAATCAACGTTTCTTGAGGCAGTAGTTCGTCGTCCACAGAAATAGTATGTTTTTTACCCATTATATAGAGGTGTTTGTAAATTTAGTTCAAATAATTTTCATAAAAACATCCTAGTATATTTATGATACTGGTTTTGTTATAAAAGAAAGGAATAAAAAGAGTTTAGGGGTTGGAGAAGTAAAATAATATAAAATAATTTAAGAGAAACTGTTACCTTTAATTCAGGTAACTCCCTTTGGTTTGAACCCAAATGACTTCTTGAAGTGACTTATGACTAAGGTAAGGCTTCTAGGAGGAATATAGGGATCACGAGAGATTATTTGGGAAGGTTTTGGATGATCCAAGGGGCTTGAGAGGTGTGAAAAATGTGTTATAATTGAGGGATTTTTATAATGGGGAGGAGGGGTTCTTTGGGAAAGTGTGAAAATATTATTTTATTATATAATGGTTTTGGGTTTGTAATGGTCCAAAAATAATTATAGGCGAATATAATATGATTCATGGTCGAAATATATTCATCCAATAATAATTGGACAGGTTTTGGATGATATTTTAGTATTTATAATCTTATTTATTTAAATCATTTATTAATGAGGTAAATTCTAAATCAATTTTGTGTCATAAATAATTTTATTTATTTAATGTCTAAAAATTATAAAACAAATTCCATAATGAAAGAAATAGTTTTATATTTTCAATGAATATTTTTAGTATAATGTATATATTTTATAACCCCGTGTAAAATTTAATTTACTAAACGATATTTGTTTGTTTCATTTTTGTCTTTACTTTTAATTAATTAATTTAAAGTGTCATTATCACTCCCAAGTGGCAAAATGGGGTCCCAAAATCGACCTAAGGATTACTATTCTCTTCCATGACACATAAAATAAATTTAGGACTAGTGTTAAGTTAATGTTTAATTATTATAATATTCTTTTTACCTTAAATTACCCTATTTATCTTTAACCGTGGTAAATAAAAGTCAAAAGTTACTATTCACCAAAATTATTTTCATCTTATTGAACCAAATTTTACTTACTAATAACAACCATGTATTTTGGATTTTTTAAATTCAATTCACAAAATTTTTAAAATTTCATATAAATGAAATGGTCTGTTTTTTAACTACTACTTAGTCATTTCATTATTCATCAAAAATTTAAATTTTTCAAAAAAATACCAAAAATAAAGCCTAAAATATATTTGATATTATGAATTCAAAAATGATGTCTATTTTACCAAATTCAAAACATAGTATTTTAATTAATTAATTTAAAATTAATTCCTATTGTCAAAACAAAAAGTGTGTTTTTTATAAACAATAACTATCAAAAGATTGACACTTGTTTATGCACAATTTCAAAGTGAAATTACTTCAAATGTCAAACATTGGATTAAATAGTGAAAATATGATCTAATTACACATTAAAACAAATTTAAAGGATAATCAAACTATATAAATAAATTAGTTTAAAAGGGAATTTTGAATTAAAATACAATATTTTTCACTATTCATTAAAAATGAATTTTATCAAAAAAATACCAAAAATTTTGCCAATGTAAATTTTGATGTCTCTATTATAAAGAAGAATTTTATTTTTTAAAATAGAACATATAAATGTGACCAAAACATGATTTTCAGATATTTTTCCATTAAAATCTGGTCAATCAACCATTTGATGTAAATTATGCTTAAAATTAGATTTATTTATATTTTAAGCCTCTAAATTTTATGGATAGATGTAAAATCATTTAACAAGAACATATAATCATATTGTAGTTAGTTCTTTTCATTCCCACCAATACAACTAATAGGCATTAACTACCATTTAAAATAATAATATTATATTATTATGTTTCAGTATGAACCAACATTGCGTGCAGTGTAAGATTTCAAAGAAACCCACTGTTGTGTATTGGGTACGCCATCCAACAGAGCATCCCCTTTAAAGTCAAATTAATAATTAATTTAAAAATATTATTAAATATAAAAATGTAATATTCTTTATTTACCTGGGATGTTACACTTATAAACCTATGGGCCATAGTATAATTGAAAAAAGCCCCTAATTATAGAATTATAATCAAAATTTAGCCTCTAGAAAACCATCATTGATACTCAATCTACAAAGACACCTAGCATGGTCTCTTTTAAATCAATTATTATCTCCAAAAGACTATATCTACCACATGATGTATCTTTATGATTTTTTACACACTCATATAATAATTTTTTATAATACATCTAGTTTATATAATAGAAAAATATAATTTTAATCTGTTATACTCAAACTCATATATTTTCAATTAATTAAAATTACATAGAAAATTGAAAAAATACCTCATATTTCATTCATCCAAGTAATTAATCTTATCACATGCAATAAAAATATACGTGATTGTGAATTTCTTTATTCCAATTCAACTGAAGGGATAGATTACATATCTATTATATAGAAGGAAAATATTATCTTGGATAACACTTTCAAACCATATGAATAGAAACATACTCGACCAATCCCTAATTAGCTCAACCTAATGACCATTATAAGAATGATATCAAAGTTTAAAGGTTTTGTTTCTAAGGATAATATATGACAATGTGGTGTATTTGGTTCATCCCAATAGTAGATTGTGTGGGGGGTCATTTCCTGCCCAATTATTAACATTGGGTTAAAATTTTCATTTTTAATGGAAACTACCAATGGTTCCCTAATTCATAACTGGGTACATATCTACTTTCTAATGGAATATTTCTAATTGAGGTTTTTAACCCAAGGACAAAAAGGGATTCTCATTGTTCTTGATTATGGGAGGATGATATCATCACACACTTTTGGGGGGAATTGTTTCCTACTATGGGACTCTATTATAGATCTATGATATATTATAGAATCTCTTATAAATCCTAAATCAAGAATGGTTACAATTAAAATACAATTATAGGTTATATAAAATTTATTGAAAAAATAAATGGGGTTCTCATTATGAATCCATATATATTTATCTAAGGTTCTTATTCTATTTCCTGGTAATGATTATTTCTTATATATAGAAGTTGTATAACCGATCACTTTGGAATGGGATATCATGCAGGGAGGTGGTTAATATACTAAGGAGTGGATTGAGCCATAAAAAACCATCCTATGTATCATACTTATTGCAAGAATCAAAACATGTGATGTTTGTTAAACCCGTGATGTTTAATGACATATGGAAAGAATATATGTTCAGGGATTTAGGCACTTGATATATGAGATCAAGTATCGAGGAGACATCCTAAATATGTTTGTTATAGTTCGAATCCAAGTTATCATAGTTTTATCACACCCTTCATACTAGGTCCAAGGTACATGTCCTCATATGTGTAGGTTTATATCATGTCACTCATCTAGGATTACATACAAAGATCACCCTCATTGGTGGAGACTCATGATTCCAATGTTGTGTTAATTGTGTCTCCCTTAGCCCATGTGAGCTATGATCAATGTGAGAAACAAGGGATAACATGTGATCACCTTCATTTCATATGGATCCAGGACTTACGTACAAGCATACCCATTAGGATGTTTAATATGGATCTCTGGCCTTAATAAAGAGTCTTACATATCCTGATTATGGCTGGAATCAGTGTTACCATAGTTCAGTTCAATTCTCAGTCCACTAAGGCATGAGCTAGGATGATCCTACCATGGGAATGATTGGTTTCATATGGTTGAAATGTTAGATAAAATATGGGGATTACACTGAGGTGGATTCCAATTTGTGTTTAGGCTCGGGCCTCAAGATGGAATCCTATGAATCCAGATTATGGGAGGAATCAGAGTCCTCATAGTTCAGTCGGTTGGGTCTTGGACACTAATGTTTCTCTTATATGAAGGATATATAAAATTATGTTGTTTTCCAGGGCTTACACCCAAGAATTTTCCCTTATCATTGTAGAGGTTTATGATTTAGATGTTATAAGCATTGAAAATTCCTATTCCAATGTAATCTATTCTTAGTGTATGAAACATGGGGTGAAAAATAATTAGTCGTATATGTTGTTGATAAGAGACTTATGTATTCTGAAAACCCCTTAGAGGTTAGATGTGGATCTTGAGCCTTAGGAAGGAATCTTACATATCCTAGTTCTATAAAGAATTTGAGTTTTCATAGTTCTATTGATTAGAGCTTACAAAATGAGGCAGCTCTTATAATCATGGCTTACTCACTAAGGATGAACGTGGTTATAAAGTCTTTGGATTCCCTTTTGACACAACCTAATTTTTTTCCTAACATGCATTGATTGTCCTCTTATCATTACTCATTTTTTTCCTTACATGTTGAAGAATTCATTCTTGACATGTCAGAAGACAATAGAATGATCCAATTGAATTGTCCAAGGGACTTCGCATATCCTAGATGGAATTTCAAATGTTTATCACATGATCAAGGTCGATTTATACGGTGGAAATTGAAAGACATATAGAGTATTTCATTGAATCCATTTTATGATCCAGGCTGACACATCTAGAGGGTGTCACAAAATCTATTTGACATTACCTGGTGTCATTGCGAGAGCTAACTGACACTCTCAATGTGTGCTGTAAGATTCAATGTTATATGCCTTGAAGGGTGCCACATGTCCTAAATGACATGTTTGGAGGACACAATGAGACTTGGTTTGCATGACCTAATGGAGTTTCAAGAGCTAGGTGACATGCTCAGGTGCTATAGTGAGACTCGTCTGAAATGAACCGGTGTCTCCATATGAGTTGGACAGTATATCTGAAGGATACCTAGAGGACTGAATAGTGAACCAAGATTGTTTCATGTGACTTGGAAAACATACCTGAGGGGCTCCATATATAATTATATGATATTTTTTGAGTACATCTAATGATCCAAATAGTATACTAGTGGAGTTTTGTGAGATCAGGGAAATATGTCATAGTGCTGTCATTTGTGTTGGGTAGTTTAAGAGAAGCACATGAGGATCAACCTATATGCCTTTTGCATAATTCTCCCATATTTATTTGTTATTCCATCCTTTTATAATGAGTGCCTTAAATTTATTCCACTTTTTTTGAGTCTCCTATGACTTATCACATATATGGTATGTCTTTTGAATCTCTCTCCATAAGTCCTTCATGTGATCTATGAATGACTACGTGAAGTTTTTATACATGCCGCATGATTGATCTTGTTTTTCCTCAACTATTACCTCATGGGAATATTTTTCTGATAATGAGATCAGTCAACTCGAGAAATCTAATCTAGAATCGATTTGAGGTTCCATGTTTTCATCCATCTGACTAGAGTCGTCATTGTCCTTATTTTGGTGGTTCATTCTTCCATATGTGGTGGGGGATTTATAGGCATAACCAACCCATTTTTTCTCCACTTTGAATGGTTCGTATCACGTGAATATAGGATGGAATCAGTGGAGGACATATGTGTCCCAATTCTTCTCAACATCCTACCGTGGATCACTCTGGGGACATCACATGTATTTCAGCAACCACAGTTTCATCCCCTCAATTCCTCCATTATAATATTATTTTCAAATGATGGGGATTTTTTTATTCATGAAGTCATGCCGAAGGAATTTCATATTTTCATATAGACATGTCCAAGGGACTTAATTAAATAAGGATGCTTGTTTAAAGGCCTTCACGTGATCACGGGGGACTTGTCTGGGATTTTCTATTAGACAAAGATGACATGTTAGGGAGCCTTCGTGGGATAAATCTTACCATCAAGCAGTCTTGTGAGACCATGTTGTGGAAATCCATAGCATATAGAGAGAGTTTTAAAACCACGCGATTCTTTGACATCCTCTTCTTTTTTACTTTATTTATGTTACAATGGTTGGTGATTTTGTGAGGTTTCAATGATGTTATTGAGGAAAAAATATTCCCCCCATCGGTGATGCATCGCACGACCAATAATAGAACATATAGAGATGTGGAAGAATTTTATGGATAATTCCATCCATTTGACCTAATGGAGCCAAAGGGGGAGTCGAAGGTTTCCTTGACATACCCAAGTTCCTTTGCATGATGACGAAGAAAAGTTGGAGGGCTTTCATGTGATGATGAGGACCTATTGTTTGGTGCCTGTGGTGTCTTGTGGATCTCTAGTAGCTCATCGAATAATTTTTACAACCAAAATAGGATCCCTTAAATATCATAATTTTGTAATTATTTTATAAGGACTTTTATGATCTCACCCATCCA
Organism: Viscum album; assembly: GCA_963277665.1. Lineage (NCBI taxonomy): Eukaryota > Viridiplantae > Streptophyta > Magnoliopsida > Santalales > Viscaceae > Viscum > Viscum album. The sequence continues at coordinate 2,137,936,444 of OY728145.1, forward strand.
TGTGATTGTTTTTTAAGACAATCAATATTCTTTTCTATGATGCATCACATGATAAATAATGAATCTGGTGACGACATATTAGCGTTTCAATAGATAACCATCTTTCTTGTTTGTGGTGCATCACATGACTAGTGATGGATCTTATGTTGGTGTGTGTCTGTTTTCACAGATAGTCTCTTTTCCATCTATGATGCATCACATGATCCTTGATGGATCTCATGAAGGAATACCAAAATTTTCAATGATGATCACTTTTATCACCTTTAATGTGTCGTGTGTTTAATGATAGATCTTGTGACGGTGTGTAGACCTAGTTATGGACAGTCACATTTCTCGCATTTGATACTTCATGTTTTGATGGATAGAATATTTATCCTCTTCACATGATGATATCAATCGTGGCCTAGAGATTATTATGCACACATGAATATTGCATGTCTGTGGTGGGGATATCTATTTGATTTATATGGTGTGTCGAGCCTTGAATGTTATTTATGTTTGGATTTTATGGAACATCAAATAAATTATTTCAGACATGATCATAATCAAAATCTATGTCACTATCCATAATTCTTCATATAACCGGGTATGCAGTAATTATTCTCTTTCCGATCAGAGGAAGGAAAATGATATGTGCTCTCTCACATGATAGTGAATGTGATGTCACACCCTTTCTCAAAATTGGTTATTTGATGCCTTAGCTACCTCTTGGGAAAGTGATTATGACGTCTCGCATTATTGTGAGGTACTTTATGAAACACATATGTGAGATCGTGCAAGATCATTTTCACAATGCATATGTGGGTTTTCCATTCATTATTTTTCATAGAAAACATCATCAATTTTTTCTCAACTTGAATCATCCCTCTACAACATTTGATCTACCAATATTTATAGGTGAGGTACCACATAACATCTTCTCAACCAAGAGAGGTCATGTGTCCTGTAAAATTGGTCTTCCATTGTACTCTACATGATATCTGAAAGAAATACTCCATCAAAATATGTTTTTAAATAACCTAAACATCTTGTATTATTCATGCGATAAGAATTTAGATTTTCACAATCGCATAACTATTTGTATTTTTTATTTAAAATTTTAATACTGAGGGGGGAGAAAATTATTAATGGCGGTATTTTCTCAACATTAATGGAGGATTTCATCCAAACATTAATGGACAGTTATTCCAAATATTAATTTCTGGAATGATTAATTTTCACTACATTAATGAAGATATGGATAGGGATTATATGTAATAGGATGTGGTAGCATGTTTTGGAAGGTGGGATGGAAACGATGTAGCCTCTAAGAGAGACCCGAAAAAGAGTTGTTGTTTTTGTGTTATCTCATGTGAAGAGATGATGAAGATGAATGAAGAAGAGGTGATGAAGATAGAAATTGTGGTGTATAAATGACGATGAATAGAAGTGTGTACACATAGATGATGATGGTGCCACGTATCGAAAGTCCTCTTGGTTTCAGAGATCAAGATGTGTGTCTCAGTTGTGAAGATTGGTCGTACATCAAAATGGTACGTTCAGGGGTGTCATTGTGTCGAGAGTTAAATCCTTCGGTTGAGTTTTAAAAGGCCTTTATGTGATGTTAAAAAAATTTCGGGTGATGTTAAATTGCTTTGGGTGATAAAATGACTTCTAGTGATAAAAGGCCTTCAGGGGAATCTTCCCTTGTGTGTTTTGTGCAACGACTAATTCCGATGAAGCACTAGGATCCACCCCAACAGTGGTATCCAAGGGATGTTGAAGTGATCAGTTACAGAACATAGTGGTAGACATCTGGTAGAGCATCTTATCAAGGACTTTAAGGATGTTATTGAAAAACAACAGTGGAACCAAATGTGTTTCTGGGATATCAAAATTTATATTGACCAGTTTGTAGTTATGAGGTTTGTTCCATTGTTGGTGAAACTCAATGTTTGGTAGAAGAATTCTGATGTTCCTCATGTTAGGTAGTCTTTCTAGAATCTGAAATAAATTCATTGGAAAATGATTGTGGTATCAGTGGTGTTGTTGAAATATAGAAAGTCTTCTTGGCGTCAGGTGTCATCTGGCGTGTTCTGTTTATTGGGTGACATTTTGATCTTGGTGGAGATAATGATCATAGACGCCATGATGGTGGTGATTAATGTGTAGTAATTTAATTTTAAATCAAGGTGGAGATTTTTGGGATTTTTGATTTAAAATTTTAATATTTAGGAGAGAGAAAATTATTAATGGAGGGATTTTCTCAACATTAATGGAGGATTTTTTCCCAACATTAATAGAGAGATATTCTCAATATTAAATAATGGAATAATTAATGTTAACTACATTAATAGAGAAATGGATGGGGTATATGTTTTGGAAGGTGGGCTACCAACAATGGAGCCGCCAAGAGAGAACCGAGAAGGGGTAGTCGTGTTTGTCGTAACTCATGCTAAGAGATGATGAAGATGACTAAATAAGAGGCGATGACGAAGGATATGATGGTGTGTCAATAACGTAAAATGAAATCATGTGAGCGATGATGTTGATAGTGCCATGTATCGAAATTCCTCTTAGTTGTAGAGATCAAGTGGCGTGGCCCATTTGCGATGATCAGCGATACATAAAAATGGTACGTTCATGGGTGTCAGTGTGTTGAGAGAGAAATCCTTTGGGTGAGTTGTAAAAGGCCTTTCAGTGTCGTTAAAAATACATTGGGTGATTTAAAATTCTTTCAGGTGGTAAAATTATTTTGGATGTTAAAAGTCCTTCGGGTGAATCTTCTCTTGGGTGTTTTGGGTAATGACTACTACCGCAACAGCGCTGACCTCCACCCCACTATTGGGGCAGAGCCGGGAACCACAATATAAGTACTCCTTTCCAAAAAAACACAAGAGAAGAATCACTCGATGTACTTTTATCATCTCAGTTGATGGATTTCTCTCTCGACACACTGACACCCATGAACTTACCATTTTTATGTACCACTGATCATCACAATCGAGACACGCTGCTTGATATCTGCAACCAAGAGGACTTTCGATACACCAGAAACACCACTACTACCTCTATTATTTTCCGATGAAATTCTTTTAGATGCCTGATAGATAACCTAACCTAAGGATCTTCAGTAGTCTTCCTCCAAACACTGACTATCTCCAACAATAGAAGATGCCTCATGACTCGAGCAAGTAAATTGGACATTCGATATCCCAGAAACAAATCTAGTAGCATCAGTTTCTTTTGGTAACATCCTTCAAGTCATTGATAAGTTGCTCCACCATATTTCTACCACAGGGTTCTTGTAACCAATCACTTCAACCAATCCATCTTATACTACTATCAGGATCAATTTTCTCTATCCATTTTTCCTTCTAATCCCAACACATATTCCCTTCTGGGGTTCCATCCCAAAACCCATGTGTGTTAGTAGGAATTACCCATCTAATCCTATATGTGAGCAATTATCCTTTTTAGAATCTCATGTGGGATTGGGGTTTCACCCATAAATCCTCCCATAAAATCAAGGACCACACAATTGACCCTCCCCTTCAACAGTATTGCATCAGATCCAATCATATAACCTGACTAAGACTTCAAGTAGTCTCATGATCTACACCTAGAGTTTCATTCATGTGCTACAAATATTCTTCACGTATAGATTACCCATGAGACATAGTATCTTCATGGTGGTTCCCATTCATGTTTGTGAACTCCCTCATTTTCCTTCCATGCATGATCTGTTTTTAGTGTGGAAATAATATTATCCTCATATAAAGACTAGAGGCTCTTATTCATGTGGATATTAGCCCATGATTCCTACTGTACACTTGTCCAGGTTGTCACGATATCTCTCTTCATTGTGTGTGGTAAGATCATACATGGAATGACTATCCAAATGGCCATTTTGGATCTTAAGTGTCAGACTCTATCCCTATCCATAGAACATATTTATGACATTGTGTGTCTACTAAGAGGCACTTCATTAAACAATGACCTACTTATAGACTCGATAATGTGACACCAGTTTTAATACTATAGTGAATTTTATCCACGAGAACCAGGGAGTTATGATGCATATAGACTCATTACGGGATGATATATGTGAAGAAGACCATTTTGATATCCACCTTCAGGGGATCGATTTTATCACATTCCTGTTTTTCATGAATGGTTCTACTCAAACATGTGATCACATTAGTATCAATCATATCAGATTACATGTTTTAGTGTGGGGATTCATCTCCACATGATAGTGGTTTATATAGAATTTTCCTCATGAAAGAAAGAGTAGTAATATAGCCTGCCTCATGCGTCATTCCAGGGGAATATTCTTATAGATTTTATCATGATAACATATCAAACATGGTGTCTTCATGTGACAAAAATGTCTTCATAATGACCTATATACGACTAGGAAAATCCCCTAGTCACTCTGTCAACCTATGTAGTTGAATCATAATATGATTCCCGATCACAGGGAACCATGTATCATCCTCCTTTAGTAGATCAGTGTGCATGTTGTATCCTTCTTCAAGAGATTCATCACATAAAACCATATATTGTATCATTTTATGAAGTGTGGGTGCAAGAAAACCTCACATAAATGCATCCATGGGCCCAAAAAATTGTTCTGGTCATTGGTACCACCTCTCATGGAAGTTAGGATATAATCCAAAGGTGCTGGTTTATCTCCCATGGTGGAAAGATGACATCTGAGTGTAAGGTTGAATAAGACCCCAAATCACACATATAAATCACTTGATATGCTTGACATGTGTCCATTTGAAGAAAAGAAACTGATTCACAATTATGAGTGTCAACAAATTCCCCACATAGAATTGGATTTTTTGAAATGAAAAGAATCTTATTCTATGGTAAATATAGAACACATTGTCAAATATTTTAATGATGATAAATTCATCCAAGGTGTGTCTAGAAGAGAGAGGTTCCTCTTATTTTTTTCCCTAGACCAATGAAACTAGAGGGTATATAATATTTTATTCTAAATCCATAGAGTGGGTGTTAAAATATTCCCCATTCTTATTGACTACATCACTAGTATGCTATATATTAGGTTCTTCTATCTCAAACCTTCTATAACTATTTTTTAGGGTCTTTTGGCATGGAAATTCAATCACAGTAGTTTAGGATATTTTATCTCAGACCTTCTCTCAGTGTAGTTTATGTTGAGCAAATTATTGTTTTCAACAATGCGTATTAATGTTATTTTTATGATAATTTTGATGCTCACAAATATCCTTAGTTGTTTTCTAATGATTTCACTTAGTATTTTTCAGGAGATTATTAATTTATTTTACTCTTGAAATAAAGATAATTTATTACTTAGTGCGGAATCTATTTTAGCGTGTTCTGGAAACACTGTTCATGTCTTACGTAGATGAATATAGCGCGGAATCTGTTTTAGCACGTTCTGGAATCACTGTTCATACCATACGTGGATAAACATAGCGTAAGGATGAAAAGCCTGTATACTTTTTGAAGTACGAGAAAAGTATGGTTAAACAACCATACGTTTTTCAGCAAAGTATGGAAGGAGAACCTTACGTTCAGAAGGAACCTTACATTTTGTTATCAGCAAAGTATGGAAGGTGAACCGTACATAAATTCTAAGAGATACGTTTGTTTCTCAAAAGTATGGTTCATTAACCTTACTTTTGTAAACAACCATACGTTCTTGGAAAAGTATGGATCAAGTAAAATTATGGATATTTTACCATACGTTTGAATGATGAAGAAAAAGTACGTTTGTTATCAACCCTACGTTTGTGATCAACCCTACGTTTGTTATCAACCCTACGTTTGTGATCAACCCTAGGTTTGTTATCAACTATACGTTTGAAGACTATGTTATTAACCCTACGTTTGGAAGCCACGTCATCAACCTTATGTTTGGCGTCGGAATTTTCGGCAGACGGTTTTTATATACAACGATCAATAAGCTGATTTCTGGGAAAATTTCAAGCCTTATTTAAAGTCATTTTAAATTATGAATTTGACTTATTCAAAGCTCTTTTATTAATGGATTTAAGATCGAATTAAAAGGATATTTTTATGTTGAGTCTTAAGGGAAGTTACGACTTCTCTGTAAATTTAAATTTTTGAATATTGCGAATCAGAAGGCAACTTTTATAGATCTTAACGTGCAGGCGATATGCATTATTATTTACGCTCTCTCTGAAACACAAAATAAAATGTATGATGAGGTGATCGATCTTTTATTATTAAAAAGGTGGAAAACAGAGATTTCAACTATTCACGATTGATCTACTGATTCAACAGGAGCATAAAAGCTATGTTTGTTCAAGAAGAAGGAACTCAATAGAAGATTCACTTGTTCTACATCAAATATCTTATGTGGATCCACTACTCCTGAGGTTGTGAACTATATCTCTATATCTACTATAACTGGATCAACTCAAAACAGCTTCATCTTGAAGATCAATATTTCTAGAGTCTTTGATCCATCTACTGTCAATTGCATTCTGTTGCAATTGTGAGGATCAACTGGAAATTTCTTTCTGAAATTTTTTTATTCTTGAATAACCAGCTTCTCGTTCTAAGCTGGGTAGGTTCGTGTTTGAACCAGAAGGCTTTGTTTTGCCTTAAATTGTAATGTTGTCAACTTCCTGTACTCAGTTGTGAATCATTCTGTCGAAAACAGGACCAGATAGTGAAAATCACAAAGCTCGTGGAGTAGAGCATTGGTGGAGTGGACTAGGGGATTTCTGTTCCCCGAACCACTATACATCTTCGTGTTCTTGTTTTTACTTTTTCCACTGCATGATCAAATCTGATAAAGTATAAAGGATAGAACTCATTCAAGAAAAGAGCTATTGGAAAAATTGCAAAAGACACAATTCACCCCCCCCCCCCTCTTGTGTATAATCTGTAGATTTAGATCTGACAATTGGTATCAGAGGAGGAGCTTCTGACAGAGCCTTAGAAAGTTAGAAGCATTTAAGGATTATTCAACAGAGCATTATGACTGATACAAGAGAAGGGATGTCGATGGTTAGAGCACCATATTTTAATGGAGACAACTATGGTTGCTGGAAATCGCGTATGATAATATATCTGAAAAACCTTGGATATAGAGTCTATTCAAAGATTCTGAATCCTTATGAAATTACTGAAAATCTTGATGTATGGAGTGCTACTATAGAGGCAAAGTACGATATGAACTTGAAGGCTATGAAGTCAATTATCTATGGTCTAGGACCAGATGAATTTAATAGAGTATCTCAGGGCCCAACAGCATATGAGGTGTGGCAAACAATAGCTATGGCATATGAAGGAACAGATAATGTAAGGCAAATGAGATATGAAACTGCAAAACTGAAATTTGATACTTTCAGAAAGATTGAAGGTGAGAGCATTACCCAAATGAATGGGAGATTGACAGAAATTGTCAATACCATAACTGCTCTAGGAGAACCTATTAATCAGGTTGATCAAGCATTAAAAGTACTGAGAGTACTTCCTATTAGATGGAATGGTATCTCTACTTCAATCAGACAATCAACACCTGTCAAAGATCTAACTATGAGAGAGCTGATTGGTACACTGATGATGTATGAAGCTAAAATGAAAGATGAAGCTAATGAACATAAAGTGCTTATCAAAAGAGAATATACTGCCTTGAGGGTAACATCACTACAAAAGAATAGAAAGATGAAGAGAAAAGAAGTCAAAGACAAATCAGAAAGCTCTGACTCATCCAACTCAGATGAAGAACTGGATCAACTAGCCAGAAAATTTAGAAAATTCTACAACAAGAAAAGAGGCTTCAAAAAATCCTTTATGGGAGATAATAAGGATGTGAGATGTTATGAATGAAAAAAGATGGTACATATCAGACCAGATTACTCACAATTGAAGGATGCAAAGAAAAAGAAATTCTTCAAAAGAAATGACTTTGAGCAAAAACACAAGAAAGCTATGAAATCCACTTGGAGTGTATCTGAAGACTCTAGTAGCTCTTCTAAATCAAGCTCAGAGAAAGAAGAAGTCAATCTAAAGGCAAACATGTGTTTCATGGCAGAAACTGATGAGGTACACTCATATTACTCCTCTGAATCACATTCGGAATCAAGCTACGCAAATAAAAAACTAGCAGCCTACTGCAATATGCTTGAAGAAAGATATGACTCACTATTTAAAAAACATAAGTCACTAAAAAATATACATAAAGCTGTTTCAGATGAAAGAGATACAATGCTTAAACAACATAAATAATTAACTGATAAATACAATTCAATTAACACTAACTACATTAATTTTGAATCAAGAATAAAAACACTGCAGGGTGAAGTAGAATCTTACAAACAGGCTGCATTGGTTTTTACAAAAGGAGAGAATTCATTAAATGAAATTCTTGGAAAAACTGTCATTAAAAAGGAGAGATTTGGAATTGGCAGAAAAGGAGAAAAACCAAAGCTATATAAAAATTATTTTGTTCCTAGCTCTAAAAAGCTTAATTGTAATTTTTGTGGGGCAAAGGGACATGTAGCTAAAAACTATTTCTTAAGAAAACCAAAATTTTGTGGTATTAAGAAAGCTGATATTTAAAAATACTTATATGATTCAGCTAATTATAAAAGAACAAAGAAAATATGGATTCCCAGATCTTTTCTAGCTAACACTCCTGGACCCAACAAAATATGGGTACCAAAGCAATTTGTTTGAATGACTTTGCAGGTAGCAGGTCACCAGAGAAGAAAAGATATATGGTACATGGACAGTGGCTGCTCAAGACATATGAGTGGAAACTCATTGAATTTTTCTTCACTTACTCAAAAGGAAGGAAGACTTGTCCCATTTGGTGATAATGCCAAAGGAAAAATCATTGGCATTGGAACAGTTGGAGATCCAAAAACAGTCTCAATCAACAAAGTACTTTATGTACAAGGACTAAAACACAGTCTGATAAGTATCTCTCAACTTTGTGATGATGGATATACTATTGATTTTACTAACAATTGTTGTACTATTTTTAAAGATAAACTATTTAAATTTAAAGCACCAAGAAGTGAAAATGTCTATACATTGGATTTAAATTCATTGTGTAAACAACAAGTAAGCTGCTTAACTGCTAAAGTAAGGAATCCTAGATCTATCATAGAAGATTTGTTTATTGCAATGTATATGTTTTACATAAGTTATCTAAGAAACATTTAGTTTCTGATTTACCTTATCTCAAATTTGAGAGTGATATATTTTCTGATGCATGTCAACTTGGCAAGCAACACAAATCATCCTTCAAATCTGTTAATAAGGTTGCTACATCTAAGCCTCTAGAACTTTTTCATATTGATTTGTTTGGACCTTGAAGATTAGCAAACTTAGCTGGTAAATCATATGTATATGTTTTAGTTGATGAATATTCAAGATTTACATGGATTTTCTTTTTGAAATTTAAAAATTAAGCTTTTACTTTATTTGAAAGTTTCTGCAAATCTATTCAAAATGAAAAAGGTTTCATTATAATCTCATTAAGAAGTGATCATGGTGGAGAATTTTAGAATCTGGAATTTAATTCCTTTTTCTCAAATATGGGTATTAAACACACCTTTTCTGCACCCAGAAAACCTCAACAAAATGGGATTTTACAAAGAAGAAATAGAACAATTCATGAAATGGCTAGAACTATGTTAAATGAATATAGCCTACCTATATATTTATGGGTAGAAGCTGTGAATACATCTTGTTATATAATTAATAGAGTTTTAATTATACATATTTTGAAAAATATACCCAATGAACTATGGAATAACAGAAAACCTAAATTAAATTACTTTAAAGTTTTTGGATTCAAGGTTTATATCTTAAACACCAAGGATAATCTTGGTAAGTTCAATGCAAAATCTGATGAAGGTATTTTCTTAGGATATTCTGCTATCTCCAAATCTTATAGAGTTTATAATAAGAATTCAAGGATTATTGAAGAATCAGTTCATGTGAAATTTGATGAATCTGATCCTTTTGAGAAAAGTACAGAACAAATGGATGAACTTGACTCTAATGATAACATGAGACTTGAGAATTTAAAGAATGATTTTTAAAATGATATAAAAGAAATTCAGTCCAGTTCAGAGGAACATGAAACTGAAGAACCTTTAAATATTTTACCTAGACAGTCTAGAACCCTAAAGAATCATCCTTTAGAAACTGTAATAGGTGACTTAGAAACTGGTTTTCAAACTAGAAGAAACTTAGGAAACCTAGTGGAATTCTCTACCTTCCTATCTCAACAAGAACCCAAGACTATAGAAGAAGCTTTAGATGATGAAATCTGGGTAATAGCAATGCAAGATGAATTAAACCAATTTAAAAGAAAATATGTTTGGATTTTAGTGGAAAGACCTAAGAATTATCCTGTAATAGGAACCAAATGGGTTTTTAGAAATAAATAGGATGACCAAGGCACAATAACTAGAAAGAAAGCATGATTATTAGCTAAAGGATATAATCAAGAAGAGGGAATATATTATGATGAGACTTTTTCACCTATATCTAGGTTAGAAGCCATTAGAATCCTTTTAGCCTATGCATCTTATATGAATTTTAAATTATTTTAGATGGATGTCAAATCTTCCTTTTTAAATGGACATTTATTGGAGGAAGTTTATGTTGAGCAACCTCTTGGTTTTGAAAACTCTCAAAAACCTGATTCTATTTTTAAACTTACTAAAGCTATTTATGGCCTTAAACAAGCACCTAGAGATTGGTATGAAATATTATGATCTTTTTTTTGAAAAATAATTTTACTGTTGGTATGGTAGATCCAACACTTTCTAAAAAAATTGTGAAAAATAATGTTTTATTGGTTCAAATTTATGTTGATGATGTAATCTTTGGATCAACTAATAAAAATCTTTTTCATGAATTTTCAAAATTAATGCAAGAAGAATTTGAAATGAGTATGATGGGAGAATTAAATTTCTTTTTGGGTCTTCAAATATTTCAAAAAGATTTTGGAAATGTTTTAAACCTAAGAAAATACATTACTGATTTACTTAAGAAATTTGGACTTGAGAATAGCAAGACATTTACAACTCCTATGTGTACTAATATAGAACTTGATTTGGATGAAACTGGGAAATCATTTGACAACAAGCTATATAGAGGTATGATTGGTAGCTTGTTATATCTTACTGCTAGCAGACCAGATATAATGTATTCAATATGTCTTTGTGCTAGATTTCAATCAAATCCTAAATAATCCCATCTAACTGCTGTTAAGAGAATTTTTAGATATTTAAAAGGAACTGTTTTTCAATCTCTTCTTTATCCTAAAACTTCTTATTTTAATTTGATTTCATATTCAGATGCTGACTTTGGAAGTTGTATATTAGATAGAAAAAGTACATCAGGTACATGCCACTTTTTAGGAAAATCCATAGTATCATGGTCTAGTAAGAAACAACATTCATTTTCCCTATCAACAGCTAAGGCATAATATGTTTCTGCTAGCAGTTTCTATGCACAAGTTTTGTGTATGAAAAACAATCTTATGGACTTTGGATTTAATTTTAATAATACACCTATTTTATGTGATAATACGAGTGCAATTAATATTTCGAAAAATCCTATTAATCATTCTAGAACTAAGCACATTGATATAAGGCATCACTTTTTAAGAGATCTTGTTATTAAAAAGGATATATTTTTAGAAATTATAAATACTATAATTCAATTAGCAGATATTTTTACTAAACCTCTTCCCACTACAAGTTTTGATTTTATTAAGGGGGAGCTAGGTTTATTTAATTTTAAATAATTTTCTTTTTTATTTTTGTTTTTGTAAATTTTATTTTGTTTATTGAATACTGTTTAAGTATTTCTTTCTTTCGTCATATGAAAAATTTATTTATTTTTTAAATATATGTAATGATGAGTGATTACACAGGAATCAAAGCTGTCAGAGTCGTTTCGACTTCTAAACATTTTCACTTATATAGAAACCCTTTCAAAATCCAAAAATCGCACTTCCTCTTCTGAAACCCTAACCTTCAAACTTTTGAAACCATAACCTTCAAACCTTCAGAGACTCTCTCAATAATGGTAGGGACTAAAAGATCCCGTGAGGCCGAGCCGAGTAATGCAAAGAGACAACGCACTGAGGGAAGAAAAATCTTACAAGGAAAGGTAATCGATCTCGATTGGTTGTTTCAGACAAATCTTTTGTTGAAGCAAGCGTTGTCATTCCAGAATCTTGAACAGATGTTCAACAGTGAAAATAGAGAATTTCTATATGAAGTTGAACTTATATACTTCTACAAATCTGTACAGTTTAGTCTGGGAGATACCGAAGACAGTATGTTGGAAAAAATAGAGGATAGGGATTTCTCAATTTCTTCAGTAGAGATTAGTCAGATTCTCAACTATCCTCATGAGGGAGTTTTTCATTTTGACTTAAAGAATATAGGAGATTCTGTGCATAAATCCGAAGACATTATGTCTTTTCTTTTTTGGTATCAAGACAATAAAGAAAATGTTTGTTAAGGATTTGGAGCCTGATCAGAAGATTTTGATAAAATTTATTCAGACCGGAATAGCTCCATGGATGGCAGAAATGGAGAAGATTTTGTACACTGATATGTATATAATGTTTCTCTTGCTAAGTCATATTAGGTTAAACTTTCCAATATACATGATAAGGTATCTCAGTTATTGTTGTCAAAACGAGGCCAGGATGAATTTCTATCCCTTTGGTAGATTTATTTCCAAGCTGTTGTTTAAGAAAGACATGGTGAGATTAGTGGAAGCTAGAGTTAACTGTCATCACAGTAATACATTTAATGCTGGAACTTTGATGAATGTTGGATATTTCTGGAGCACAATTAAATGAAAGCTTTTTCTAGTAAGAGCTGAGGAAGACTCAGAGAGTGCTCAGGCTCAACCTGCTATGTCCAAGGAGGGACAAGATGAACCCAGAGTCAGAAATGTAGCAAGAAGGATTCTCTTTGAAGTGACATATGTTGAGGAAGACAGAAGCCAAGAGGGACTTCATTCAATAATAAGAAGACCAGTAAATGAGGAAGTTACTTCCACTATTTTGGAAACTCCACCAGAACCTTTAATTTCTTATTCTATTGTGAGAGAAATTGTTGCCGATAAAACCATGAAATATGTTACTGAGAGAATGCCTCTGGTAGAGAAATCAAGAGCTCAAGAAAAATCTCAAAGGGACAATCAGGAACAGATTGTTGCTGATGTTGAAGTTGCACTTCAACAGGAACAAGAGATTGAGGCAGTGCCTAGTGAATAAGTGTCCAGACCTTAGGAAACTTCTTCAAATAATATTCTTGAAAATCCAATAGAAGGAATCGATGCTATTTTTTGTGATGATGTTTGTGATGAGCATGTTTCTGAAGCACAAAAAGAGGTACTTCAAGAGGATTTTTCTATGGAGGAGTTTGAAAACTCTATGGAAACATCTGTGGACCAACCTTCTCAGGACAAATAAAAGGAGAAATCTGATGCTGAATCATTGCCTTTGGTATTGATGCATCAACCTGAGAATGTGAATCAAGCACAGGGTGCATCTGATTCAAGGAAAGAAGAAGTTGAATAACTGTACAGAAAAGTATCTCAGTTGGAATCTGAGAATGATTCTCTTAGAAATGCTTTAGACTTAGAACTTTTGAAGTTTCAAAAGCTGAAGGAGTGTATAGTTTCAAGGCAAGAAGTTGAGATGTTTAATGAGGATATGCTGACTGTTGTTACTCAATTAAAATCCGAAATGGTTATGAAGTCAGATTTATCAGATCTGAAGTTGTTTATGGAGAATCAATTTGCATCAGTTGCAAATAACGTAGTTAGTGGTTCAGGTACTTCACCGGACTTAATCAGAAGGTTTCAGGCTATCACAGCTGCAATGAGCACCATGAATGACAGGATTCAAGATCTTTAATGTAACTGTGCTCCTCTATTAGTGTTGCTGGACAATCAGAAATTCTTAGTGGATCAACTGACATCTAGTGATCCATTAATAAGAATTTTGTTAAATCAATTCTCAGAGAAGCTGTCAGTATTTGTTGAAAAAGAGTAAAGGATGCATGTGTTTTTCAGAGTCAATTTAATTGAGGATATTCATATGACTCAAGAGAACATAGAGCTCATTTTCAAGCTTGGAGATGGGATGATGAAGAGACTTCGAGAGCAGTTTACAGAAATCAAGTCTGCAATTCAGAGGAGATAGACCATGTTGTCTATCTTACCCAAACCTTGATTCATGTGTATATCATTTTCATGTATATACTACTGTTTTTGAATGAAATTTTTTTTCTTCATTATTTATTTTTCTCTTTCCTTATTTGTTTTACTAATTTTATTTTTAATATGCCAGTACTCCAGATTTAATTCTTGATAAAAAGTTCGTAAAAGCATTTACTAACAGTTCAGTGCAATATTAAATGTGTTAAAATCCATGATTTTTCATTCTTTTCGATATCAGTAAAAGGGGGAGAATTTTGGATACACAACATCAATATTTAGGGGGAGTTCATTTTATTGAGGGAGAAAATTAGATGGGACATTTGGATTTATAATTATCTTTTTTGTGGAAAGATTTTATTTAAAAATTTATAACGAATTTTGAAAGTTAATTTTGTTTTGTTTAAATAATTTTAATTACTTTATGGGTATTGTTTTAAGGGTTTTTTGATCATCAAAAAGGGGGAGACTGTTGAGCGAAGTATTGTTTTAAACAATGCGTATTAATGTTATTTAAAGGGGGAGATTATTGAAAATAATACTCTGTCTCTTTATGATAATTTTGATGCTCACAAATACCCTTAGTTATTTTCTAATGATTTCACTTGGTATTTTGCAAGAGATTATTAATTTCTTTTACTCTTGAAATAACAATAATTTATTACTTAGCGCGGAATCTGTTTTAGCGTGTTCTGGAAACACTGTCCACATCTTACGTAGATGAATATAGCGCGAAATCTGTTTTAGCATGTTCTGGAATCACTGTTCATACCCTACATGGATAAACGTAGCGTAAGGATGAAAAGCGTGTATACTTTTTGAAGTACGAGAAAATTATGGTTAAACAACCATACGTTTTTCAGAAAAGTATGGAAGGAGAACCTTACGTTCGGAAGGAACCTTATGTTTTGTTATCAGCAAAGTATGGAAGGTGAACCGTACGTAAATTCTAAGTGATACGTTTGTTTCTCAAAAGTATGGTTCATTAACCTTACTTTTGTAAACAACCATACATTCTTGGAAAAGTATGGATCAAGTAAAAGTTTGGATCTTTTACCATACATTTGAATGATGAAGAAAAAGTACGTTTGTTATCAACCCAACATTTGTGATCAACCCTACGTTTATTATCAACCCTACGTTTTTTATCAACCCTACGTTTGTTATCAACTCTAAGTTTGAAGACTATGTTATTAACCCTACGTTTGGAGGCCACGTCATCAACCTTACATTTGGCATCGGAATTTTCGGCAGCCGGTTTTTATGTACAACGATCAGTAAGCTGATTTCTGGGCAGATTTCAAGCCTGATTTAAAGTCCTTTTAAATTAAAACATTGACTGATTCAAAGTTTTTTTATTAATGGATTTAAGATCGAATTAAAAGGATATTTTTATGCCGAGTCTTAAGGGATGTTACGACTTCCCTGTAAATTCAAATTTTTTAATATTGCGAATCAGAAGGCGACTTTTATGGATTTAAACGTGCTGGAGATATGAATTATTATTTATGCTCTCTCTGAAACGCAAAATAAAATGTATGATGAGGTGATCGATCTTTTATTATTAAAAAGGTGGAAAACAGATATTGCAACTATTCACGATTGATCTACTGATTCAACAGGAGCGTAAAAGCTCTGTTTGTTCAAGAAGAAGGAACTCGATAAAAGATTCACTTGTTCTACATCGAATATCTTCTGTGGATCTAATACTTCTGAGGCTGTGAACTATATCTCTATATCTACTACAACTGGATCAACTCAGAACTGCTTCATATTGAAGATCAATATTTCTAGAGTCTTTGATCCATCTGCTATCAATTGCATTCTATTGCAATTGTGAAGATAAACTGGAAATTTCTTTCTGAAATTATTTTATTCTTGAATAACCAGCTTCTCGTTCTAAGCTGTGTAGGTTCGTGTTTGAACCAGAAGGCTTTGTTATGTCTTAAATTGTAAAGGTGTCAACTGCCTATACTCAGTTGTGAATCGATCTGTGGAAAAGAGGACCAGATAGTGAAAATCACCAAGCTCGTGGAGTAGAGCATTGGTGGAGTGGACTAGGGGCTTTCTATTCCCCGAACCACTATACATCTTCATGTTATTGTTTTTACTTTTTCAACTGCATGATCAAATCCGATAAAGTATAAATGACAGAACTCGTTCAAGAAAAGAGCTATTGTAAAAATTGCAAAAGACACAATTCACCCCCCTCTTGTGTATAATCTGTAGATTCATATCCAACAGTTTAGGTTCATTAAGTTAAGAGATTCTATTTCTTTAGTTTAGGGTCCTTTAGCTTAAAAATTTTATCAATGTAGTTTAGGGTCCTTAATCTAAAAACATCTATCACCGTGGTTTAGGGTATTTTAGATCATAACATCTATCAATGTAGTTTAAGGTATTTTATCTTGGACCATCTATTTCTATAGTTTAGGGTATTTTAGCTCAAAACTTTTGTTGCATTAGTTTAGGGTCCTTTAGCTTGTACCTTATATCACAATAGTTAATGATATTTTAGCCTGAACTATCTATATCTTTAGTTTAGGGACTTTTAGATGGGACCCTCTATCACTTTAGGTTATGTACTTTTAGCTGGGACCTTATATTCGGGTAATTTAGGGTAATTTAGCTCAAACCATCTATCACTGTAGTTTAAGGACTTTTAGCTCACACCTTATATCCTTGCATTTTATGATCTTTTATTCAGACCATCCATCACTGATATTTTAGGTCTTTTAGCATGGGCCTTCATTTGTTTCAGTTTATGGACTTTAAACATATACCTTTTATTTATGTAGTTTATGTACTTTTAGATTAGACCTTCTATTATTGTAGTTTAGGGTCTTTTAAATCATACATGATCGATGATCATGGAATGTCAGGCAGAAATGACATGAATGACTCCAAAAACACTATGGAATTGGGTTCTTCCAGGGTGTTGTTGAGGATCACGTTTATTAGATCTCCTTTCCTACAAAGAGGATATATATTCAGTTTGTGGGACAATTCCCTTATGCGTCGATAACATTTCCAAACAGTGGTGTATCCACTATTTTCCAACTGTCCTGGAAGAATTATGGGGGTAATATAGGTTGAGAATGAAATAATAGTGATTCTAGGTCCACACGGATAGTTTTAATATGAATGATGTAATTCATAACCATAATGTTTGAGTCTGTGAATATCGAATGGGGAAGACATACCATGTATGAACCATAACACCCCGAGGTTCTAGGTTCTTCTATGGTGTTTTCATGGATTATAATGATAGAAGTTCCATTATAGAATGTCTTAGATTCTATTAGTTGGTGGTTCAAGGCCCTTATGTGTCGATAACATGGTGAAGAAAAATATTATCTCCACTCCTTTATGGGGCCCATGAAATATTTTTGAAGAATTAAACATATAGATGATGAAGTTAGGTATAGGAGGAAACCTATCCAGTAAGGATTAGGTAATCCTAGGGTATTTTATATGTTGATCCTAAAGCTCAATCACTATTCCATGTGGTTACTAATTAGGAGGTGTGGACCATCAATGGTTCTGGAATGCAGTTTCGCATTCTGTCATTGAGAAATGGTACAAAACACTGTGATGTAACATCGATGATGTCGAATCCACACAGATAGTTTATTGGAGAGATTTTAAATCATGATCTTAGGTGCTTAGGTCATGAGTACTGACATGGTAAAATAATACCTGAAGTAGTTCATATCACACTGAGGTATTGAGTTCTACCACCATGATCTTATGGCTCACAAGGATTGGAAATACCTTTCTACACACTAACGCATTTGGTTGATGGACATTGGTGCATATGTTAGAGCCACAAGCATACTTGAATAGACCAAAAAAGGTTCCCTTGAAGCTATCTATCCTTTCCAAGGATTGTGGAAGGTTGTGGTGATCTGGGGTACTCAAATCATGAAAGGAGATATGTGGGAAGTGTAAAATTTGAGATGGGTTTGAGAACCCTAAATGTTTTGTTACCATCTAGTGAACATATTCTCATGGTGAGGAGATTTTAAAAGTCATTGATATGTGTTTATCAAGAACCAGGGGGTTTAGTGATCATTTCTTGTATTTAACTTGGGATACATAGTAGACTGTATGAGCATTATATATTATTTATATTCCTACTGATTTTGTCCTTAAAATATTGAAATGAGGATCTTAGCTAGTGAATAATCTACTTTTTCTCATCCCACAATTTGCAGGTTTTCAGACAAATATGTTTAATGCCTATTCCACTCGAATTTTATTGACTTACAATTTTGAGCCTTATAGGATAGATTTTATGGTCATGTATATTTTACTAGAGTCTATGCAATTTAAGTACATGTTGCACATGGACCTAATATAGGGAATGACTCACCAGATCCCAATTAGGATACTTAGGTTCAAGATTCCCCCAACATCCTTCTAATAGGGAGATTGAAATATTGTAAACCCTGGATCAAGGTTATCAGGACATGAGTAATGATATGGGACAAAACATACTCAGAGTAGTTGTGATCACACTAAGGTGTTGAGTTATACCATAGTGGTTTTAGGGCTCATAGGGATTATGAATCCCTTTTGTACAATGACTCATTTGGATGATGAACATATGTGAGTATGTCAGAGCCATAGGCATGCATCTATAGTCAATCAATGGGACCCTTAAAGCTGGGTCTCCTTTCTAGGGGCTATGGAATGTATTTGAAAACTGAGGTAATTGATATATTATGTATGATTTATGGATTAAGATGCTTAAAAGATAATGGAAACACCTCAAACTCTGGATGTATAGGATGAGGCCCTCATGGTCCTTTGATAAAGGGTGAAACATGGGTGATGGTCTGCATATTTTATTTTCAAGTACTGGTCACATATTCTATATAGTTATTGTCATTTAGTAAGGTTGTTTGGTTTGAATTTTAATGTCATGTGGTAAGGATGTGTTCTGTGTTGTTTATTGTCATGCGAAAAGGATGTTTTCAATACATTTGAACATAATGCAGTATGGACGTGGGAACTCACATGAAAAGAGTGTTCTTGATATACTACATGCATAAACAAACCGTACATAGATCCGACTTGCACGCTAAGCAATCTTGTAGAACTTGACCCCTTTGCAGTTTTTTCATACAGTTTTTTGTCAGTTGTTGTAGTTGGTCCTAGAATTAGGGATCTGAGCATCACTATATACCCTATAATGGCAAGAATCAATCCACACATTGTTCTATACAGAAAAAAATCTAGGCAGTTTTATCTTGTGCGTAGATGTGGGTATTGTTTATTTTGACCACTATATCTTGGACTAAGATTGGAAATATGGGTGTCACTACATATCCGGTGATAAACAGAATCAAACCACACACAACTCTTGAGTAATTGTGAAGATTAATGTCATGTGAAAAGGTTGTTGTCTTCTTAATGTGGAAAGGGTATTGTGTCTAGACCCAAGTATTGAAATTTGGGCAACACTACATATCTTGTGATTATTGGAATCAAGACATACATAGTTCTTAAGTGAGTAACTTCATGTGAAAGTCCAGACAACATTGAGAGAGGGGTAATTTTTTTTACCTAACCGTAGATTTGAGGATTTTGTAATCTCTATATATCAAATTATTTCACGAATAAATTCATATTTATTTCTTCAACAGAGGTATAGTAGGAGACAAACACCAATGGTAGTGGTAATCAAGGGTGATGTTCACAGGAATGGGTAGTTTTAGGTCCTGAAATAAACTTCAACTATATCTTTTATCATCATAATGTGAGGACTAATGGTATTCCATTTAAGGTCCCACATTCAATACCATGATGTAACTATCATGGGTCCTCATGCCTGTTTTATGTGGGGAAGCCTTCAAAAAAATACCTAAGCTCACGTGGGCTATGCTTTGTGTGAGAAACAAGGAATGGAAAGGGTTCCTCTCACTATGTATAAGAGATTTATGTATATAAAAGGGGGCTTTTTTCATGTGGTGGATTGACCAAGATATAAGATTGAGGCATCCCTATGTATCTCATTTGAAATAAGAATCAAATCATATATAGTTTCTAAAACATGTGAAGTTTAATGTAATGTGGTAAGAACATCAACCATGAATTTTAATGTCATGTGGTAAGGACGAAGTTAACAAATGTCAAGGACGATGAATCATTGTGGGATCCATGTAGTTTAATGTCATACGATGAAGACATATTTCTTGTAGTTTAACATCATGTGTAAGAACAAGGATCAACTGATGTGAAAGAAAAGAAATATTGTAGATAGACCCAATAATGGAGGTCTAGTCATCACTACGTATCCTTTCATGGAAAGAATCAAGAAACATTTAATTCATGGTAAACCATGTTGTTTAATGTTGTGCATAAAGGATATATATCTCCCAACGTGAATGATGATGGATGAGATTGAAATGTGTAGTTTTATATCACATTGTAAGGATGAAAAATGTCTTGAAGTTTAACTTCCTACTACCACGAAATATCCATACAGTTAATCTTCATGTGGTTAGGATGTATTTTCACAGTTTAAATTCTTGTAGAATACCATGTAGTTTAAATTCATCTTTCTTGGACTTGAGGCGTTGTTCAATTTATCCTCTTACTGCCAGGAAGATCAACCATGTAGTTTAACACTTTTTAGTGAGGAAGAACTGGTGTAGCTTAACATCATACAACTAAGACTTGATTTTATAGTTTATCATCATGTAACCAGGATTTCATGTGCATGATTACACCTTCACAAAGCATTTATTGATAAATTTCACATTATTGGGGGGGGGTGTGACATGGTCCCCATTTTTTGTGTCCAAAAAGTAATCTATTGTGATAATCCATTTTATAAAGTAAGGCCCTTCCCATTTGGGTTCCTGATTTAGATACTTTTTCCCTAATATCATTGGGGTCCGGATATCCAACTGTATCTCTCCATAGAGGAATGAACATAGGTGAATAATTTTATAAAATACCTGTGTAATCTGATTTTGATGGACTTCAAGGATGTAAAATGTGTGCAAACTATTCTCATTGAACCATTCCAATTTATTCAGCCGCTTTTTTGATTGATTGTCATCTAAGAGTTTTTCACGAATCATTATTCGAAGTGAAGGCAGTTGGACTTATATGGGTAACACTACATTGGTCCCCTACACCAATGAGTATGGTTTAGCTTATGTAGTAGTATGTATGGTGGTACAGTAGGCCCATAAATCATAGAGTATCATATCCATCCAGGACTTCTTATCCTTGTTCACCATATTATGGAGTGTACTCAACAGAGTCTTATTGATGGCCAATATCCATGCATTTTCTATCACTGGATATAAAAATGAGTGATTGTACTCAATATTTTTCTCCAAGTACAAGTTCTTAAAATCCATCAAATAGAAATTGGTGTTGTTGTCCTTTAGTATTGTTTGTGGGACCCCAAACTGGGTGATGATATGAGACTTTATGAAGTTGATTATTTTCATCATTCATTCTTCTTAGAGGGATATTATATCACACTATTTGGAAAAGGAGTTGGTAGAAATAGGATATACTTGAACTATTTTGTTGTGTTTTTTGGATATTGACCAACAACTTTTATTCCCCAAATGAAAAATGTCCAGGAATATTTAGTTATATATTGAAATTCTGGGGGATGATGGGTCATGGATTTGGAATGCATGAAATTTCATTTTGAATTAAACATATTCATGTATCATGGTTTCCCAGTAATACCCCAACCACTTGATTTGGTTAGAGATCTTGGTCCCATATTGATGAAAATTTCAAGTGCCTTTATGGGATTCTTCAATGAAATAAGGAATATATCTTTCGACCATGAATCTGAGGTGGATTTGATCAAAGACTCTTTTTTTGAGGTCCCTCTATTAATTTGATGTGATCTATAGGGTAATGTTCACTACACTATTCCAAATCAATTACCTTTCAACTCGATTAGCTGGGAGAGTTTTGTTTTTAAGATAATCGATCACAGGCTCTATCCATCCATGGATGGATGCTAGTTCATCACACTCTAGTGAGGGTTGAACTGATTGATCTCTTCCATATCATAGATGATAATCAACTAGACCATTTTTAGATGTGTGATGTGGAAGATAGATTCCTATTGATCAGGATTGGCTAGGACTATGGATGCATTAGCCAATGAATCAATGTGAGAATTTTTTGACTGGGGACCAGGAAGAAATGAGGTCTCAAAACGGAATTATGACATCAATCCCCTGATATAGCTAGTGAAGGGGGATATCTCATTCTTTTTTTATGTCATATTTTCCATTGATCTTCTTTATCACCAGTTCTGATCCGCTTTTGATATCTAGGTACACTATTTGCAGTTGTGGGGAAAGTTCAAACCTAGTAACGAGGGATTGGTATTCTACCTTATTATTCATGAAACCTTTTGATAGTGAGAAATAGTAGGGTAAAACTAATTTGTCTGGGGAGACAAATACAATCCCTAAGACAACCTGATTGAATCTCTAGTTTTCAATTCTTTTTCTATTAGGGATTTTGGTGGGTCCATCAAAATATATCTCCCATGTCCAAGGATTGTCGTCGGTATAGAATAATTCCTCGTCTAGAAGCATGACACCCACCCGAGTATTAATTGGGGGTAGGATGTGATGTGAGTAATTCAACTAGGGCTTTCCCTTTTACTTATTTCTGTGAAACAAAATTAATGATGTATTACTGTAGAATGAATGCCCATCGGGCCATGTTCTTAGTCAACAAGAGGAGACCAATGATGTACTTGAGAAGATCAATATTGTAGAACATATGGACTTCATGGTGCTACAAGTAATGCCTCATCCATTACACTAAGAAGATGGGTGTGAGGTAGTTCCTCTCGATATTAGAGTATTGGGTCTATGCACCTAGCATTGTTCTGTTGAGGTAGTAGAGATTGTTCTCACTACCAGAGTCATTATTCTGGGTGAGGAGGGAACCTAGTGAGAATTCCATAGTAGAAACAAAACATGGGTTTACTCTATTCTACTAGAGGAGTCAAGATCAGTCGGTGGAGTAATTATAGGTTAATAATTTCATAGGCTTCTGGGCAGTCATCATTCCACTGATATGTGATTCACTGGTTCATTATCTTAGTAAAGGGGAGAGCTTATCTCACATAGTTGTCTATGAATTGGATAATGTAGTTGAGGTTCCTTTGGATCCCTCTCATTTATTTGAGATTTCTAGGGGTGAAATTTCTAAATTATCACTAGTATTGTCTAGGTCAACCTCGATGCCGTGATGGTTCACCAAAACACCAAGGAACTCCCCTAATTTTACCCCAGAGGCTCATTTTAGTAGACTAATCATTAGACCATGGTATCATATCTTTTAAAATACTATTTGTAGGTACGTGAAGTTATCACTTCACTATTGGGATTTGAACACTAGGTTATTGACATAAAATCTGGCTATTCTTTACAATAATGTCTAAAAGATATAATGCATGGCTTGTTGATATGTGGTGTCAGAATTTATCAAGACAAAATTGCATGAAATGATAGTAAAATATCCCCTAAGTTACACTAAAGGCACTGAATTATTCATATTAATGGGCTATATTTAATTTATTATAACTTGAATACATTTTCCTAAAGGAAATAGCTTTGAAAGAAGCAGTTGTTTCGATCAATAGTTTGGTGATTGGCAATGGGAAATCATCTTTTGGGTACTTTAGATTAAGGTATATGAAATAGATGAAAACCCTAATATGCCTATTCTTTTTCTTGATAGGGGTGATGTATGTAATCCATATAGGGTATTTAACACCACATATCAAGATGGATTTGATTAATTTTTCAACTTCAAACTCTATATTGTTCGCATAAGTCTCGTGCATCCTTTTGGTTTCCTTCTTGAAGCTTCGATGCTCATCATGTATGTCGAGATGGTGCCAACCACATATTGTTTCAGTACATAAATTTATTTATAGTTCCAAGTGAACAAATATCAGTGTATCCTCAAAAATTCAATATATATCTCTTTCTCTTTGAGGGTAATAACAACCCTAATCAGTGTTGTCCACAATATGTCTTCTGCTCCATGATTTACCTATTTGAGCTCGTCAATTGGAGTGTATATTCCTTCCTAGAATGTGGGTGGGAAATTATAGAGGTTATCCTCATCTTATTATACTTCCATGTCAGTGGAGAAATTATAATATATAGTTCACAATCTTGGGGCTTCTCTATCACTATCATGGTGTGTGAGACCAAAATAAGAGACATTATAATCCATCTCTTCCTGATTCATTATAGAGAGATGCCATAGAAAATTGTCTTTTAAACATTCTCAGGGG
This sequence comes from Viscum album, assembly GCA_963277665.1. Classification (NCBI taxonomy): domain Eukaryota; kingdom Viridiplantae; phylum Streptophyta; class Magnoliopsida; order Santalales; family Viscaceae; genus Viscum; species Viscum album. Next base: position 2,137,960,982 of record OY728145.1, read on the forward strand.
GAAGGAGAAGCTTGGAAATATGGGGTTATTTCTATCACATTGACTATATTTATGGGGATCACATTGTCGTTGTCTAGCATAATATATGGATTTTCTGTGGCAGTCCACAAGCTATTGGGTTCCAAAAACTATATATAATCATCCACCATTGGTTATTTTCCACCCCTTTTATAAAAAATATTATTCATAATATGTGGATCTACATGTCTTTAAGTGGGTGATGTCACCATGTAGTAAGTCGACCTTCCATCAATGTGGAATTTCAGACACTAGTGGAGTATTGATGGTACCTCCAAGTGGCTATGAAGTCGAGGCCTTCGAAGCATGACATTGTATACAATGTATTTCTAGATAGCCATACACTCATCATCTGAAATGAGATCCCCAAACTGAGATTTGAGTTTGATCTTTCCAAGCAGGGTTTTTCTCGTGATTATCATACCCTTGATTGTTCATCTTTCAAGGACACAAGTTCCCTTCACAATATCCCAAACATTGAAGGGTTCAAACGTGGATGAGGCTAATCCCAAAACCATTATTAATCAGATCCATTTGGACATTAACATTATTGAGTCTTCCTAAAACATATAGGGTCCTAATGTTCCATTGGATGACCTATTACTAGCCCTAGTTAGGGAATGATATGGATACATGGAGTTCTGATGGAATGGTTTCCATTCAATAGTCCTTAGCTACAGTGACTTCTATATCAAATTCTTGTAGGCTCTAGAGCGCTTCAACAAGTACCTCAAGGAGTTATTTTTAGATACAGAGCATATACAGTATTGAGATCATGGTTTGGGAAACTACAACCTTTTTTATAATTTTATAATTTTGTTCCATAGGTCGCGACTTCTGGATGTGGGGTTTTTATATAATCTGTGACTCAAGAGCCGATGCATTTGAGGTGGACGGGCCTGATGGTTGAAATAATTTCATGGGTGTATATAACGCCTTGTCCCTAGATTCCCAGAGTCAGTGAATTATTTTAATACATTGATATGATTACATGGAATCAAGTCCCGAAAGATTGATCAGTATAGCTGTCTTGCAAAATATATTACATACATGAACGTTACATTACACTTTCCATTATAAGAAAAAAAATCCATTGAGAATGTCATTGTTCCCTTAGCATAACCCTACATCTCAAACAGAAAACACTTCTTGAGATCCTGGGAAAATAAAACATAAGAATGGGGTGATCTTAGATGCTCAGTAAGGGTAAATAATTTAGCGGAAGCTATAAAAATTTAAGGCAAGATGTGTAATAAAAACAATAGCCTTTTAAACATAAACGTGGAGATAATATGGAAATAATAAATCAAACAATACCATATAAACATGCAGATGGATATTCTACTAGTTGAATAATCACATGTAATAACTAATTTCATAATGTTGGAATGTATATTATCGGACCTTAATTTCTGTGTCAAGGCCTCGTTCCATGACCTAGGGTATAACTGTAATTATACCCCAACCCGGGGAGACTCTGTAACCAGACTTCAACCCAGAGAGCCTCTGTAACCGGACTCCAACCCAGAGAGCCTTCGTAACTAGACTCCAACTCAAAGAGTCTGCTGTAACTGGAGCCCAACCCGGAGTGCTTACTTTTACTGATCCCCAACCCGGAACAAACTATTCCAATAGATTCATCTTAATAAAAGGTTTAAACATAACATAAACATTCGTATTAAAACTAGTATACAAAATGTCCATACTTTATCTATAAACCATTAATGGTGTAAAAATAACACATCCGCAGTAAAACATATCACAACACCTTCAATAGCATATGAATGTTTTGTATCATAACAAATCAACTTTATATAGGATTAAAATCCATCAAAGGATGTTGACATAGATGAAATCAAAACTATTTGAGAGAAATAAATATTTCTATTTTGAAATCATTTAAGATTCACATAATTATAATGAAAAAATTTGTTTTTAGAATATTCTTATAAGCTTATAAGGGAAGCTTCGATGATGTTATAATGGAAAAATATAGCTTCACCCTCCATATAAATTAATAAAGACATTCTTACCTTAATTTTTTCAAAAAGGTTATAAAGTACATATTTTGGAAAACGATGGAAAGATTCCATTAAAAACATATAAGTTCAAATAAGTTTATAAATGAATTTTTCCCATTGTCTAGTTTATAATATAAATGTTTTGAAATACATTTTAAGAAACATGGATGTGGATGATAAAGAGGTCTCGGTAGATACTTACGTAAAAACAACCTCGGTTAATAAAGAGATTGTGAAATTAACCCTTACCAATTTGGTAACATATAAAAAAACACCCCATGAATGAAGTATCAAACAATGAAGATGTAAATACACATAAATTAATGTGTATTTGTTTCTTTTGTAAATGGGGATGAACTTGATTGTTTAAGGTTCAAACTTTCCAATCGGTTTCTAATGAGTTTACTCGTTGAACTGGAAACATCCAATGATTCTATATCCATTTAGACCCACTTTCCAAAGGTAGGTGCTCATTATTTATGGGAAGATGAGGATTAAGAATTTTCATTGGTTAAGAGGCTGAGAGGTCAGGCTCATCACACCTTTTTGAGGGGAATTATTACCTACTCCGGGACTCTCTCATAGATTTAAGTTATGTTCATGAATCCTTATTAATTTACCAAGTATGAAAATGATTTTTCCTTTAGATTTGGCAATAAATGATTGATATGTAAGAGATTTAGAGAATATTTTATATGTATTTGAGGTTCTTCATCGATAGTGAATCATCCGTATTTATTAGAGATTCGTAGTCAATGCTATCCTTCAATATATTATATAGAAATCTCTTGGTCATTATGATAACCAAACTGGTTTTAAAGAGACTCAGTGGGGCACTTGAAGTTTATTTTCGTTCAGAATGATATGGATTATTTCAGAGTTGGGATTGTACCCATAGATGGGCTACCTACGTATCCTGATTAAAAAGAAAGGAATCAGAACCCACATAGTTTGAAAGGAAGGATGTAGTTTAACGTCATATGGGACGGAAAAAAGAATTAATGAAAGATGGGCTTTGACCTTATAAAGGTTTCCTACATGCTCTAATTTAAATGAAGAGATAAAATTCCATGTAGTTCGGGGAAGAAATATGAGGCTTATGCATGCCTAATATTCCAAAAAGATATTTTGCGATTACTTTTACACTCTAAGCTCACGTGATTCATACTCAATGTGAGAAACAAGAGGTATCAGTAAATCTAACGATTGAACCATGAAATATGAAGTCATAAAAACTGATATGGGGCTTATGTATGTATGACGACCCAAGTAAATGAAGATTAGGACTTTGTTCAGGAAAGAAGCCCAGGAGTAGGGTCTATAAAGGTATTTGTACTTTATGGAGATTTGGAATTTTAACTTGGGACTTACTCCAATGAAGGAGTCCCAAATTAAGAGGAACTTATGATTGGGTTTTATTCCTAAAAAGGAAGCCCAAATAAAAATAAATTAAGACTGGGGATTACTCCTAAGGAGGATGCCCAAATTTAAACGAAATTATGATTGGGGCTTAATCCTGAGAAGGAGGATGCCCAGATTAAGGAACTTGGGGGCTTACTCTTAAGGAGGATTCCCATATTAAGGGGACTTGTAATTTGGGGATTCTTGTGAGAAAGAGTCCCAAATCAAAAGATCTTCTCAATAATTCTTTTTAGATAAAAAATCCAACACAAGAATCATGCCACAAATGGATTCGAAGAGGGTTTTGAAGGCTATATTTGAAGAGGAGAGGTGGATTTGAGGAAAGGAAGTGAATTGGAAGGAGGCACGCAAGTCCTGGTCTGGCGTGAAAGTCATGTTTGTGAAAGTATACTTGTGTGACAAGAGTTCACTTGGGAAATGAAGAACCTGTAGGGTAATACTTGGGCGAGACTTGGCTCAAGACCTTAGTATTATCCCTAGATGCTTCCGGAAGGGTAGTGCGCAAGTTTCCATGAGAGGACAAGGCGGCACACATTTTTCTCCATTTCCCTTAAGGGTTGGACACATAGGCGCACAAGTATTTCTAACTCTTAGGCCTTATTCTTTCTCTTTATAGCTTCTATTCTAGGTAAAGGATTACCTTATAAGTGTTCTGAAGGCTTCAGACAGAGACTTGGATGACCAGATCTTGAATATGGGTTTTGGAAAAACTTTCCTTCAAATGGGGGGCCCACAGGGGGTATTTATAGTCCACCTGAGGTTTGGGTGAAATTTTACATAGGGAGAACAACTGACTTGCGCACCTCATATCTGGTGCACTGGTGATGTGCGTGCCCAAGGCTGATGTGCAGGTATACTTGCACGCCTTAATGCCTTTGAAATATTTGATGAATCTTCCCTCTTCTTTGCTCGAGGTATTCTCCTTAGTCAATCTCTGGACTATGTGATGGAACGGAGTGTCATCAAAAGTCTCCCCTCAGAGTTGGATCCAAAAAAGGAGAGAGGGTTTAACTCTAAGTTAAAGGAGAAATTAGGTTCCATAGGCGCGCTGGTTTGAGGTGCATAGGAGAAAAAGTGTCATCAAGATCTGACCAGAGCGAGGTTGTGGACCACTATCGGCGAATTTGAGGCTGTGGTGCCCTGAGCTGAGGTTGATCATGCTGCAAAGCTTAAGGAGATAAATCATAAGATCAAGGAGAAAGTTTTCTAGTAGACGCACCTTCAGAAACAATTTGTTTTTGTTGTAGTGGGACTTGACCAGTGTAACAATTCACTGGAAGGAGTTCAAACGAATGGTGTGAAATCCATCGCAAATGCCAAGAAATCACTCCTTCAAGCTGAAAAGAGTGAAGCTGGTCGAATGAATGAACTTCATGTGGCTACTGATGAATCTCGGGATTCCGTAAATCAAATGAAGAGTTATGTTGAAAACCTCTTGTAATTTCTTGAAAAAGAGAAGATAATCGGATTTGTGGATGTTCTTCTAATTTTTTACATCAATGAAAAACACTTTCATCTTTAATCATTTGTTCATGAATTCTCTTGCTACTTGATTTAATTAATTTTTCCTAAGAAAATGGTCCTAGTAAGAATAGTTTGATTGTTTCTAGGATTATAAAAATAAACCTACAAACTTTGAATATTTTTATTGGTCAATATTACCTAAATCATACAAAATGTATGTTTAGCGACCTGGGACTCGACTTTTGTTCAGAGTTCCTTTTACAGGTTCCCAATTTAAAGAGTACCCTATCTCTTGTGGGCAGTTTAATGTCATGCATGTCGTACATAAAAAGGCTAATGTTTTAGGTCGAATAGCTTTGACCGAATGGATTAAAATTGACTAAATTCTTTGATAATTTATTTGAAAACATATTACCACATTCAGGTATGGGGAAAACATGTAAACTATGACTTAAGAAACATTGAATCTGAAAAATGATGTTAAAAAAAGGGCTAATAGGCATTAGAGGAAGTATTTCCAAAGAGTGAAGTTACCACTATTTAAAAAACCCGTTAGAGGGTTGAATTATTCATGGCTAATTAAGGGAATTGGATACATAGTCAAATAATAGAATATTTTGGCCGACAGGTCCGTTATGTAGACTACCTATGCAAGGCCACCTAGGGGCACGTACTGCATAGTCAAGAAAAAATAACTCTCAGAAATTTTACATTTCTTTTGCTAAAAAACCAGTGGAAGTTTATGGAGATTAAATTTTTCTAAAGCATAGAGTCTGCTGTATGGAGAGAGGTACTCAAATATGGAGAGGATATTTCCAATAAAAATTGTCATAGAATTAGAAGAATTTTACTCCTGAGAAGGTCTGACCCAAACCTAGGGAAGGTAAATATAAACAATAGACATAAATACTTTTAGATCATGAAAAAGATTATGGGAAAAATATGTTAATGATGGATAATTTTTTGGATCCCTACATATTGTCGTTAAGAAAAATAAGGACAAAAGAGGGTTTTATCCAAAGAATGAAGTTACCACTATTTGAAAAACCAGTTAGGGGGTTGAATTATGCAGGGCCATTAAAGGGAATTGGCAGTATAGTCAAATAATAGAATCTTTTGGATGACAGGTCTGTTATGTAGATTACTTTTCAAAGGCCACATAGGGGAACGTGCTGCAAATTCTGGAAAAAGAATTCTCGGGTATCAAACATTTTGTGACCATAAGTCAATAAAAGGGTTATGAATATCTAAAAGTATTTAAGGTTAGGATTATGACACATCAAAACGGGAATTTTACAATGCATGAAGGAGACATACAGACCAATACTAAACATAATCATGTTGTGGATGGGTCTTGAATTGAGATGATGGACTTCACTACATATCCCATAAGGATGGGAATCAAGTCATACATAATTCTTGAAATACAGTTTAAAGTCATGTAGGACGAGAATGTAGGAGAACTTAGTTTAGGGTCGTGGAGTTCTGACCATAATGAGGGAGACACCTTGTGTGTTTGTTATAAACCTGATGTGAATAAAGACCAGGGTTTTCATACCACATTCATGTGCTCACAGAGGGACTTCTCAGCCAAGGGACTGATAGTGGAGTTTGGGGATAGGCCCAAAGACTTGGGGCTTGGACCAAGGTATTCTTGAACATTCCTATGTATCCCATAAGGTTGACAATTAATCCATACGTAATTCTTGAAATACCCTATGTACAAATTTAGTTCATACATGTGAAGGGTGGAAGGGGACTTTAGTTCAATGATGGTTGGATCCAAGATTAAAGGTTCGGGCATTGAACTGTATGCATGTAGTCCATGAAATATAACATGATTGGGGATCAATGTTAATAATGATTCCCTCACAGGTGAGGGTATCAGAGACTGCTGTAGTTTATGTTGTACAGGACAAAAGTGTGAATAGTTTAAGGTCATATGAATGGACTGGTGCTGTATAGTTTAACGTCACATAGCTAGGACGTATTGCTATGCAGTTTAACATCTTCTAGAGAGGACAATGGGGGACTGTATAGTTTAACATCATAAAGAAAGGAAGATGATGAACTAATGTGAATATATTGGTTTCTAGGGGGCTTCACAGATCAACATCATATGAGATGGAGGTGAACCGATGTGAAGATGTTGGTTTCGGGCTTGAACCTGGGGAGTTTGCCTATGTACCCAGCCTAGAAGGCAAGGATCAAAGTTCGCGTAGATCGATTAAGAATAAATTGGTGATCAAGTTGTACTTGAGGACAACCCGGAGATGATGTTGGGACTTACGTGTGGTTAGCATCCCAGAGAGGGTGTTATGGTTGAAGCTTACTCTAAACTCACATGAGTCATGATCGGTGTGAGAAACAAGAGGTAACAACAACCCTAACAATTCATAGTTTAACGTCATGTAGGGAAAATGGGTGCTGTATAGTTTAGCATCATTTAGCTAGGACGTATTGTAGTTTAACGTCTTGCAGGACATGTGCAATGTTTAACGTCATGTAGGAAAAAGGGACATAGTTTAACATCATGTTGGACGATAGAGGGACCATGTGTTTTAAAGTCTCACAATGAGGACTAAAGGGACTATGCAATTTAAAGTCTTGTAGTAAGGACTAAAGTGACCATGCAATTTAAAGTCTTACAATGAGGACTAAAGGGACCATGCAGTTTAAAGTCTTGCAGTAAGGACTAAAGGGACCATGTAGTTTAAAGTATTATAGTGAGGACTAAAGGGACCATGCAGTTTAAAGTCTTGCAGTAAGGACTGAAGGTTTATTTGTATTACACGAAATAATTCTTTAGAAATCTGGCATTGGTTGGAGTCGTGATGAGTTCTCCATCCGTTGAGATTAAAGAATAAGCTATATTGGAGTAAACCTTTTGTATTGAATAAGGTCCTTCCCACTTTGGCTCAAGCTTGGGAGTTTTCTTTCCTAGTATCATTGGAGTTCTGAGGACCAATACCAATTCTCCTTGAATAAATGAACAAAGATGAACTTTTTTATTGAAATCTCGTTCTATTCGATTCTGATAGACTTCTAGGTGGTGCAGGGTGAATAATCGTTTTTCAAATAATCATTTCAATTCATCCAATCACTTTTGAGATTGTTCATCTTTAGATGACTTATCACAAATGGATACTCTGAGCGAAGGTAATTGAACCTCAATGGGAAAAACTACTTCTGTTCCATATACCAATGAGTATGGAGTTGACCACGTAGCAGTGCGGGTGGTGGTCCAATAATCCCATAAAGCATGATAAAGTTTATCAGTCCATGATTTCTTATCTTTATCCACCATCTTTTGTAGTATGTTTGAAAGAGACTTATTGAAGGATTAAATTTGACCATTGTCCACTGCATGATACTGAGATGAATGGTTGGATTTGATGTTGTATTCCTGATACAACTTCCTTACCTCGGATGAACAGAAGTTGGTGCCATTGTCCATCAATATGGTATGCGGGACACCAAATCTAGAAATTATGTTAGACTTGATGAAGCTAGATTTCTTTTATAACTAACTTCTTTGACAGATATTTCCTTTTCCCATTTGGAAAATAAATCAATAACAGTAAGAATATACTTAAATTTCTTAGATGTAGCTGAAGGGTAAGGTTCGACTACATCCATTCCCCATGTGGCAAATGGCCATGAGTATTTAGCTGTATGGAGTAACTCTAGGCATAGGATTGGAATAGTGGATTTTAAAATATCCATGTCTTCCCCTGTATCCTAGACCTTTGGAACTCCATATAATTCCTCTATTTGATACTGGGAACTCAGGATCATCATGATTGAAACTGTTATTGGCATAAGGATCTGTTAAATGAATCATGTTTATAGACCCAAAGATCAATTCTTCGTCTGATGAAGATTCTTCCTGATTAGCTTGTTTAGGATGTTCTCTTTGGTGGGACGGTGCCCACACTTTTGAAGTAGAGGGCATAAAATCTACCTGAGTCAAAGACAACATAGGCTTTGACGCGAGCTCATCTTCTTCTAACTGCTCTTCTTTCTTCAAATTATCCCACCTCATTGAGGATTTTCTTTCTGAAGAAGGGAATTTTGATTTGTTAGAAATAACAGAAGGCACCATTGGTTTCGTCAATTGCGTCCATAAAATGGCATGAGTTCGGTTGATCGTTTTCTTGATCATTCAATAATCATATTTCTCTACATTTTTTTTGACTTCAAGCCACTCACCTTCTTCCTCTGGATCTATAGTTGTAACACATGCTACCTGAGCTGAAGAACATTTCAGTTTTACTTGTCCTGAGTCCACCATATTTTGCAGAAGGTCTTTGAAGAAAAAACACTCTGGAATGGGATGCCCGAACATCTTATGAAATGGGAAATAGTTGGGAAGTCTTCATCTCCTTCCTTTTTTGGCCTTTTAGTCCTTAGCAACTGAACCAAAGTATTTTCCACAGCCGAAATGAATTAACTAGGAACTTTTTCATTTCATAAAGAATAAACATTATTCTTTAACTCCTCAAATTGTTTCTGTATTTGATATCTTTGATCATATTGACAAGACGTCCTATGTTTTTGATGCTCATGAGGTTGATACCTTTGATAAGATGAAGGTTTTTAAGTGGAAGGAGGTACATGTGCTTTTTTAAGTGTAACTGTAGCAGTCTTTGCTCTCCCCACTCTCCTTCCTAGAGATGATGGAATTACAAGGGTTTTAGACTTAGTCTCTATAAGAGAATCTTCGATCTGTTGATCGATTGAATTAAGGTCTCGAATACCTCCTCTTTATTTCATAGGGATCAACGATGTTCGTAATTCATCACACAAATTTTCCGCATAGATTGGCAACAATTCTTCTTGATAGAATACTAAGCTTAAGGAATATGTTAATCCCTTCCAGCGAGCAATGAAATAAGAAACTCATTCATTTTACCTTTTCTTAAAATCTTTAAGATCAAAAACTATCGTCTTTGTTAACATTGAGCTAAATTGAAGGAGAAATTTTTGATGGAGATCTTCCCACCCAGAAATTGACATGGATTGCAAGCTTGTATACCAGACAAAAGCAGGCCCTTGTAATGACTGTACAAAACACCTGAGCTTAACTGCTTCTTGTTGTTGAGGAGTTCCCATCATAGGATCACAATGAGGAAAAAAATGTGTTAAGTGTTGTTCTAGATATCCCAAACCATTAAAAATTGGGAATGTGGTACTTGCAAAATTTGATGGGGGAGGAATTGCATCAACCCATTCAGGGTAAGCTTTCTTTTCTAGTTGAACTTGTGCACACTTTCCCTCCATAGCTTCCAACCCAGCTGTTAATGACTCAATGGTATTCATTAATTTTTGAGAAACATCTGGTTGATGTTAGACCAGAGCAGATGCAATAACTAGAGTTTGGATGGGTGTAGTGACTGGTACTGCAACTGTTGCTAGCACTACCAGTTGTTGTTGTGCATGGCCCATAGGATTGAACCTGTGAGGGTGTACTTGTAATGGAGGATATTCTTGATCCATCCCAGTAACTGCAATGAATTCCCTTGACTGACTGACTCCAGCGCGCTTAGGAGGAATACTACCTTGAAGTAGTTCTGCATTCAACCTCCTTAACTCCTTCATTTCTTACTCTTGTTGTGCTAATATTTCCTCTAATGAGATTGATTGGCCTTCTCTAGAGGTAGTGTGGGACGTAACCTGAATTTTACACTTTTCCTTGGCTTGTGCCTTTCTATAGTATGGAATGGAATTTCCCAAAGGAATATCTTTCCTTTGGACAACCCTCTAGTTTCTAGTATGCACACCTTCTTCATTTATTTCTGTGTGTAAAATTTCTTGAATAGGAACTTCTTTATCTGATTTCTATGAGTGAACATCATGTTCTGGGGGATCAGTAACAATGGAATTGATGACATTTATCATTGCATAACACATTTCATTCCTTCTATCAGCATTTCTATGATACTATCTTCTTCCATGTCCTTTATGAGACATTGCCTTTTGTTGAGATGATCCCTCAGGAACTTCTTGATGAACCGTAATTTGGAGGGAATATCCTAATAATTCATCTTTGCGTTCCTCTTGTGGATTCTTCCATAACCGAGAGAAAACTGAATTTCGCTGAGGAAGAGATTGAGGATTTGAAAAAATCCCCAGTTTAGTGGACTGGGGTTGTTCCTTTTTTCCCTGCTCAACTCCTTGAATCTCATCTGTTGATCCCATGTTTTGTGCTAAAAGAGTCCCCAACTAGGAAAGATGTGGTGGTTCTTGAGCTTCTACTTATGATACTTTCTTAAAATCTCTCCATATTTTGTGTATTTTTGTCCGGAAATTATCCGGATGTATCATCCGACATTCACACAAATCACCTGGCTCAAATGACAATTGAATGATTTCTGACACCTCTTCCACCTTATGATGAGCTTGCTCTAAACGAGAAGCATGTTCGATATTATCATTTGCTTGATGCAAGAGTAATTTGACAACTTGTTCTTTGTATGCTTGACTTTGAGATGAACTAGTTGAGGCATGTTCCTAAGAAAGCCTGTGATTACACACAAAACCAATTGGCTGTGGCTGGCCATGGGAAATAAAATTGCATGAGACCACTTTTGGTGGTCTTTGTTGACTGGAGAGTACATTGAAATGTAGTGCTCCATGAAAACTCCATCCCCGGCTATGAATACCAGATAGGGAATTGTTAATTAACTGGCACAACTATTTTAATGCGCCGAAGCATGCACGTTGAAGGGCTCTCTACTGCTTTTCAACCATTGGATATCAGGAAACTGAGAGAGATGCCAAGTCAATTTGGTTTTGTAACCCTTCTATTATCATAACATGATTTTCATATTCATCATAAGTTAATATTTTCTTTTTTAAGTGAAAATGAGTTTTTCACATGTTGCGACGAATATCGTGAATACAATCTTCCGTCCACATTTCTGGAATATCGTACTGAGATCCATCCAAAGGCCAAAACATGACTGGTACTTCACCTTTCGCCAGTTGTTTTCTCATATTCATCACTTCCTCCTTATCATTCGATGAAAATTATTCTACCTGATTAGACCAAAGTCGTTGCTTCTTTTTTTCTTCATTAGATTCAACAACATTGGCAGATAATTTATTTATCAAATTAGAATATGAATGACCCAGGGGTGGTTTGGAGAATGACCTATACCCCGGCCGATCTTCTGATTGAGAAAGTATTTCAACTGCTAGCGTTAAATCATCAGACATGTTTGGATTCGTGTTTGCAAGTTTCTCAAGATAAGAGGGATTTTCCATTATTGCATTGTCCTTTGAGTAATTTTCCTGGAAATGTTAATTACTACTTCGTAGAGGACTTTTGTAGCTAAATTCATCATTATGGGGAGGACCACCATGGTGGGATACAACAAAAGATGAAACCTTTTGCTCCTTGATCTTCTGGCCACGCATAGGGTTATCGTGGATCTCATCAGAAGATGATACTTCGAGATTGACCGAACTGTCATGAATGAAGCCTTCATGAGGAAGTTTCTGATGAAGATCTTTGAAATTATTGTTGTTATTTCTGGAATTTTAAAATGAATGAGTAGAATCTTGAGTTGTAATAGATAATTGTCTGAGGGCTTCAAGAACTCCAGCATCAAGGAAGGCCTTATTACAGATTGGCTCTTGATTTATCAATTGTGATGGATGGGTATTTTTCTTATATTCCTTATTACTCACATTGGAAACCACTTGTTGACAAAAGTGGTTATTATGGGCAGGTGTATGTGCCTGCTCAGGAGAAACGGTCAGGTTAGGCTGATTATATCCATTCAAATCGGGTGTATGTGCCTGCCTTGATTGTCTGTATGACATTGGGGAGTATGCCCCACAAGCCTCCTGGATTGGGACAGAGGTGTATATCTGTTCCAGAGTGATATGTTTTATGAGTAACTCCACTAATAGGGATAGATTTATGATTCCTTCCCTGTAATGCTGCTGATGTTGTTATAATATTCTGACTGGCATCCAGAATATGGGCAGGGATTTGCTTCTGGTCTTTCACCATTGTCAGAATATGGTTGGTGACATCAGCTGCTGGAACGGGAATATACATCCATTCCATGACTGGATTAGGTGTATGTGCCTACTCTTGTCCTCATTTTCCTGTCAACAAATTCTAACAGTGCTTATGCATAGGGGCAGAGAGTTGAGTCTGGTCCAAATTTGTCATCAGAGCTTTCTGACTGACTTCTTCGGGTGCTACCAAACCAGACTGTTGGAATTCTTGGTGAACATTGGAAGGTGTATGTTCCTGATGTGTATTCTTCATCAGTTATTGTTGATGAATTTCCTTCAATACTGGCAGATGAGTCTACTGACAGAATTGGTGATCATATACAAGTGTATGTTCCTACTTATCACTTGCCACCATATTAGATTGGAGATCTTCTTTGGATGCAGTCAGACAAGCCTGCTGACTAGCTGAGGAATTATAAACAGGTGTATGTGTTTTCCTATAGTACTCCGCTAGAATTTCCTGGCGGGATTGATGTGTTACTGCCAGATGAGTCAGCTGGGCAGTAAAATTAGGGCAGACAGGTGTATATGCCCGCTCGTTGCTTGCCATCAAGTTAGGTTGATGGACTTTTTCGGAGGGGGAAGAGGAAATAACCTACTCCCTATTGGCCTAATTTCGCCTCTAATGATTCTTCTTGCATTCTTGGGTCTGAGGGAGCTGAGCCGAACATCTAGAGGTGATACCCTCATCATGTTGACAGTGCACTATGGCACGATTCTAGCATCGATTCTTGGTGGGTGTCCTCATGAAGGACTCCTGACTTCTTAAACCGAGGCCTTGAGTAACCTCTTCATTCACCTCCTTATAATATGGGAGGGACTGGTGATTGCATTCTTGGGATAATGACCCGAAACGGTTGGAGACGGTGGTTGGCACCACCTGCTTCTTGACCACTAGTCGTCACTGTCCAGAAACCCAGAGTGAATTGTTAACTTGGAGGGATTGTCGAGCGGACCCTAGATTCAAGATGGTATTCCCTCACCAATGAATTAGAGACCCAGTGTTGCAGGCGCTGAGTAAGTGATGTCATACTCAGAGCATACGAGGCTCTAGCAGGAGTACCGACCGAGGCATTCACTGGTGTGAATTTTAAAGAAGCCATTTTGTATTTCAAATAGATCTTGGAAAAGAGTGCCTTTCTGATATAACATACATATTCAAGAAAAGTTTGGCCAGAATACATCTTTTGGATGAGCACATATATTATTTATTGCTTTGCTGGCCCTCACATTAAGTTAAAAAGGGGCCTAACAAATAATTAAAACATCATTTAACTTGGTTAAGAATTCAGGTCAGGTTCACAATTTTTGTTTCTTCTAGAAATGGGGATGACCTTGTTTGTTTAAGGTTCAAACTTCCCAATCGGTTTCTAATGGGTTTTTTCGTAGAACGGGAAACATCCAATGATTCTATATCCATTTGTACTTACATTCCAAAGGTAGGTGCTCATTAGTTGTGGACTGATGAGGCTTAAGAATTTTCATTGGTCGAGAGAATGGGAGGTCCAGCTCATCACACCTTTTTAGGGGAATTATTACCTACTCCAGGACTCTCTTATAGATTTATGTTATGTTCACAAATCCTTATTAATTCACCAAGTATGAAAATTAGTTTTCCATTGGATTTGGAAATCAGTGATTGATATGTATGATATTTAGAGAATCTTTTATATGTATTTGAGGTTCTTAATCGATAGAGAATCATCCATATTTAATAGATATTCTTAGTCAATTGTATCCGTCAACACATTATATAGAAATCTCTTGGTCATTATGATAACCATACTGGTTTTGAAGCCACTCAGTGGGGCACTTGAAGTTTATTGCCCTTCAGAAAGATAGGGATTATTTCAGAGTTGTGTTCGTACCCGCTGATGGTCTACCTATGTATTCTTGTTAAAAATAATGGAATCAGAACCCACGTAGTTCGATAGGAAGGATTTAGTTTAACGTCCTATGGGACATAAAAAAATTAATTAAATATGGGATTGAACCTTATAAAGGATTCCTACGTACTCTACTTTAAAGATAGAGATCAAATTCCATGTAGTTCTGGGAATAAATATGGGGATTATGCATGGTTAATAGCCCAAAAAGAGATGTCGTGATTACTTTTACAATCTAAACTCACGTGAGTCATACTCGGTGTGAGAAACAAGAGGTATTAGTAAATTAGATGATAATGCCATGAAGGATGCAGTCATAAGAAATGATGTGGGGCTTACGTATGTATGACGGCCCAAGTAAATGAAGATTAGGACATTGTTTAGGAAAGAAGCCCAAGAGCAGGGTCCATAATGGTATTTTTACTTTATGGGGATTTGGAATTTAAACTCGGGACTTACTCCTGAGAAGGAGGCCCAAACTAAGGGAAACTTATTATTGGGTTTCATTCTTGAAATGGAATCCCAAATCAAAAGAAATTAAGACTGGGGATAACTCTTAAAGAGGATGCCCAAAGTTAAAGGAAACTATGATTGGGGCTTAATCCTGAGAAGGAGGATTCCCAGATTAAGGAACTTGGGGCTTACTCCTAAGGAGGATGCCCATATTAAGGGGACTTGTAATTTGGGACTTACTCTTGAGAAGGAGGCCCAAATCAATAGATCTTCTCAAAAATTCCTTTCAGATAAAGAATCCAACAAAGGAACCCTGCCACACATTGCATTGAAGAGAGGTTTGAAGGCGATTTTTGTAGAGGAGAGGTGATTTTGAGGAAAGAAATTGAATTAGAAGGAGGAACATAAGTCCTGGTCTAGCGCGCAAGTCCTGGTCACCCAAGTATACTTGCGCGACATGATTTCACTTGGGCGATGGAGAACCTGTAGGGAAATATTTGGGCGAGACATGGCTCAAGCCCTTAGTAGTATCCATAGATGCTTCTAGAAGGGTGGCGCACAAGTTTCCATGAGAGGAAAAGGTGGCGCGCAAGTGTATCCATTTCCCTTAAGGGTTGGACACTTAGGTGTGAAAGTATTTCTAACACTTAGGACTTATTCTTCCTCCTTAGAGCTTCCATTCAAGGAAAAGGATTACCTTAGAAGTGTTCAGAATACATCAGATAGAGATGTGGGTGACCAGATCTTGAATCTGAGTTTTGGAAAATTCTTCCTTTAAATGGGGGTCCCACAGGGGGTATTTATAGGCCACCTATGGTTTGGTAGAAATTTCACTTAGGGCGCGCATATTACTTGCGCGGCTCATATCTGGAGCGCAAGTGACTTGCGCACCCAAGGCTGGCGCGAAGGTATATGTGCACGCCTTAATGCATTTGCAATATTTGATGAATCTTCCCTCTTCTTTGCTTGAGGTATTCCCCTTAGTCATTCTTTGGACTATGTGATGGAATGGATATTCAATATTATTAGACAAAGAATACATTTAGGTGCAGTACATACACCACAGAAAAGAAAATAATGTCAATATAGCATGAATCTCACGAGAATAATGTGTGAGATGAAAATCCCTTACCTTGTAATTTTCCTTGGTCGAGGTTTGGTTAATATCCTCTATAATGGTTAAATCATTGTTATTAAATTATACAAGAACCGTATACTTTAATATGATATCATATATGATTTTATAATATTGCTTTTCTAATGATATTTTAGTAGTATCATCGTTTTGGGTGTTAACAGATTCATTTTCCTTTATATGATTTGTTACGTAGGTATTGTTTTTTGTGGATATGATGTATCTTATTCATATTCAAAATGATGTTAAGTATTTAAACATTATTTTCAATCATCAAATGAAAATTATACTTGAATGGATACGATGGGGAATGAATCTCTTCACGTTCGTGGAGACGGTAATCCGTACGTACGCACGAGCGAAAATATAATTCTTTTGATATTAAAATAATATATAATTGGATGGTATATCATATATACAGAATCATTATCATGTTAAATTTATTATTTACATCAATTATATATCATTATTATACCCATTAAATGATATTGTATTGAATAACAACTACACCACAATGTGGAGATGGTAAGGCGTACGTACGCACGTATGGTGACATGTCATTCCAAGGATGGATAGAATAATGAATATGGTTGTACCATATTTAGAATAAAATCATAGTATATAGAAGATATTAGAGTTATTATTTTATAATGGAAACAATAAAGAAAGAATAAGTGGAAGAAGAAAAGAATATGAAAGAGGTGATGAAATATTTACCTTTTCTTCGGGTTCTTCCTTTTGATTTGATCAAAAGGGATCCTTAGTATGACTTTATGACTGAAGGAAGGCCTATAGGATGAATGGAGTATAGTTGAGAAGATATTTGGGTAGGGGTTGGCCAAACCAAATGGATTTGATGGTGTAAATTTGAGATAAAGGGGGAGTTCCCTTTTATAAGAGGGGTGAGGGGCACCTTAGGACAAGATTGAAATATAATTTTATAATAAAATCATTTTCTATTTATAATGGATACAAAATGATTTATTTCTAGGATCAGGTAGGGATGGGTTGAAAACCACTCATCCAATAGGATCTATACAGTTTTGGGTCTCAATATTAACCTTATCTTCTAGATTTAACTCTTAGTTAATTAGTTTGACATTTACCATGTCTCTTTGTAATTTTATATTATATGGTTAATAAACATTCTATAAACATCCAAGAGAACCACAAGTTGTTCATTAATGACATATATAATATTATTTAATACATTTTACCGAACCCTATATTTTTTAGAATAGAATATCAATTAAAAATATCATATTTGTTTTAAAAACTCTTTTATGTTAATTTTGACACAATTTGCTATTTTGTTTCTGTTAAAATCATAACAGCATTATTACTTTGAAAAACAATTTATTTAATCAATACTAACATGACACATTAACCTATAAAATTCGTGCATGGAATACAAACTTTCAAATTATATTTATTTTTACATCTATAATACCATTTATTTGATTCTTTCATTAATAAGGAAAATATTGGATCATCATCGTGTCATAAATAAATTTAATTATTCAACATCAAAAAATTATAAATCAAATAACATTATGACGGAAATATTTTTATCTTTATAATGATTATTTATAGATGGAGATATAAAATATAAAACCCTATATAAAAATTGTATTACTAAAATATATAGGATTATTTCATTTTTGTATTTACTTTAACTTAATTAATATAAAGTGTCATTATCACTTACAAGTGGATAAATGGGGTACCAAAATTGACCCAAGGATTCCCATGGTCGGAAATGTATGAGAAAAGAGGGTTAGAACACGTTTGATGGTAATTTAGTATAATTATAATATTATTTGTTTACCCTTATTTACCAGATTTACCCTTTTACCATGGTAAATAAAATATTTACCGAGTAAATATTCAAAATGAATAAAAATAAAAGTTACCTATTTACACAATTTGGACCTCCTAATTCTAAATATGGATTACATTTTTCTTAATTCAAAACAAATAAGTGGCAGAAATTAATTTAAAATTAATTCCCGTTGTCAAAACAAAAACTGTGTTTTTAAGAAATAATAACTATCAAAAGATTTACACTTGCTTATGTGAAGTTTAAATGTGAAATTACATCCAATAAACAAAATTGGATGAAATTGTAAAAATATAATCTATTTATACTACAAATCATTAAAATTTAGAATTTAACACTATAAATTATTTTGATTAAAAAAGTTATTTTCAGTTAAAATATAGTATTTTTCACTATTCACCCAAATATGAATGTTATTAAAAAAACACCAAAAATTTATTGAAACTAAATTATTATTTACTGATTCTAAATAAGAACTTTATTTTGTGAAATTGAATATATTAATGTTTCTAATATTGTATTTAAATAGGGTTCTCTATTAAATGGCGGTAAAATTGCATTTTTTGAAAAATACTTCCTTTATTTGAAAAAATTGAATTTCTACTAACATTATGTCTAAGAAACTAAAAATATGGATTCTAAAATTATAAGGATTATATAAAGTTCAAAATTCAGTTAATACTATTTATAACTAATTTTGAACGGTTAGTTTGGTAAGTCGTGGTGCGCTGGAACTCAGCGTTGCGTGTAGTTCATGTTATTGAATTACATTGAAGAAATAATGTACTATGAAATCTTGGGGTGTTACATTCTTCCCTCATTCAATAAATTTCATCCTTGCAATTTTAAATTGTTCTTCGAAAATAAAAGGCTGAAAATATAAAATACATTTGTGGGAAAACCCACATCAGAAATTAGGTTAATAAAATGCATTCTTAATAAGAGGAGAAAGGAAATGAAAGGGTCACCAACAAATTATGATCTAGATTAGGAGAAAATTGATGGAAATTATAGAAACATAATTGGAGGGAAAATATAAATATTTATAGTGAGTGATTGAGGTCATCAATCACAAACAAGGGTAAAATTGAGGGCCTCAAATCCATCAATCTATGTTGATTTAAAATACCATTGGTTCAAAAAAACATTAGGTATTACGATAACACATTTTTGGTTTTAAGATCCATTATCTAATGTTTAAGAATTAATTTACCCATAGAATAGGAGGGAATAAATTATATATATATATATACATATATATATATATACTTAACAAGTAGAGTTTCATTCTTCAACTAATTCCTACAAAAACTCATCTTTCACTCCAAAATATTTCAAAAAAATATTTTCTATTTATAATAATAATATAGTGTTCCAAAAATAATGAATTTATAATTCACCTATCAGACGGTTTAATAAAATAAACTACATTATACAATCCAGGGACTTCACGTAGTCCAGTGGTAGGTGATAAATCCCAATCCCAGTAGGGTTGTGGGTTTGATTCCCGCACCTTTTTCTGACGTGATAGGTTATCACATGGTCTTCTTGTTGTCCTTTTTTATATAAATTCAAAAATAACCTTAACAATAGTATCCAATTTCAAAATTAATACATTCCAACCTTTAGACTTATCCAAAATATTTCTATCCAAACTCACAGTCCAAAATTTATAAGGATGTTAAACACAATAAAGATCCTCTTTTCTATGTAATAACATGTGAACCCCTTCATTGTATATTATTTTAAAACATGGTAACACCCTGAATTACCATAAAAAATTATTAATTACACTCATGCTTCCTTATTCTTTATATAATACTGAATATATTCCTTATATCCAAAATTTTTGAATATTCCAACAATGATGAAATAAATAAACTATTAATCAGTCCAAGGAAGTCATGAATATCTAATATAATTTATCCAAATGAACCATCTATTATTCCAAAATAACTACCTCATTATCAAGTCCATATTAAGGATTACCTTTCCTTCAACCATTTATTTTTTCCAAAAGTATAACTTATTATTAAGTCACTTTTATTAGAACCATATAATCTCAAATCTTCAATAAAATAATACTACAGTACAATACTTATTTATCTCCATAATTCATATAACTAGTATATTCTTGATACAACACTCAAATGAAATAATTATATAATAACAACATAAGAACACTAGTCATTCCTCTTCTTCTGAGGTAGTATAATAACTTGATTATTATCCAATAGCATCATTTTCGGTATACTCTGATGACTAGGACATTGTTTCGCGTAGTGTCCCAATGCCTTGAAGATGAATCATTTTACATTTTAAAACTTTTTTCTTACCCTTGAAATCATGTACTTGGTGTCCTTTTTCTCCATAATTTTAACAAACTCTCAATCCCTTCAAGTATTTACCAAGGTGATTATTTCCAAATTTATCATATATGGGAAAATCCTTCTTTTCCCTCTTCCCTTTATCCATATTTATCTCTACCATCATTTTCTTCTCTTGCTTCCCTTCAAAGCCATAGGACTGAGATAATTCTTTACTTATCTTATTAACACATGATATTATTTCTACATATGTTGAGAATACATGTGAGACTATTTCCATTCTCAATGTTGGCTTAATACCATGATTGATATGATCCTTCTTACTCTTTGGATCATACATATCACTGGAGTTATCATTCCTTCTACTGGGCACCATTTCTATACAATGGCATACACTAGGTTAGTTTATGAATCTCAATGAATAACTCCTAACTTGTAAAATAATTAACGTAAATTGATCAGTTTAGGGATATAATTTGTAATCAGAAAAATATTTTCTTTTAGGAGGTATATACTCATAAATCCTTCATAATTATTTGTAAGGAAAATGAGAATTATCCTAAGCATATCCCTCGAGAGGGTTATAACCAAGAGTGCAGTACGGCCCATTGTCGTGCACCAGTTCCCATTTAAGTCCAGCTCAAAGCGGCATTTTCAGGTTTTACCCCTATGTACATATGCACCAGAGCCTCCTCTACCTACTCGTATCCTAACAGGGATATATTTTATTGGAAAACTCACAAAATCTCTACATTACCAAAATTCTAGGAAGTTATTCTATATTAATCTTCAAATATATCTTAGGGTAATGTGCTCTAATTAGAGTTTATCTAAATCTAGTTTCTAAGGTTATTTCTAAACTTTTTATGATACCAATTGTAATGCCCCGACCATAGATTCCTAGAGTCGTTGCATTATTTTAATACATTGGAATGATTACAAGGAATCAAGTCCCGAAAGATCAATCAGTTTAGCAGCCTTGGAAAATAGATTACATACATGAACGTTACATTACACTTTCCACATACAACAAAAAAAATAATCCTTTCAGAATTCCATTGTTACCTTAGATTAACCTTGAATCTCAAACATAAAACACTTTTTGGGATCCTTGGAAAACAAAACATAAGAAAGGGGTGATCTCAGATGCTAATTAAGGGTAAATAATTTAGAAGAAGCTATAAACTTCTATGGAAAGATGTTTAATAAAAACAATTGCCTTTTAAACATAAACATGAACATAATATGGAAAACATAAATCAAAAATACCATATAAACATGAACTAGGATATTGTACTAGTAAAATAATCACATGTAATAACTAATTTCATAATGAGGGAATGTATAGTACCAGACATTAATTTTTGTGTCAAGGCCTCGTGCCATAACCTAGGGGCTAACTGTAACCGGACCCCAACCCGGAGAGCCTCTTTAACCAGACTCCAACCCAAAGAGCCTATGTAACCGGACTCCAACCCGAAGAGCCTCTATAACTGGACTCCAACCCGGAGTGTTTTTTGTAACCAGACCCCATCCCAAAGGGCTTACTTTTAGTAGTCCCCAACCCGGAACATGCTAGTCCAATACATTCATCTTAAGAAAATGTTTACACATAACATAAACATTCGTATTAAAACTAGAATACAAAATGTCAATATTTTATCCATAAACCATGAATGGTGTAAAAATAATACATCCATAGTCAAACATATCACAACACCATCAATAGAATATGGAAGTTTTGTATCATAACAAATCAACTTCAAATAAGTTTAAAATCCATCAACAGATGTTTCCATAGATGAAATCAAAACTATTTGAGAGAAATATCTCTTTCTATGTTGAAATAAATTAAGAGTCAACTAATTATAATGAAAACATTTATTTTGAAAATTTTCTTATAAACTTGTAAGGGAAGCTTCTATGATTTTATAATGGTGGAAAATAGCCGCACCCGCCGTATAAGTTAAAAAAGACATTCTTATCTTAATTTCGTCAAAAAGGTTATAAAGGACCTTCTTTGGAAAATGACGAAAAGATTCCTTTAAAAAAATAATAAGGTCAAATAAGGGTATAAATGACATTAAACCATTATCTAGTAAATATTAAAAATGTTTTGAAATACATTTTAGGAAACATGGATGTGGATGATAAAGAGGTCCCAGTAGATACTTACATAAAAAACCTCAGATAATTAAGAGATTGTGAAATTAACCCTTACCAATTTGGTAACTTATAAAACATACACCCCATGAAAGAAGTATAATACAATGAATATGTAAACACACATAAATTAATTTTTATTACACAAAGAATACAATTATGGGCAGTACATACACCACACAAATCGAAATAGTGGCAATATAGCATGAATGTCACGGGAATAAGGAGTGAGATGAAAACCCCTTACCTTGTTCTATTCCTTGGTCGAGGGTTGGTTAACCTCCTGTATAATGGTGAAATAATTGTTATTAAATTATACAACAACCATATACATTAATATTATATCATATATGATCTTCTAATATTTCTTTATTAATGATATTTCAGTATTATCATTGTTTCGGGTGTTAACTGATTCATTTTCCTTTATATGATTTGTTATGTAAGTAATGTTTTCTGTGGATATGATGTATCATATTCGTATTCAAAATTATATTAAGTCTTTAAACATTATTTTTAATCATCAAATTAAAATTAGTATTCAATGGATATGATGGGGAATGAATCTCATCGCATTCATGGAGACAGTAATCCGTACACACGCACGAGCGACAATATCATTATTTTGATATTAAATTAATATATAATTGGATGGTATATCATAGATACAGAATCATTATTATGTCATATTTATTATTTACATCAATTATACATCATTATTATACCCATCCAAATGATAATGTATTGACTAACAACTACACCACGACGTGGAGACGGTAAGTCGTACGTACACACGTATGGGGACATGTCATTCAAAGGATGGATATAATAATGAATATGGTTGTATCATATTTATAATAACATCACAGGATATAGAAGATACTAGAGTTATTATTTTACAATGGAAACAACAATTAAAGAAGAAGTGGAAAAGGAAATAACTTGAAAGAGGTGATGAAATATTTAACTATTCTTTGGGTTATTCCTTTTGATTTGATAAAAAGTGATCCTTAGGTTGGATTTAATACTAAAGGAAGGCCTCTAGGATGAAGGCAGTCCAGTTGAGAGGATATCTGGGTAGGGTTTGGCTGAGCCAAAGGGCATTGAATGTGTGAATTTGAGAGAAAGGGGGAGTGCCCTTTTATAAGAGGGGTGAATGGAACCTTAGGAAAAGATTGAAATATTATTTTATAATTAAATAATTTTCAGTTTATAATGGATAAACAATGATTTATTTAGAGGATAAGGTGGGTATGGGTCGAAAACCACTCAACCAATAGGTTTTAGACAGTTTTGGGTCACTATATTAACCATATCTGTTAGATTTAACTCTTAGTTAATTAGTTTGACATTTAACATGTCTATTTGTATTTTTATATTATATGGTTATTAAAATTTCTATAAACATACAAGAGAACCTAAAGTTGTTCATTAATGAAATATATAATATTATTTAAGACCTTTGGTTGAACCATATACTTTTATGAATAGAAAATCAATTAATAATATAACATTTTTTTAAAAACTCTTTTATATCAATTTTGACACTATTTGGTATTTTGTTTTTGTTAAATTCCTAAAAGCATTATTACTTAAAACAAAATTCATTTAATCAATCATAACATGTCTCATTAACCTATAAAATCCATGTATGGCATCAAAACTCTCAAATTATATTTATTTTAACATCTATAATACCATTTATTTGATTCTTTCATTAATATGAAAATACTGCATTATCATCGTGTCATAAATAAATTTAATTATTCAATGTCTAATAATTATAAATAAAATAATATTATGTTGGAAATATATTTATATTTCTAATTAATATTTATAGTAAATGAGATAACATATATAACCCTATGTAAATTTTTTTTACTAAAAGATATAGGCTTATGTCATTTTTGTATTTACTTTAACTTAATTAATATAATGTGTCACTATCACTTACAAGTGGCTCCATGAGGTCCCAAAATCTACCCAAAGATTCCCATGGATGGATATGTATCAGAAAATAGGGTTAGAACACCTGTTAGGGAAATTTAATATTATTATTATATTATAGTGTTTACCCTTATTTACCAGATTTACCCTTTAACCATATTAAATAAAATATTTATCGAAGTAATTATTCAAAATGTCTAAAAATAAAAGTTACCTATTTAAAAAATTTGGACCTCATGATTCAAAATATGGAATCCATTTTTTTAAATTCAAATCACTTAAGTGGAAGAAACTAATTTCAAATTAATTCTCGTTGTCAAAACAAAAAGCGTATTTTTAGAAAATATTAACTATAAAACGATTGACACTTGCTTTTATCCAGTCTAATTGTGAAATTAAATCCAATGACCAACATAGGATTAAATGGTAAAAATATAATCTATTTATTCTTTCAAACCATTAAAATGTATAATTTAACACTATAAATTATTTTGATTACAAAAAGTTGTTTTCAGTTAAAATATAGTATTTTTCACTATTCAAACTAATATGAAAGTTATCAGGAAAACACAAAAAAATTATTTAAACTAAATTATTATGTCCCTATTTTAAATAATAAGTTTATTTTTGACAAATTTAATATATAAAAGTTTCAAATATTGTATTTAAAGAGGGTTCACCATTAAAATGTGGTAAAATTGCATTTTTTTAAAAATACATCCTTTATTTGAAAAAAAATGAATTTGTTCTTACATTATGTATAAGAAACTCAAAATATGGATTCTAAAATTATAAGGTTTATATAAAGATCAAAATTCAGTTAATACTATTCATAATAGCTTTTGAACGACTAGTTTGTTAAGTCGTGGTGCGCTTGAACTCAGTGTTGTGTGTAGTGGAAGTTATTGAATTACATTGAAGAAATAACGTACTATGAAATCATGGGGTGTTACACAGTATATAATACTAGTGGAATATGTATTTTAATCCTTCTTCATACTATGGAATGATCAGATAATCTAACCCCTATTAGGTGTTCATGTAAGATAATTGGGTGAGAATGACAGTTGGAGGGTTCTGGGAGGCCTCCTTGTTTCTTTTTGGCCTACTGGATTGCTTTACCATAATGTTTAGCTTTATATATGTATTCTATGGTTATGTTAATGATATATTGGGTCTGGCCATGCTCGAGATGTCCCCTATATCCTTGATTCAAATGCATGTGGCCTCTGTTTTCCCAATTAAGGGTAGAAAATTCATATTTTGAGGTATATTGATTATCAGAGATGGGTTTTCCAAGTGTATCTTATTGAAAAAACCAAATATGATCTCTTCATATAATGAGGGTTCCATTTGGTGGGGTGGTTCCTATTCTGCAGATGTTGCGGGGAAGAAATATGCAATAGCAAGAGATTGTGCTGGAGTAGAATATGATGATTCATCTTCTATTTGTTCCTACTTCTGGTGGTCATGCTTACTTTTGGGAGTCATATCCAATGTCACCTTTATTGGTGGTAGTGCTATTGTGGGTCTATAGAGCTATTCTCTCAGGGTGCTATGTGCTCGGTAAACTGTCTTCTAAGTCATATACTTTATGAAGTTATTCTCACGCTAGGAAGGAACATTCTAACAACAACCCTCCTCTTCCCAATAGGTAATGATTATGTAGTTCAGCTACTTGGAAGAGATTTATAACACTTCCATTTTTTGATTAACCATGCCATGAAGGATGTCCTTGAAGATGAAGTAGTCTTGGATATTATGACCTAGCCTTCTATGGAATGGGAAGTGATTGAGATTGTTGTTGAGATTGGCCTCATCGAGATTCCTATGTTGTGGTAGCTAGAGTAGGTTATTATCGTTGGATTACAAGAAATAATGAGGGACTTGTTCCTTTCTGAAGGAGTAGGAATTATTCCTCTATTCATTGAATCTTGGGAAACCTTGATTTCCATGTGCTTCTGGCAGAGGTAGATTTTTTGGTTCTCACCACTTGATAGGAGGTGTAGGGTGGTTTTGGACCATCCTAGGCTCTTAGATGGGAACTGATTTTAGCTTGAGAGTGAAATATTTAGATCCTTCTTTTCCAAGACTTTTCCCATATTTTGAGGGAATGAGTTTTGTTTTTTATTAGGTTCGGTGAATAGAATCCTCAAGACATTGTGTCTTATTTGCAAACTCACAGAATCCCCCTTGATACTTAATTAGGATCAAAGGCATCTGGAACTCATCCCAATTATTTTTAGCATAGAGTCCCAGTTGTTTCTCTTGCGAGAGAGGGATGACGAGTGAATTGGTTAAAACATTCTATCTATCTACAAAGCCAGAAACCATTTCATTTTCACATTTTTAATTATTTTTTGGGTCGAAAATTTTCATTTTCCTCAATGTGAAGATGAACTAATAAAGGAATTGATGAAGTTAGTCGTTCGATCATGTAATGGATCCTGATGTAAGATTATTGTACCTAAAAAAGGCTGGCCTTATCAGAGTCTGTATAAATCCCCTTATATTTCTTGTATCATGTTGATCTTGAGGGACCATCATTGGCCCACATTCGGATATGAAGTATGTGTGAAGTTTTTCGGGGTCGACTGCATCGTCAAAGGTAGATAATATATGATTGATGAAATTGGGTGGAGGAAAAGTATAATCCACCCATTCGGGGTATGAGTTTCCCTCAATAAAGAAAGGTATTTGTCACCTTTCCATGGCTTCCAATCGAGTAGATAGGGGCTCGATGATGTTAAGCAGCTTTGGGGGAACTACTTTTTGAGTGACCTCTTGTCTATAGGGAGGGGGTGGGGTCAATGAGGTGACCCATCTTTATACTTTGACTGATTATGTACTCATCATAAGACTTGATTATTTTCCTAGAAAGGGAGAGTCTATCACAGCAATGGATGGAAGTCATGATCATTTTAAACTTCCACATTTATATAGACTTGCTTCCTAGATTTAGAGCTAGTCTAGCACATAGATACCACTATTTATAGAGGATCAACTATGAGATAGAAAATATAATTTTCCATATGGATATGATATCGGGTCGAAATATTTCCACAGAGTATCTCCTCATTGAGTTGTCTAAGAGTTTTTATCTCACACTCATAATGTGACAAATTTTCCCCAGTGGAAGGAACCTCAACTCTTCTGGTTTTCGATTATAATGAAACTATACCTTTCCCTTTTTCTTTGGCAGTGTTCTAATGGGGAGGTGGTAACTCATTATTCATAGGTCCCATTTTTTATACTTCTTTGGTTCCTGGTGCATGCATCCTCAGTTGGTAAATCTAGATCACTCAAATCTTGAATTATAATTTTCATGTTGTCACCATCTGAATTTTTATCTTGATCAAAAAAAATTCATGTTGATAGAAAAAACATTCATAAAGGAATATAACGAAATTGTTGTTGTGCCATTACTTTTAATGTACTGGGTTGATTCTACCATGCCTTTATCAAGGTTTTTATTCAAACCCATGGACATATTGGGCCATTTTTTCTTGCTACCTCATCGGGGTATGATAGATTTTTACATATTATCCTCACATATTGTTCTATAAATAATGACAATGAAGGAGTTTCTAGTTATGTTTTCATAATAGGCCTTGACCATCATAGGATTGTCTTGTGATTGGAGGAATAGGTGTGATGTCGACCATTTATTTTTCCAACCCAACCTATAGAAGACAGATTCTTTCTATGGTGATGATGAAGATGAAAGTTCCCCCGCCCCAATGAGCTTGGGATAAATTGGAATCATGATTGATTTCACAAAGACCCTTTCATGGGAAGATGAACATGGTGATGGTGATTGAGATATAAATCCCCCCATCCCAATGGGATTGGGTTTATTTGCAGATATTTCCAGAATGTCCTGAATCCTCCTTGGAATTGACGATCTGATAGGTGAAGGTGGTTGTAGATATTCTCTAAACCCCACAGGTTGCATTCGCTCCATGGTGGATACTATGGCAGCAACTATTATAACCCATTTTATGTGGAACAACTATGATTGTGTAGCATTTGGGTGTAATGGCATCACATGATGGGAATAATTATTTAAGAGATCTTTTCTTTTTGAACGCAACATCATATTTTGTGTCTGAAATGCATCCCCATTTCTTTGAGGGAGGACATTACAAAGATCTTACGACTATCGTATCTCTCTGTTCATGATGTCTAGGCACTATTGAAGTGGGGGAATTCTATTTTTGTAACCATCGGGACCAATCATTACCTGGTAATCCGATTTCACCTGTGGAATGACATTATAGGACACCATATCTGATGGGGTTTTCTATTCAAGGGACTTAATGAAGTGTAATTCTCCCTATTTTATTCCATCATTGGATACACATGTATGGAGATTCTCAAGAAATTAGTTGAAAGGGTGTTTTTGTGATATAGTGACAGACACAGTGTAGTCCTTTTCCATGATTTTCCAATCCTTTGTTCTAGGATATGTAAGTGGTGTCCATATCCAGTTGATGAAATAGTGTATTGACGAGTTGATGTTGGTACACGTATCCTTGATAGGGGAGATATGTAGCCTTTATTTGATTATGATTATCCCACATATTATGTCATATATAATTCATTAATTCCTATTTTAGATCATTTGGGATCTCATTTTGAGAAGTGGAAAGGGGACAATACATGAATGGGTGGTTATTTCAGGATAACGCTCATTGTTTGTCAATTTCAGCCTCCAATTCATCAAACATACACACCTCCATCTAGTTAGACCATAGAATATTATTTTGAGGGTCACCTACTGAATAACGTGGAGTATTGTTGAATGTTATTATGGTACTAAATGTATTTGGCCGAGATATTTTGAGAACCACTCCCTATGAAGAAATATATGTTTTTAACAACTCTCATTATGGAAGTGTCTGTGAAAGGGGAGGACTCTCTTGTTCGTTAGAGATATCATGATGGAGAGCCTGACCATGATGGATGTCCAGAGTAGAGTCCATGTTATCCATCTCCACAGTTCCATGAGGAGGACTATAACTTTAATTATTTTCATCTACTTCGGTTGAAGAGTTGACAAACCCTTGTGGTGTTGAGAATGTGTCTCAAAGTACCTCAAGGACACTATCATTAATAATATTATAAATATAGTTCAGGTTATATATCATGGATCAAATATTATGAATTTCATTTTATAATTCTTTAGGGGTATGATCATGCTCTATAAAGATAGCCAATGAATTATTATAACCTTCTAGGTTATAGAAGTATGGGCCTCATACTGAGAAGATTATGTAAAATTCCAATGAGTTTTCTCACTATTGATAATAATTTCATCCTATCTCGAGGCATGTTGCATTCTCACTAGGAAATCCTTAGTTAGGAAGAGAATATGAGCCTGATACTAATCCTTTGGAATATGCATTTATTCTTTCTTTGAAATGTTATGAGACAACCTCGAAGCATGTGATTCTCTCACTTGGTGAGCTATAGTTGAATTAAGAATATAATCGTGGTCTGAATATGCATTCCTCATTATAATATGTCGATATACCAGTAGGATGGGAGAAGGGATATGAGCCTCCTCTTATATTTTCCTTTGAATGATACTGGTGTTGTCGTTCATCGGAGGAAGATGGAATATGCACCTGGATTCCATGATCTGCTGGGATTTTCTTAGTAGATTCACTGAAAGGAATATAAGAAAGTCCCAAGGAATGTTTCATTCTAACTTAGTTATACCCAGTCATAACAACGATATATTTCTGATCTTGGGCCTTTGGAGTGTGTCACTTATCATTATCAATAGGAATATGAAAATTTTCCACGATGTGGGACCCTCTACCTTGGTGAGCCCTGACTAGAATAGGGATATTAGCCTAATATTAGTCCTTTTCAATATGCCTCTGGATTTTTTCGACATGCATGTTCTCCTATCCTGAGGCATGTGTCGCTCTCAAATGGTGAGCCCCATTTGTAAATGGAGTATGATCACAGTTTGAAGCCACATTCTTTACTAGTGTATTTTGATCATTTACATATACGAGCGGAGGAATTTGTGCTTGATCTGGTGAAACCAATTGTTCATAATGATCAGAGTGTTGAGATTCCCTAGCTATAGGGATAAGAATATATACCTATCCCATTATCTGTACTGGTTCTAGAATATTCCTTTGTATTTATTCAGTTATTTCTAAGATGAATTGTTATTTTAGAAAAGTGTGTCTATGTAAATAATCCTACACATTCTCACCTCTACTATATACTAGAACATATCATCGATTGAAGTTGGTATATATTCCCAATTATATTCTCTATGTGCTACTGGAATATTTCAATGGAATTCATGCTAAGGGGTAAGGATTTGTACCTCCCCCATGCTTTCTATAGAAATATGCCCACAGACTTGTTCTGGGAGTATAGTGATATGTGCATGCTTTCTTGTTATTGTTGGGATATTCTAGTAGATATCATAATTGGAAGTGGGTATATGAGCCCCCAACTGGATATCCAGTGCCTTCCTTTCTCGATGTGTCTACCTTTCAACTCGTGCATGGGTGTTGGAGGTGGAAGTGGGTTAGGTGGTACCCTCTGTAGGCGACTAGTGGGTACTTGTGTGATAGCGATGACGATAGTGGTTGAAAGGATCCCTCTTTGGTGGTGCTTAAACTATATGGGAGACATATTTGAATCCCTGTCAATTATTCATTAGATATTTAATGTGGTGATTTTTATGCTCTAGGGATAATATCTCATAGCAATTGGTTATGAAAATGAGGGCCACTGGTTTAGCTATATTTATCCCAAGAGGATACAGAATCGTCTGCTTTAGTACTTAGATACCCTCTCAAGTAGTCTAATGGTTGGAATTTTACCATGTTGCTAGTACTACTATGTCATATTTTTTTACATATAACGGCGAAGCTTTCGGGCATGTGAGATAAATTTTCTACCTGCAGGTGTTGCAACAACTAGTAAATTTCCATAATAGTTTCTGGATGATGTCATGATCACATATTGGGATGTTATTGATGAGATAAGTGTCGACCATCATGCATAAAATAAGTAACAATTTTGTAGATTAGTTTAATATCATAGGCATGATATCCTCAGTCATATATGCATGGTTAACACAATTTCTCATCTCTTCCCAATCTGGCCATTCTAATCGTGTGGAATTGTAAATGCAAGGATGGAATTATTTCATGGGAACCCCAATTATAGAGGATTATGTGTATGATTTATGTTAGGATTATCAACATTTACTATGTAGTATATGTAGAAAAAAGTTAACTGATGAATGATTAACTGATCATTTTTTTATTTGAGAGATTCATGTTGAGATCCTCATTTTTTGTTTCGATGGAGAAGAGGTGACCGTGGGGTGCATTTGGTTTGTCCCAATGGTTGATTGTGGGGAGGGGGCATTTATTGCATAATCATTAACATCAAGTTACAATTTTCATTCTTAATGGAAACTCCCAACGATTCCCTTAGAAATAACTAGGTATGGACCTTCATTCCAAAGGAAGGTTGCCAAGTGGGGTTTTAGACCGAATGAAACTTATAGATGTGAACTGGTAGAGATGATGGGAGGTCAGGTTAATCACACCCTTTTGGAGGGAATTTTTTCCTACTCTGGGACTCTCTTATAAATTTAAGTTATGTTCTAGAATCTCTTCCTAATCATGATATAGTACTGGTTACCCTAAAATGATTATAGGTTATGTCTCTTTTATTTGAAAAATAAAGGTGGATGTCATTATGAATCCATCTATATAAATTTGACATTCTTCATATGTTTCCCAGTACTGTATAGTTTCTTATATTCTTAATCTATATAAATGATCACTCTGGAATGGGTTTTCATGCAAGGAGGAAGTTAATATTCTAAGGAGGGGATGGAGCCTCTAAGATTAGTCCTACATATCACACTTATTATTGAAATAAAATTCAACTTAGTTTTCCAAACTCATACATTTTAACATCATTCGGAAAGGATATATGTGCAGGCACATGGGAACCATATATTTGTGCTTGAGTCTAAAAGAGAATATATATGTATCCTGGTTATAGTAGGAATTAGAGTTATCATAGTTTGATCATGCTCTTATGAATGTCCCAAAGTTATTCTTCCTCATATGGGATGGTTTTTATCATCCCACTCAATGAGTCTTACATACTGAGATCCCTCTGGGTGGTGGAGACTCATGATTATAATGATTTGTTCATTACACTTCCCAAATACCACATGAGCTATGAATGGTGTGAGAAACAATGGATAGAAAATAATTAGAATTATTGCGTATAAATGTAGAACTTATGTTCTGGGATAGCACTTGGGATGGTTAATATTGAGATGGGTCCTTAAGAAACAATCATATGTATCCTGATTATGGTTGGAATCATAGTGATCGTAGTTCAGTTGGTTTCTTAGTCTGCTAAGGGATGAGGTAAGATGATCAAACCATGGGAATGATTGGGTACATATAGT
Organism: Viscum album; assembly: GCA_963277665.1. Lineage (NCBI taxonomy): Eukaryota > Viridiplantae > Streptophyta > Magnoliopsida > Santalales > Viscaceae > Viscum > Viscum album. The sequence continues at coordinate 2,137,994,168 of OY728145.1, forward strand.
TAAAATGTTGAAGACATGATGGGGCTTACACATAGGTGGATACCCATTTGAGTTTTGGAGCAGACCTAAGGAAGGCATCCTATGTATCCTGAATATGGTAAGAATAAGAGTCCTTATAGTTCAATTGGTTGGTATTACACATTGACGATTCCCTTATATGCAGTATATATCATATTATGTTGTTGGTGAGGGTTTACACACAAATATTTCCTTTACCATTGTAGAATATTATGATGTAGATGATATGAGCATTGAAACTCCCAAAGTTCACATGATCTATTCTTGGTGTGAAAAAACTAGGGATGGAAGAAAATTGGTCTTATTAATTGTGGATATGGGACTTATGTATTGGGAATCCATTTAGAGGTTTGATATAGATCTTGTGCCTTAAGAAAGATTCTTACCTATCTTGTATATGGTTGGAATCCTTGTCTTCATAGTTCAGCTGATTGGAGATTACACAATGGGTTTGAATATATTATCAAGGCTTAAACATTAGGTATGAACAAGGTTATCAAGTCTTTAAATTCCCTTTTTACATGGCCTACTTTTCATCTTAACATGAATTGATTGTCTACTTTTCAGGCCTTTATTTTCTGTCTAACATGTCAAAGAATGTATTACTAACATGTAAAAACCAAACAGTGTGATCTAGTTGACTCGTCCAAGGGATGTCACATATTCTAGATGGCATGTACAAATGTTATCAGATGATCAAGGTTGATTTTTATGGAAGACATCGCAAGACCCAGATGGTTTTTCCTGGAATCCATTGCATGATCCAAGAAAAATAGTCTAGAGGGCATCACTTGATCCAGCTGACTTTACTTGGTTTCATCACCAGATCTAGATGAAACAAGCATAGGGAATCTTGAGAGTCAATATGACATTCCTTGATGGATGTCGCATGTACTGGATGACATGATTGGAGGACACTGTGAGACCGGTTTAGAATCCTCAAGCTCTTTGTATGAGCATGGTGAACTACCAATGTGCAACAATGAGATTCAACTGACATGAACTGGTGATACAATATGAGTTTAATGTCATGTCTTAAGGACACCGTGAGGTTTTAATGGATAACTCATAGGGTTTCACAAGACGTGGACAAAATTCTGGGGGGGGGTCTATATGACTTTTCATGACATGTCTAGAGGACATCACATGATTCAAATAGTATACCAAAGGACCATTGTGATATCTTTTAGGAATATCCTAGTGTTTTTTCATTACCTGGGTTGTTCACACAAAGTGCATGAGGATCAGCGTACATGTCTTTCACATACGTCTCCCATTTTTGTAGTCTTTATTCCATCCTTTTGCCTTGAGTGCCTTATATTTGTTAATTGAAATCTTTTTCCAAGTCTCCCAAGACTTAGTACATATATGGGATTTATTTCACATTTCCCACCATAATTCCTTCATGTGATCTATGAGTGATCACACCAAGTAGCTATGAATGCTGCTTGATTTCTCTAATTGTTCCCCAGATCTTACATGATAGGAAGCCTTTTTTATAGTGAGGTCAACCATGTTGAAAAAATTTATTTATCATTAATACAAGGTTCCAAGAGTTCATCCTTGTAACACCCCAAGCTTACATGGTACACTCCTCTTTGAATAATAGAGCAGCGTGTGTTGTACGCAACCCCGAGTTCTAACACACCGTGACCAATAAAAGTAGCAGTTATGAATAGAAATACCCACTTTTCGAAATTATATAAATTTTATATTTCAAAATGGACTTCATATTTGGATTCGGAATATCGAAATTATCCTATGTTGAATTTTTGGTATTTTTCTAAGAACTTCCAATTTTTGATGAATAGTGAAAAATACCTAAAAACAACTTTTTAATCAAAATAATTTATAGTGATAAATTATACAATTGAGTGGTTTTAAAGTGTAATTAGAATATATTTTTACCATTTTATCCAATGGTGGTCATTATAATTAATTTCACATTGAAATTGGACATAAACAATTGTCAATCTTTTGATTGATATTCTTTCTTAAAAACACGCTATTTGTTGTGACAGCGGGAATTAATTATTAAATTAATTAATTCAACTTATATGTTTTGAATTTTTTAAAATAGATATCATTTTTTAATTATGAATACCAAATGTATCTTAGGGTTAATTTTTTGTGTTGTTCTGAAAAACTTCAATTTTTGATGAATAGTGAAACCACTAAGTGGTAGTTAACAAACCGATTTTTCGTTTAAATGAAATTTTACCACCTCTGTGATTTGAATTTCAAAAATCTGACATACATGTTTGTCATTAGGATGAAAAATGTGGTTCAATGGGATTAAAATAATTTTTGGTGAATAGTAACTTCTAAGTTTTATTAATCGTGATTAAAGATAATTAGTGAAATTTAAGGTAAAAATGATATTATAAAAATATAAAAATAGTTTAAACTTGTCCTAACCTAATTGGATGAGTCATGGACGACAAAGACAATCCATGGGTCAACTTGGGGACCCCATGGAGCCACTTGGGTAAGAAAATGACATTAATAACTTTTTATTTAAAGTTAAAATAAAATTGTCACAAACATGTGTTGTTTTACTAAAACAATGTTTAGAAGGGGTTATACAAGTCATAATTTTGACCATAAATTTTCATTGAAAAGATAAAATGATTTCCTAAATAATTTTAATTTTTTTTATAATTTTTAGACATTAAAAAAATTTAATTTTTAATGACACCATGATGATGTAACGATTACCTCATTAATTAACAATTTTAAATAAAATGAAAAGATAATGTAAAATCTAAGACTTAAACTTGTCAAAAACCTATTGTATGGGTATATTTCGAACCCCTATCACCTTATCCTAGAAATATATAATTGTGGACCTTTGAAATCCGAAAAGTACTTCATAATAATGTAACATTTCATTACTTTCCAAGAGTGCCCCTCTTCTCCTCTTATAAAAGGCCCCCACCACTACCACCTTATTCACACCTTCAAAGACATTTGGATCAGCCAACCTCTGCCCAAATACTCTCTAAAATTCCCTCTCTTACTCCTAGAAGCCTCACTTTGTGCAGAAGTTTTACCAAGGAAGCCTTTGGCTCAAATCAAAAAGAGTTACTCGATTTTGAGGTAATATCTTCTCTTTTGTTATTTTGTTTTATTTTTATTCTCCAACCCCTTAAACTCTTTTTATTCCTTTCTTTTGTAACAACACCAATATCTTCAATATACTAGGATGTTTTTATGAAAAGGATTTTATTTACACTTACACACACCTTCTTCTAATGGTTAAAGTACATACTATTTCTGTGGTTGGCGAATTTCTGCCTCACGAAATGATGATTGTTCAATCTTCTTTTAACACCTCTCATGGTGGCCATTAAGATGTCACTATATTTATATATGATATATATTATGTTTATGATTTCCATATGCTTCTGTATTTCTCATTTATGGAATACCTTTATGATTTCTATTATGGGTAATCGCGATAATTTCATTTTAGGGTGTGCGGACTACCGCCTCCTCAAAGTGATTTGAATCATTAATGCCATATATGGGATGTATAAAGGATGGAGTAAATGATATTATATATGATATTGTACTTTAATTATAATATACCTTTATATAATTATGATTTCATTCCATTAAATACGAAATAGAAATGAAAGTAGCGTTCATGCGTACGTACTGCTTACCGTCTCCATGAACGGTGCATTTCATTTCTTACCTCTAAATGTAACATAATATTATGAATGAATGTATATACTGGATATATATTATATATATTATGTCTACATCATGAATATAATTTTGGATATAATGGATATTCTACCACATTAACAACTTGTAATTATAATAAGTTTATTGTTGACTCAAGTACCAAAGATCGACAAAACGACCGTTATTAACTTAAATGACTACATAATTTTCGTAACATTGTAATAAGTAAAATAAAAGGGATAATTAACTTGAAAAAGTTTTTTAAGCAAGTAGAGATTAACTCTAGTTTATTATTCAGGAGTTTAAATAACGATCGAGTCTAGTCAGACATGAGGTAAGGGAACTTCTTAACCCAATTTCTATTCTTTGGGATAATCTGCTACTTTCAAATTATGTCATGATATTATTAGGTCCTATCTTGTATTTTTAATTTATTCATGTGTACTTATAGTGAATACACATAATAGATCTATTTTATGTAAAAAATGATCTTTGTAAAGGACTTCGTCTCAATCTCCTTTTATTGAGGTATATTTTGTTTTATACACATCTTTCCTTTATACGGTGTATAAACCCATTTGACTTTTACTTTTATTAAAAAGGAATCATTTTATATGAAGTGTTTTACTAAAAATCAAAAGGGAATGTTTTTTGTCATACGTAGGCAGCGACAATGACTTCTTCTCCACCGTGACCATTATTTGAGTTTCGGTTTCCTCTACAAGCCGTAATTTTTTTAAAAAAATGAAAAATAAATACCATGTTTTACCTTTATTTTATTTTGGTATTGAAAATGGTTTTGTTAATTTTTTTATTATATCAATGTGTTGTATTAATATCTTCTTATTTAAATGTGAAAATTTTATGTTTCCTTTATGCATGTTTTATGTGATACGATTATGTTATGGTGTATGATATGTTTAAACCTGTTCATATGAGGAATGAATTGGACTTAATAAGTGACGGGTGGAGCCCGCTACAGCTTCTCGATGCATCGGAAGGTCTCATGAGACAAACAAGTGTCTTAGCACGAGTCCTTGACCAAATCTTGTTTGTATTCTTGGCACGAGGCCTTGGATATGTGGTTATGATAGTCTGTCATTATGCATTCCATCATTATGAAAGTGGTTATTGATATTGCATGTGATTATTCGACCAGTAGAATATCCATGTGAATAAGTAAATAGAATTATTTCATTTTATTTTTCCATATTATGCTGAAGTTAATGTTTAAAAGGCTTTTTTAGTTATACATTGCCTTAAATGTTTAGTTTTATTTATGAAAGCTTCCACAATATTGTTATCCTTATGAATCATCTGAGCTCACCCCTTTCAATGTTTTAATATTTTCCAGGATGTGAAGAAGTATTTTATGAATGACCTGCAGGGATAGTCAGAAGGGATATGAGTGTGGACTATGGAGACCATGTTATTGTAGTTTTTCACTTTATGATGTAATGTAACACTTATGAATGTATCTAGTGTTTCCAAGGATACTAAACTAATCGTCCTTTCGAGACTTGATCTTTTGTTATCATTCCAATGTTATGTAATAATGCACCGACTCTGGGTAACTAGGGTCAGGGCGTTACAGTTGGTATCAGAGGCAGTTTAGTACTAACCTTGGAAGCTAAATTTAGATAAACTCTGATTATAGCACATAGCCCTAAGATAGTCATCGAGGATTAATATAGAAGAACTTTCTAGAATTTTGGTATTATAGAGATTTTATGAGTTTTCCAAGCAATACATCCCTGTCTGGATATGAGTAGGTAGAGGAAGCTCTGGCACAGATGTACCTAAGGGTAAAACCCGAAAACTCCACTTTGATCTAGACTCGAACGGGAACTGGTGCACGACAACAGGCCTTACTGCACTCTTGGTTAAGAAACTCCTGGGGGATATGCTTAGGATAATTCTCATTTTCATTACAAATCATTATGAAGGGTTTATGAGTATATAATTTCTCAAAGAAAACATTTTTATGATTATGGATTATATCCATAAATAGTTCAATTTATGTTAGGTGTTTTTCAAGTGTGTTATTTTGTATTTTGATTCATAAACTAATCTAGTTTATGACATTGTTTAGAAATGGAACCTTGTGGAAGGAATGGAAAGTGTATCAATGCACGCACTCCATGTAGGGATTTCCCTCCTGCTTAAGATAATTATAATGGATTTGGTGATACAACTGGTGTTGATCAGCTTATCACCATACTGGGACAACTCACTCAGGTTATGAACAGTAACCTTACTCGTATGGAACACCCTGATCCGAAATGTGGAGGATCAATGTTAGACCGCTTCATGAGGAAAAAACCACCAACATTTAAAGGGGGTAAAAATCCATTAGTAGATGAGCAATGGATAAACTCCATAGAGAAAATATTTCATGCCTTGGGGAGTAGTGAAAGGGAAAACGTTATCATGGCAGTTTACCGCCTCACTAGAGATGCTGATCAATGGTGGTCATTGATTCAAAACACAAAGGAAGATGAAGAAGTATCAAGTATGGAATGGAGAGAGTTCAAAGATATTTTCTTAGAAAAATACTTTCCACATGACCATCGAGCAGATATGGAAAAGCAATTTCTGAGTCTGAGGCAGAAGGAGGATGAGAATGTCCCAAAGTATGAGGCCAACTTTACAAGGTTAGCGAGACATGCTGCAGATTATATACGTAACCCAAGAACTAAAATTGATCGTTTCTTTGATGTGTTAAAACCATTTCTCTGTCAAGATTTAGTATCATATTCTTTCTCAACATATGAAGATATAGTCTTGTGTCCTATCAAGAAAGAAAAGGAATTCTCTAAGTCTTATGACAACAAAGTAAAGCAAGAGAAGAAGAGAACGGTGGAACAAGAGACAGATAAAGGGGAAAATGGAAAGAAGGATTTTCCATTATGCGATAATTGTGTGGAGAATCACCCTGGTACTTGCCTAAAAGGAATGGGAGTTTGTTATAAATGTGGAGAAAACGGTCACCAGGCTTGTGATTGCAAGGGAAAGAAAGAGGCTATCAATGTTGAATTCTACAATTGTAGGGAAATGGGGCATTATGAAAATGAATGTCTTAAGCGTCAGGGAAACTTACCTCAAAAAAGGACAAGGGATCAAGGACAATCTTATGTTGTTACTACAGTTGAAGTGGAATAATTAATGTATTGGTGCTTTTGGACTCAAGGATTATATTCTAGTTATAAGAATAATGTGATATTTATAAAGATTGTACTGCAGTATGTGTTGTTTTCATTAAGGTTTTAATATGATGAAGGTAATCATATTTTTTTATCTGACAATAAGAGAAAATTTACTTTGTTGGAGGAGTCTGATGATACAATTGATTTTGGAATTTAGAGACCTTTTAGAGAAATTCTGGACGAAGGTATTTTGGATAACTATAAAGGTTGGAATGGATTAATTTGAACTTTGGATATTATTGTTTAAGGTTAAAACATTTATGAAGATTATTTTTGGAATATTATAATACTATAGTTTTAGGAAAAGGACAACCTGGAGGTCGGGGGATAACTCGTCGCGTCGGACAAAGCTGCAGGAATCGAACCCACAAACATAGTGCGACGGGCCTTTATTACCTACCACTAGCCTGCAGGAAGTCCCTGGTTATTAAAAAATAGTTTTCCTAATCTAAATGGTATGTGTTAATATTTAGAACCTTATACAATTATGATAAATAGAATATTTTGAGTTCTACACTAGTGCAGAAAACGTTTTTTACGTCGGTTATTTTTAATTTTTTACGTCGGTTTCTAGCCGATGTTAATACGGGTGACGTTATAAATAACGTTTTTGACGTCAGTTATTTAAAAACCGACATCAAAAACATAAAATCGTGATGTTTATGACGTCGGTTATTGTAGAACCGGCGTGATAAATAAAATGGGAAGGGTTTATCACGTCGGTTATTTAACAACCGAAGTGATAAAAGTCCTGGAAAATGGTTTATCATGTCGGTTCTTCAAAAACCGACATGATACAAGGATGGGGAAATGGTCTATCTCATCAGTTATTAAAGAACCGACGTGATAAACCGGGGGGTGGGGGGTTTATCACGTCGGTTATTATAGAACCGCCGTGATAAACCGGGGGGGTTATCAAGTCGGTTTTTAAAAAACTGACGTGATAAACCGGGGGGCGGAGGGTTTATCACGTCGGTTATTAAACAACCGACGTGATAAACCGAGGGGTGGAGGGTTTATCACGTCGGTTTTTTAATAACCGACGTGATAAACGGGGGGAGGGGGGTTTATCACGTCAGTTATTATATAACCGACGTGATAAACCGGGGTGAGGGGGGTTTATCACGTCGGTTATTTAATAACCGACGTGATAAACCAGGGGAGGTGGTGTATCACGTCAGTTATTAAATAACCGACGTGATAAACCATTTTCCAAGCCTTTTATCATGTCGAGTATTAAATAACTGACATGATAAACCATTTTCCAGGCCTTTTATCATGTCGGTTATTAAATAACCGATGTGATAAACCATTTTCTAGTCCTTTTGTCATGTCGGTTATTAAATAACCGACGTGATAAACCATTTCCCAGGCCTTTTATCACGTCGGTTATTAAATAACCGACGTGATAAACCCAATTTGTTTTTTAAAATTGTATGCAGTCGTCTGCTCTCCACCAGAATCAACCAGAAAACAAATCAAGAAATCGTACCACAAAAATATAAGTAGATCAAAATTAAGCATGTACATTGATAACATATAAAACTTACACCCTAGACAGCCCCCACCCTCATGTATACCCCATGGACAGCCCTCCCCCACCCCGTTGGAGCCCTCACCCTCATGTATACCCCATGGACAGCCCTCCCCAACCCCATTGGATCTCCCACCCTCATGTATACCCCTTGGACAGCCCTCCCCCACCCCATTGGAGCCCCCACCACACTCCCGGACTGCCCCCCGACCCCCGGACAGCCTCAAACACCCCTCGAAAACCCCCCACCCGCCTGAACAGCACCCCATCACCCCACTTGATATCCCCCACCACACCCCTGGACACCCCCCCCCCCCTCATGTATACCCCCCCACCCCTGGACAGCACTACCACACCCTTGGACCGCCTTCCCACACCCCTGGACAGCCCTGCCACCCCTCTGGACTATCCCCCCACCCCACCAGACAGCCCTCCCAGACCGCTGGACACTCCCAAACCCCACTGAACACACCCCCACACCCTTGGAACCCCTCCCCCACAGACCCAAATCCATACCAGAAAAACCATCATAAGTAAACCAAAACAAGAAGTAGAGAAAAATTAAACATTCACTTATATAACATTCAAAACTTACACTGTCAACTTAAAAAAACTAAATCCAACCTAAACAACTACCAAATATACAATTACAACGATAATATTCAAAATTACATTTTACATTACAAACAACTAAAAGTCAATCAAACCTATAAAATAATTTGACCACTCCACTTGTAAGTGTTTGATGTCTTCAGCAGTATAGGGTTTAGGGTCATCAAAAAGCTACAAATGAAAAAGAAAGTAGTTAACGTTTATAATGAATAAATCAAATTGAAATATTATGGATAAGTTTAAGAGGAAATCGTACCAGGTAAAAATTCACAACTGTCCCAGTTGTTATTATTTCATACATAAATCTTAACATATAATATCCGCATTCGATGAGGCCTTGTTGTTCATGACAATTATATTTGAATGAGTGTAAATTCAATATATTATTTTTATGTAATAAATCAAAAAGTACAAATTATAAATGGATATTTACCGTCGCATTTACATATTTGATCTTTGCACCTCTTTTCTTTGTGTTTTTTCGAAAGTAGGCCCATGCACTATTAGAAAATAATACGAATGGGGTAAATTTAAAATTCATTATAATATATAAAACTATTGAGAAATTGAAACTTACTTTTCCAATATATTCTTAAAACTTTCCGGCACATCACCATGGACAGAGCATATCCAATAAATGGATTTCTCCCTTGGGAAAAAACCCCTAACATCCAATGATCACTAATAAAGGGAAATTTGACGTTAGTGGTTTTTTATGTTAAAAGATAATTAACTCTTTCAGAGAAATGTGTTTCACACCTCTCACAAAAAGGCATCATCCAACATTGTGTGATTATATTCTTTTCAAATCTTTCAGCAATATAAACCATTCTTTGTTCCTCATTCAATGCACATGCTTCAGGGGAAATCAATTGAGGGTCCATGAATCCATATACTTCTGTCAGCTCATTCCTCTCACAAATTTTATAAAGATACCTAATACAAAACATACATAAGTATAAATTTTTAATAAATATAACGCAGGGAAAAGGTGTTAAGACTTACATGGAAAAAAATTTCACCACGTTGATGCCCAACTTATCTCCAATAACAAGCTCCATGATATCAGTTTTTATAATCCCCACTCTTATTTCACGTCCACAAGCATGAGCTTCCATTGGAAAATCATAATAACATGACAAAAAATGTGAATATCTTGATAATCTGTCAAGAGCATTTGAATCTGTATCTACTGTCATAGCCATTTGTCTTTGTTGTTGTCTATACATTATTTCTTTACCTGTGAAGTATTCCTGTAAAAAAAATTGAAAAATATATTAGTTTTCAAATGATTAAACAACTTTAATAAAAAAATAAAATAAAAGATATAACATTCATACCTCTATGGTAATGAGTCTAAGAAGTATGGATGGCCAAATTAAAAAATGGCCGATACTCTGTCCAACTTTCGCCACCTCATCTGTAGGTATTGGTACCCTATCTGATCTATCTATAATATCATGTACAGTGACCCTCTGATTCTCTACCTCTAATTGTTGATGATGAACTATATCTCCTATACAATATACCAACCCATATGCTACTATATGATGTTGAGAATCATCATCATACAACTTGCAATAAGTAGGAAGATGCGGCGGAGGCATAGGATAAATAATGGGGTCCGCTGGCTGAGGTGGGGGAGCGGGAGCTACTGGTGGAGGTGGAGGATAAATAATGGGGTCTGCAGGGGGAGGTGGACGAGTGGGAGCTACAGTATGAAATTGTCTTTGCATTTCTGCAAACATAGACTGCACCGACTCTCTAATCTTGTCCTACATCTTCGCATTAATATTATGAACTTCAGCCTCCAAGGATTCTATTTTTTTTATAAACCCCCTCAATATTAGAAGTTGAAGAACGTGGAAACACTTTTCTTACCGATACACCTGCCGGATATCCTCTTACACGACCAGGATGTTCGGGCCTTCCCAATGCTGCAAATAAAATATCTTCCCTCCCAGTAGCTGTAAATGTCCCCTCTGAACTCTGCTCCTCAAGAGATTCCTATATTAATTAATTGAACATTTCTGTAATGATTGAAATTATATGAAGAAAATAGTTAACTTAAATAAATAAAATAGATATCTTACAATCCTCTCAGCTAAAATTCTCGATTCTTCCGAAAGGTATTGCCCTTTTTTCCCTTCCGAGCTCTCTTCCATTTTGCATGTCTATATGGAGGGGATGGAGGGGCCACCTCTCCAGAGCTTGAAGACTCAGCTCTTAGTTGTTGAAATTTTTCTGCCATCATTTGTTCTTCTAATAATGCATACCCTCCCCGAGATAAACAATGAGGGTATAAATTTTTAGATTGGATCTCCTGATGAGCTTTCCTTGTTTGTTGTAATTTAAGAATAAGAAATCATTAAGAAAACATTAATAAAATCATTTATATAAGAAAGTTTATAAAAGTTTATATTTCCCTTACCAGAAATGACTCTTTTCTTCTACTTTCAAAAAACTGTCTCCATGTGTCTTCATCTATAAAAGGATATATACGACATGGATTGTCATGACTCCTATGACCATAAATGAAATCAGATGAGAGGGTTGATTTGAAATCCCTCCATCTTCTGGCAGCCAACAATAATAATTTCTTCATAACTCCTCCAGTGTCAGGAATATCAAATGTCATCTGATAAAGAAGAGGTTAAACATATTATATATACTAGAAACATTAAAAGAATAGTCAAACAATGACAAAAGATCTTACCAAAATCGTCTCCCACAACTGAGAGATAATCACTTTATCCACACTTCTCCAATCATCATAAAAAATGCTTACTTTTCTCTTAGCCTGAGTTGCTACAAAACTCTTAAAATCTTTTGCATTCGGACCTCTAGGAATATCATCATCATCAAACCCAATGACTATCCTCTGATCCTGCGTACGGGCAAGTGATAATTTTGGTAAACGTGTGCACCCACGTTTACCAACCTTTGAACTCTTTGTCATAATAGGAGCAAGTGAATGTTAATCCCCAGAGGTATGACCATCAATATGCTCCTCTCCAGAATCATGTGGTTGATCATCTGAATGATCTTTCATTATCCTTCACATCAAAAAAACAAACGTCAGTTCAAAAATATACAAATTCAAATATTTTAATACTAATGTAATCAGAAAATAGAAAAGTGTACTAAGTTACATAATAGTAAACACTGGTAATATGGTAAGCATGTTAAACAATGGTAACGATGGTAAAGATGGTCAAAATGGTCAAGATAGTCAAGATGGTCAAGATGGTAAACATGCTAAAAATGGTAAACCTGGTAAACATGGTAAAGTAATTGTCAGTGGAAAAAAATAATTGATATATAATTCATGTAATGGTTATAAACATGATAAAGTAAACTGAACAAACTTAAAACAAACAAAAACATGTACTTATTTTGTTTTAAAACATGTTTTAATAAATAAAAAACTTACAATATCTAACATTTATGGAAAAAATAAATGTAAACAAGAAATAAACATATGTTACCTGTAATTTTATAAATGTACAAATGGATTGTTTTCCCAAATTCCTTCGTCGTGATAGTTCCTTATAGCACAAACTATGTCTTAAACATGATCATCATTATGTTCTGTTAATCTTTCCATGGAAGTAGGGATCTCACATAAATCAGCATATTCATCAACTTCATCCTCACCAACATATTGTTTTTCCCTTGTAAAACAACAGCCCACTGCATATCTGATTGATCTACTATATAGAAAATTTGTTTTTCATGTGTTGTCCTTATAAAAGAATCAGTTGTGTCTTCCAATCTATTCATATTAACAAGTGTCATTCCAAATTCATCGTGTCTGACACTGTTGTTACAGTTAAACCATTTACAGTTAAAAATAGGAACTTTAATTTTAAAGTAATAAACCTTTCATATGTCTTCAATCACTCTATAATATGCACTTGATGCAGAAATTGGGTTTTTTTCCTTAGCACTCGAAAAATGCATTGCTTCTGCAAACACCAATACACCACTATTCTGAACTGCACTTCTGTTGTCCTGAGCTTTTGTATGAAATGTATAACCATTAATATCATAGCCGGACCATGTTATCACATTTATACATGGACCACCCACTATCCATTTTAATGTCTCTAATACATCTGATCTACCAAGCAATGTCTTTTTAATCCATGACAAAAAAGTTATGTTGTGCTCATTCAAAATCCACATTTCTTTCTTCTTTGGATGACATTGTTTCAACTCATTAATATGCAATGTGATATACGGTTCAGCATCAGCTATGTTATTCAAGATGTATGATTCTAACTTCTTCATCTATTCAGATGACAATGATTTGACTTTCAAGCCACGAATCCCCTTTCCCTCATTATTAACTCGTTCATGGAGAGATGGAGGCAAACCTATGTGTTGCGCCACAACCAAGTAGCTCGTACAAAACTCTGCTACCTCCTTAGAAATATACTTTTCAATAATGGAGGCTTCAGGTCGATATAGATTTTTAACATACCCCTTTAATATTTTCATATACCTTTCAAAAGGATACATCCAACGAAGATATACAGGTCCACAAAGCTTTATTTCTCGAATCAGATGAATCATTAAATGCACCATTATATCAAAAAAAAGTTGGAGGAAAATACATTTCCAATTCACAAAGTATAAAAATTGCATCCTTTTCCAAAATGTTCAAAGCATTCACATCAATCTCCTTGTTACAAATTGAATTGAAAAAATAACACAACTTCATTATAGTCTTTCTGACACGAATGGGCAATATTCCACGCAATGAAACTAGTAGAATTTGTTGCATCATGATGTGACAATCATGTGATTTCATACCTATCAACTTTAAGTCCTTCAATGAGACAAAATTGTTTACATTAGAAGAATAACCTTGAGGCACTTTGGTATCATGAAGACACTGACAGAAGCTAATTTTCTCCCTCTTCGATAATGTATGAAAAGCCGGGGGAAGAAATGCCCATCTTCCATTAGGAGTGGGAGCTAACTCCAAACATATTATCATTGATAGTAAGTCTAATCTTGCATTAAACCCATCTTTAGTCTTTCCTTTAATATCTAACAATGTTCCAATCAAAGAATCACAGATATTATATCTCAATTTGTTCTGCTATAATATCACGAATCATTTCTTCAATTCCATCGGAGTTACCATCTTGTGAATCATCATCATCAGTGACATTCTGTCCAGTTTCACCATGCCAAATCCAAGGGCTATAACTCGGATTAAAACAATGACAAATCAGATGATCTTTTATCTCTCTACTTTTCAACTTCTTCATATTCAAACATTTTAGGCATGGACAGAAAAAAATGTCACTACTTGGAACATTTCGTTTTGAAAATTCCAAAAAGGAATCAACACCTTCCTCAAATTCATTGCTCATTTGATGTGTCGTAATCCAACATCGACTCATTATTACCTATAACAAATATCAACAAAAAATATGTATTTTTAAGATAAGACAAATATATGTTTATATGAAAAAAATCATAATTTTAATTAATGTAAAACAATTTAAAATATAAAACAAATCTATGGGTATTTAAGAAAATATGCTTGAATATTATTTTTAAAACAAAATATAGTTAGATATAACAGTTTTAAATTTCATTGAATCAAAGAAAACCATGCCGCTTACATAGTTGATAGAAAATTGGAGAAAATGGAGTAAACTTGAGAATCACCCCACACCCCCCCCCCCCGGACAACCCCCAAAACCCTCTGGACAGGCCCCCACCCCCTTGGACAGCCCCCCACTCCCACCCACCCCCTTGGACCACCCCTGGACACCCCCAACCCTCCGGACAGCCCCCACCCCTCTAGACAGCACCCCCACCCCTCTTGAACACCACCTCCACCCTAACCCTCCGAATAGCCCCCCACCCCTCCGGACAGGCCCCCAGCCCCGTGGACAGACACTCACACCCACCCACCCCTTGGACACCCCCCTGGACACCACCCGTTTCCACATCATTGATATAACATATTTTTTTTAAAAACGTGACATTATTAAAAACGTTCCATGAAATATGATGAAGAGTCCAATCATATTTCTTATGAAATTTTTCTTACTAGAAAGGGTCTTAGTATTGGATAGAATAATAAATAAAGTGGCATAAAAAAGAAATATAATCCTAAAAAAAGCATATAATCCGGCTTAAATATCTGAATAAATATGTTTGTAATAAACCATCAAATCCAAAAGGTGTATGAGAGAACAATTAGAGAAAAACTGGCAATGAGAGATCATAGTCATTGAGGGGGGATGGTGTCAAAGGAAACACAAAATCAAATGAACCGAGACCACTTTATGAAGTAATCTATGAAAAAGAAAAACCTACATCAAATAAAATCATGAAACATCAAATAACAAACAAATACCCATTTGAAATAGAATCTAGTATCTTGATTCAGAAACTCTAAAAAATAAATAAATCACAATCTCATTGATTGAATCCTGAATTTCTAAAATAGAACAATACATTGGTTTAACTTTGGTTGGTGGTGCAATTATTTGTTGTATTCGATCATCAATTAGTTTTGTGACATAAAATCAAAAAATCTTGTGAAATACATATAAGTAACATTCATTATTCAAGTTCACATTCTTTTTGTAAAATTACCCATGTCTATATTATCATTAATAAGAAACATTATCATTATTCTCAACTAAAATCATGAGAATTGTGATATTCCCATTTTTATAAAAATATATTAATGATGTTATGATAGAGTTTATCATAACTAATAATATAAAAAATGGTATACTTATCTATAGTAGAGTCCTATAAGACAAAATGGATGCACGATATTTTTGTGACATTTAGATTTTTTAAAGGGATATAATGATGTTTAATACTTCCCAGAAGGGTGAAATTATAAGGGATTTTAGTGTCTTTTAAAAATACAAAGTGGGTAAAAGTGAATTTGTTTCCATTAAAGAAAACAAATGGTTTATCATAGATTTATTAGACTCTATGAGGGTGAATGATAAATATTTATTTTATTATGTTCCATTATAACTCATGTGTAAATATTTATTTTAGTTCAATTAATGAATGACAAATGGTTTACATTAATGGTTTTTGTTTTCTAAAAAAATGACATCTTCAATATGGATGATTGATTCTTATTCTATGATAAGACACTCAATAAGGATGATTCACTATATATGATGATAATTTCTTTTAATTCTCTAATCAAATAAACATTATTGGTTATCCAAATACAAAATTGTTAGATGAACCTGAGCGTTAAATGAAATATAGGATAAAAGGAATGGATTACTCAACCATACCTCAAATTTCTTTTTGATAATGAAATTCAAACCGGTCACATCAGGAAATATTCCAAATCTTTCCTTAATTTCACCATAGTCCTTCAATAAATAACCCCAAATATGTTTCCAACATAGGAGAATTTTGAGTCATTAAATGCAAGGTAATATATCAAAATTTGTTTTATAAATAAATACAAAAACAAGACACTCAAGATAAAAAACGAATGTCTGGTGCCAACGATATTCAAAAAGATGTAATAGGGTTCGAAATGGAAGAATCTAACCTAGTTTAAACAAAAAAATCGCAAAACATTAATATAGACTATCCGAGAAAAAAAACGAACGAAATAAATTCGTGGAATGATTACTTGAGTGTTGCGAGTTGAGATGATAGATCTGAGGAGACTAAAGATTATAAAAGATGAAGCCAAAATGAGTTTAATGTAGGTTGATCGACGAGCTGATTAGGGTTTACCGCACGAGAGAGACGAGCCGGCGGACTGTCGATCGAAGAAACGTAAATGACAGTCCATGGGGCAATAATTTTTTAAATGTTTTATAATGTCGGTTTTTATATAACCGACGTTATAAACTATTTTTTTAAATTTATAATGTCAGTTATTTGAAAACCGACATAAAAAACCCCCCGCGCTTTGGTTTTTTACGTCGGTTATAAAATAACCGACGTAAAAAACTTATAGATATCACGTTTTTTACGTCGATTATTTTATAACTGACATAAAAAAACCAAAGCGTGGGGGGTTTTTTACCTCGGTTATTTTATAACCGACGTAAAAAAACCCGTAGATAACTCGTTTTTTACGTCGTTTATAAAATAACCACCGTAAAAAACCCCCCGCGCTTTGGTTTTTTACGTCGGTTATTTTATAACTGATGTAAAAAACCCATAGATAACTCGTTTTTTACATCGGTTATAAAATAACCGCCGTAAAAAACCCCCCGCGCTTTGGTTTTTTATGTTGGTTATAAAATAAACGACGTAAAAAACTCGTAGATATCACGTTTTTAACATCGGTTATTTTATAACCGACGTAAAAAAACTCGTAGATAACTCGTTTTTTACGTCGGTTATAAAATAAACATCGTAAAAACCCCCTGCGCTTTTGTTTTTTACATCGATTATAAAATAACCGACGTAAAAAACACCAAGATATCTTGTTTTTTACGTTGGTTATCAAATAACCGACGTAAAAATGCCTAGATATCTCATTTTTTACTTCGGTTATCAAATAACCTACGTAAAAACCGAACACGTGCGATTTGTAATGTCGGTTATTAAAATAACCGATGTTAAAAATCCACTCCATGCATTTATTACATCTGTTATTAAATAACCGACGTCAAAAACCACATTTCACATATTCTCACGTCGGTTATATATAACCGACGTAAAAAATGGTGACGTAAATAATGTTTTTTGCACTAGTGCTATTACCTTTTGGAGTGAATGATGGGGTTGTGGTAAAAATTTATTAAAGAATGAAAGTCCACATGACAAGTAAGTATATTTCCTTACGTTCTTAGTAAATCTCCAAAATAAATTCCTCATCATTATTAAAGGTAACTTAAAACAAAAATGTTGTCGGTTAACTTTTCCAATTGGGGAATCAAGGACCGTTTAACCAATCACAAGTTTGTGATTTTCTTATAGTTAACTTTCTCCTAATCTTATTTTATACAACTCTCCATCAGACCTTGATGGTTTTTTTTCCTCCATATCCATATTTTCATAGAATCCTAGTATGGGCTATCTCGAGAGGCCTTTGTACTTCTCTTTCTTTCTTTTAAAGTTATATTTTTATTAACCTTATTTCCGATGTGGGTTTTCCACAAAGGTATTTTCTATTTTCAACCATTTATTTTCAAAGACAAATTTTAAATTGCGAGGACACAATTTATTGAAGGAGGGGAGAATGAAACACCCCATGCTTCCATGGTACGCTCCTCTTTGAATAATAGAGCAGCATGTGTTGTACGCAACCTTGAGTTCTAACACACCGTGACCAATAAAAGTAGTAGTTATGAATAGTAATACCCACTTTTTGAAATTATATAAATTTTATATTTCAAAATGGACTTAATTTTTGGATTTGGAATATCGAAATTAGCCTATGTTGAATTTTTTGTATTTTTCTGAGAACTTCCAATTTTTGATAAATAGTGAAAATACTTAAAAACAACTTTTTTAATCAAAATAATTTATAGTGATAAATTATACAATTGAGTGGTTTTAAAGTTTAATTAGAATATATTTTTACCAGTTTATCCAATGGTGGTCATTATAATTAATTTCACTTTGAAATTGGACATAAACAATTGTAAATCTTTTGATTGATATTCTTTCTTAAAAAAACGCTATTTGTTGTGACAACATGAATTAATTATTAAATTAATTAATTCTACTTATATGTTTTGAATTTTTTAAAATAGACATCATTTTTGAATTAGGAATATCAAATATATCTTAGGGTTAATTTTTGGTGTTGTTCTGAAAAACATCGATTTTTGATGAATAGTGAAACCACTAAGTGGTTGTTAAAAAACCGATATTTCGTTTAAATGAAATTTTACCACCTCTGTGATTTGAATTTCAAAAATCCGACATAAATGGCTGTCATTACGAAGAAAAATGTGGTTCAATGGGATTAAAATAATTTTTGGTGAATAGTAACTTTTAAGTTTTATTAATCGCGATTAAAGGTAATTAGTGAACTTTATGGTAAAAATGATATTATAAAAATATGAAAATAACTTTACACTTGTACTGCCCTTATTGGATGAGTCATGGCCGACCAAGAAAATCCATCGGTCAACTTGGGGACCCCATGGAGCCACTTGGGTAAGAAAATGACATTAATAACTTTTTATTTAAAGTAAAAATAAAATTGTCACAAACATGTGTTGTTTTACTAAAACAATTTTTAGAAGGGGTTATACAAGTCATATTTTTTACCCTAAATATTCATTTGAAAGATAAAAATATTTCCTATATCATGGTAATTTGTTTATAATTTTTAGACATTAAATAAATTAAATTTCTAATGACACCATGATGATGCAGCGATTACCTCATTAGTTAACAATTTTAAATAAAATGAAACGATAATTTAAATTATAAGACATACAATTTTCAAAAACCTATTGTATGGGTATATTTTGAACCCTTATCATTGTAGCCTCGAAATATATAATTGTGGGACCTTTGAAATCCGAAAAGTACTTCATAATAATGTAACATTTCATTACTTTCCAAGAGTTCCCCTCTTCTCCTCTTATAAAAGGCCCCCACCACTGCCACCTTATTCACACCTTCAAAGCCATTTGGCACAGAACAACTCTGCCAAAATACTCTCTCAACTTCCCTCTCTTACTCCTAGAAGCCTAAATTTGGTAGAAGTCTTCCCAAGGAAGCCTTTGGCTCAAATCAAAAAGAGTTACCCGATTTTGAGGTTATGTCTTCTCTTATGTTATTTTGTTTTATTTTGCTTCTCCAACCCCTTAAAATCTTTTTATTCTTTTATTTTGTAACAAAAACAGTATCTTTAATATACTAGGATGTTTTTATGAGAATTATTTGATTTAAACTTACACACACCTTTGTCTAATGGTTAAATAACATACTATTTCTGTGGTTGGCGAATTTCTGCCTCACGAAACGATGATTGTTCAATATTATTTTAACACCTCTCATGGTGGCCATTAAGATGTAAATATATTTATATATGATATATATTATGTTTATCATTTCATTATGCATCTTTATTTCTCATTTATAGCATACCTTTATGATTTCCATTATGGGTAAACGTGATAATTTCATTTTAGGATGTGCAGACTACCGCCCCCTCAAAGTGATTTAAATCGTTAATGTCATATGTGAAATGTATAAAGGGTGGAGTAAATGATATTATATATGATATTATTATTTAATTATAATATACCTTTATACCATTATGATTTCATTCCATTAAATACAAAATATAAATGAAAGTAGCGGTCATGCGTACGTACGGCTTACCATCTCCATGAACGGTGCATTTCATTTTATTCCTCTAAATGTTACGTAATATTATGAATGAATGTATATACTGGATATATATGATATATATGATTTCTACATCATGAATATAACTCTGTAGATAATGGATATTCTACCACATAAACAACTTGTAATTATAAGAAGTTTATTGTTGACTCAAGTACCAAAGATCGACAAAAAGACCGTTATTAACTTAAATGACTACATAATTTTCGTAACATTGTAATAAGTGATATAAAAGGGATAATTAACTTGGAAAAGATTCTTATGAAAGTAGATATTAACTCTAGTTTATTATTCAGGAGCTTAAAGAATGATCGAGTCAAGTCGGACACGAGGTAAGGGAACTTTTGAACCCAATTTCTATTCTTTGGGATAATCTGCTACTTTCAAATTATGTCATGATATTATTATGTCCTATATTTTATTTGTACTTTATTTTTGTGTACTTATAGTTAATACACATAATAGATCTATTTTATTTAAAAAATGATCTTTGTAAAGGACTTCTTCTCAATCTTCTTTCATTGAGGCATATTTTTTTTTATACACAACTTTCCTTTATACGGTGTATAAACCCCTTTGACTTTTACTTTTCTTCAAAAGGAATCTTTTTATATGAAGCATTTTACTAAACGGAAAAATGGAATGTTTTTTGTCGTACGTATGTGGCAACAACGACTTCTCCACCACCGTGACCATTATTTGAGTTTTGGCTTCCTCTACAAGCCATAATTTTTTTAAAAAAATGAAAAATAAATACCATGTTTTACCTTTCTTTTATTTTGGTATTGAAAATGGTTTTGATAATTTTTGTATTATATCAATGTTTTTTATTGATATATTGTGATTGAAATGTGGAAATGTTATGTTTCCTTTATGCATGTTTTATGTGATACGATTATGTTATGGTGTATGATATGTTTAAACCTGTTCATATGAGGAATGCATTGGACTTAATAAGTGACGGGTGGAGCCCGCTATAGCTCCTCGATGCATCGGTAGGTCTTATGAGACAAACTAGTGTCTTGGAACGAGGCCTTGACAAAATATTATTTGTAATATTGGCACGAGGCCTTAGCTACGTGGTTATGATAGTCTGGAATTATGCATTGCATCATTATGAAAGTGGTTATTGATATTGCATGTGATTATTCGACCAGTAGAATATCCATGTGAATAAGTAAATGGAAATATTTCATTTTATTTTTCCATATTATGCTGATGTTCATGTTTAAAAGGCTTTTGTTTAGTTATACATTGCCTTAAATGTTTAGGTTTATTTATGAAAGCTTCAGAAATATTGTTATCGTTACTGAGAATCTGAGCTCACCCCTTCCAATGTTTTAATATTTTCTAGGATGTGAAGAAGTATTTTATGAATGACCTGCAGGGATAGTCAGAAGGGGATATGAGTGTGCACTATGGAGACCATGTTATTGTAGTTTTTCACATTATGATGTAATGTAATATTTATGAATGTATCTAGTGTTTCCAATACTACTAAACTAATCGGTCTTTCGAGACTTGATCTTTTGTGATCATGCCAATGTTACATAATAATGCACCGACTCTGGGTAACTAGGGTCGGGGTGTTACAATTCTTCCACCGAGAGCTATTGTGGCTCTCATGGAGTTGGTTCCTTTTTCATGATGTGGTGGGGGATTTATATACCTTTCCACCACAGTTATTCTCCCCATTTTGCATCATGTATCTCATGAATCTATATTGGAATTTAAAAAGACCATTGGTGTCATCCGTCTTCATGAGGTCCAATAGTGTATCACTCTGGGGGAAACACATATCTTTTAGTGACCATGGGATCATCTAGTCAATTCATCATTTATTGGATTATTCCCAATTTATGGGTATCTTTTTAGTCATAGAGACATGCTGAAGGAATTTCATATTGTCATATAGACATGTACAAGGGCCTTTATGATATTAGGAAGCCTATTTAAAGGTCTTCACATGATCTCAGGTGACGTTTCTGGGACATTCCATGGCACAAATATGGCTTGTCCATGAGCCTTCTCGAGATCAAGGTGACTGTAAGGGGGTCTTGAGAGACTTTTCTATAGAAATCCTTAGCGTATAATGATAGTTTCATAATACCAAGAGGCTTCCTCCTCATCTCCTTTTTGTTTCATTTATTTATGTTATAATGTTTGTGTATATTTTAAGTTTACATGGATGTTTTCAAGGAAAAATGTATTCCCACTGGTGATGTGTCTCATGAAAAATACAAAGTCCTATAGAGAAGCCCAAGCATTTTATGGATAATTCAATCCTGTTTTTCTTGTGTAGCTAAAGGGGGGGCGCATGGATGCCTGAAAAAACATGAGGCACTTCGCGTGATGATGATGAAATGATGGTGGGATTTCATTAAATGAGGTGGGAAAGTTGTTGTGAGAAAAAGTATTCTTACAGGTCACTAGGGGAACATCACATGATTCTTACGATTACAATATGATCCCATATTTTTCATACTTTTATCCTTATTTTAAAAGGATTTTTGAGATCTTTCGTAGGCATGATATTGTTTTCAAATAAAATCACTCTCCCTTCTTATGATGTATTGAAAGATCAAAATTGAATCTCATGATAGTGCATGAGCATTTCCATAGATAACACTTATACTTGTCTTTTTTTGCATCACATGATCAATGATGGATCTTGCAATGGCATGGGAACATTTTTAGTCATATTATCTTTTCCTGCCTTTGATATAGTACATATTTATTGATGGATATCATGATGACATGGGGACTTTATCAAGTAATGTTTTGTAGGGTCCTAAAAAATATAGAAATGGATGGTAACTAATCCCACAAACATTAAAAAGGAATAATATGGGGGTTTTATTGAAAATTTTATAAGAATTTTAAGATATCGAATTTGGAAGAGGAAAAAAGAGGTCTACATGCTAATTTCTGGGAATGGTATGTGGATGGTGTAACCCATGAAACAAATGGTACATTGATAGCATGTGAAATGATGGACTGCAAGGCATTGGATAGTGAACCAGACTATTCGTGGAATAAATGAATAATTGAACTATTACCTCGTGAATTGAGTCATTGGTGAAAACATACAGGAGAGGTGTCTCCTCATACACCACCCCTATGAACTCAATTCACAGACAAGGTGAGGTCGGTGGTGTCCAGTAAACTTTGTCATTCGTGGGATCGAGGCAGTGATTTCCATTACTGCAATCCATATCCATTCAAAACTCTATTGACAGAGTCATCTGTGGACCGAGTGATTTCTTCATTCGATTCAATAAATTGTTTCACATGACCCAAATATACATCTTCCCTAGCACTTTATAAAAGGGACCAAAATGTGAACTAAAAAAGGGGATTCTTTTGGGTGGATTATTTTGGGGTGAGCTTAGAGTTTATCGATGGAAGCCTTCAAAGGAAAATGATCGACGAAGTACAGAACTATAAATGTTTTCCCAAAGGTATAAACCTTCCATGAACCATAAAAAGAATGAAGTATAACAATATTGGGAACACGCATACCTAATTAGAGAATTGTGAACCATACTATCTTGGTAGATAAAATTACAATGAACTGTCAGACCAATTCCCTGTCTCAAATTCGGCATACTACATAGAATATCACAATGCTGATGAAACCCTTCACAACATAGAGTTCATATTTATGGATGGAATCCATCGCCGCATACCACCATGGTTTGCGGATGCAACCCAAGGCCACATACCACTATGGTATGCAGTCCATATCTAGGTTCGTTTACCACCCCAGTACATGAACAACATCTAGATCTGCATACAGCCAGGGTACACGGATGACCTATACATCCGCATAGAAATGTACTATATTGAGGGTACCCCACCCCGCATGAGATAATGGTATGCGGGGTAGGATACCTCCGAGCATTCCGCATTCTAGTCCTGATCATTCTCTTAAGTTTCCATCCCATCCTCCAAATCACCTCCGCTAACCTGTCCATCAGCATCAGGCCAAATCCTCTTCCAAAGCTTCCAGACCTATATGATAAAATCGTCAGACGCATCAGCACGTCCTTTTGAGTATACATACACATGGTAAGCGGGGCCCCATGGGTAATCCCCATAAGAGTGTGGGACCCTAGAATGACTTTAAGTTCACATTACCATGGTAACTCAGGGCCCAAAAATGGAATAATCATATGAGGCTCCCCATTATAGGGCTCAAGGGTAATTTTTTAGATTTTTGATTCACTAAGGGGTAGCGACAAGACAAAGGGATCACACCTGCATTTCCCTTTGACAAGGTTCACTGCTTCTCCCCTTTCCCAGAAATCATTTCAGGGAACTCTCCCAGAGGTAAGCCCCTAACCTTCCCATAGGAGGAGGCACTATTTCTCCTCTTACACTCAGCCCAGGACATATACATATAGATTTTAAAACATGACTATCATAGATATATACATGGGAGAGGAAGTTGGCACACTCAAAGCCCCTCCCTCTCTCTTTCTTTGGGATCCAATACCATATATCAAAAGATGGAGTGAATGTGCAATATCCAGATCCACTTCCTACTCTTGTTTCTCACAAAGAGTATGACTCACATGGGCTTAGAGTTTGAAGGTGATCATAACATCAACATGATCTAAAGACATGGGTCTCCTCCCAGGTATAAGTCCCAAACCCAGATGTACTACAAGAAATCTGATTCTTACTCTAACCAGGATATATATGATGCATGTCTAATGGCCAAAGATCAAAGGGGGGGATTCCACATGTAAGCCCCATGAAGTGAACTATGAGAAATCTTATTCTTACTATAACTAGGACACATAGGAAGTATTACTGAAGGCCCGAGCTAAAAGGGGAATCTTCTATGTGTAAACCCCACAAAATGAACTACAAAAACTCTAAGTCATGCTTTATCCAGGATACGTAGGATTCCTGCTAAGGCTCGAGTTCAAGGGTCATTCTTCTTAAATTTTAGTCCCAATAAAATTACCCTAAAATCATTAGGGTTTCCTTTTCAGATGTAAGCCCCAAATTATTTCTCTCAAATGGAAAGATCCAATGTGTGAACCCCAATCATACCCCCACAAAAAAGGCATCCTAGAATGTGTAATTCTCAAATGAAACGAAAATATGTGGAATGTTATTTCTATCACAAGGGTATGTAGGAATCATATCTCATGGGTTCGATCCCAACATCAGAACAATATATGTTCCCCCTGGGAAGACAATAAATTCTAGAGTATCTCATCATATGGATTAAATCATTGTTCTCTGGGTAGAAGACTATAGAGTAATTAATATATCCATAAAAGGGTAACATCGAAGCAAAAACTACAATACATATAGATTTATTCACCAATGGAGAACCTAGGATTCCTACATATTATTCTAAAACCATGAATACCTTTTGATGATTTTTCAACCTCAGGGTATTCCACAGACACATACTTGGGAAGGAATCAGGGATTTACAACCATATAAACATTTCTCAAATCTATAAGAGATTCCTAGAGTAGGAAATAATCCCCCCAAGGGTGTGATGAGACTGACCACCCATCCTCTCGACTATGGATTCCTTAAGAATCATTGGCCAAATCTCCATCCAATGAGTGTTTTCCTTTGGAAATAAAGTACATGAATCATGGATAAAAGGGCCATTGAGTATTTATAACTCCACGAATGAACCCACTGTAGACCATCTAAATAGATCATACCAAACATTAAAACCTCTATAATAATGGAAAATGGGTCAACATCTATTGAGCCATTTTGTCAGCCCCGAGAATGACACGAATCCGGTCAAAACAAAAATGGTGTACCCAACGTGAATACTTAACCAAGGTGGCAGTTTTACCCCAAAGATAAAAGAAAAGAAGATATTTCATGTCAGACCATTTTTTCCCTTATATTCCTACACCACGAATCAGGTTGAAACAAAAATGGTGATCCTGATGTGAATCCTTAACCAAGATGGTGGTTTTAACTAAAAGACAACATACAAGTGGATATTACACATTGGACCATTATTTCAACCTATACACCCAAACTTGAATCAGGTTGAAACAAAAATATTAACCCTGATGTGAATCCTTAAACTAGGTGGTAGTTATACCCTCAAATATAATAGACAAGAAATTATGACACATTAGATGACTTTTTCCCCTTATACGCCTACGATGCAAATCGGGTCAAAAAAAATTGTGAACCCAATGTCAATCCTTAACCAAGGTTGTGGGTCACCGTGCCTCAAGACCCTTTCACATTCAAAAGGAAGAGGGCTGAGAAATATTACCAATAATGCATGTGATCACGATATTATACATTGATGGGTTTCATTATTTGTTCTTGTTAAATATATTGATGGTTTCACATTGTTCTCTTCGATCCAAATGACATCTTGATAAGTTTCATAGACATGTGTGTCATCATCCACATAGGTGATTAGATCCTGAAAGAAGATGAATATTTTACCTACCTAGTGTCCTCTACACGGGGATTCAAACACGCTGATCAAAGAGTACCATAAAATAGTACTATACCTATGGTGGATGCTACAAGGAAGGCCCTCTAATTGGTGAAAGCTCTCTAAGCACCACTTCTACCACAACCAGTATCCTAGCACAGGACAACCCTGTTGGCCATACCCAACCACTTCAAGATCCTATCCCCCATAAAAAACAATGATTAACTCCCTTATCTCAAGGTGGTAGATGAATTTGACACTGATGAGTTTATCCTAACTGCACAGGAACCCCTCCTGAGGGATCCTACCAAAGGACATCGCCACTAGCGGCGTATAACTTGATATCCTTGATCTGAAGATGACACATGATGAGAGAACCTACTAAAGTCCAATGGTCATGGGCCCCCCGGGTTTCCCTCCGAGGGAGAAAAATACATAATAAAGAGAAGATTTTCACCCTTTTTCCTTAGGTTGTAGTCTTCAACACAAATGTTGCAACATATAATGGGAAGTAATACAATTATTCCCCTCCTATAGAATCACACCATGGATATATGGTAGAAATATATGAGAAAATTCATATCCCCGCCATCTCCTATGAAACCCACCATGGATTAGGCTGGCCTAACCTGAGAAGATGCACAATATTGCCACTGATTTTCAGTCCCACCATGCAGACACTGTGGAGAATTATAGGAAGGTGAAAATATCTTCCGATGAAAAAGAATCTCATCATTCAAATAAGATGGAACCTATATATAAGTAGTCCCAAATCTCTACTAATGCACACCAATCCCACCACAAAAATATGGCGAAAAACCATGGTCATCCACATAACACTACCGATGCATATGAAGATCACCAGTCAAATATAGTGGCATGAAAATATGAATAGAATCAAATTTCTGAGGATGCATACAAATCTCACCTGCCAGATACTGTGGAAACAACAAAAGACATCCATTGGATGAATCGTTCCTATTTCCAGTATAGGTGAACCACTAGTACCCACTGACAACTCATGGAGAACCAGAGTAGGCACAAACTCTTACTCCAACAACGTAATGGGAATTTATAAATGTTATAGCTAAATAAATTTCTCAACAAATCTTGGCCATGATGGAGGATCAGACATTGATCCTAGAGTATATACTTTAGAAATTTCAATATTTCATTGTGTCAGTAGAAAAAGAGAGGAGTCATGCCCACGATCACATCTCTTTAGGTGGGGTGATTCATCCAAAAAAATGAGATAATCACCTCGAAGAAAACCAGCATCCCTGCTCTAGTCCAGGAGAGTCGACAACCATATTCTACAATACAAGGATAACTAGATCAAGAAAAATATCTTATACAACTAGGGGACACCGATCCAACATGGTGATCGCTCTAGGGAGGGAATATATCCTTTCCAAATCTCAATATGTTCATCAGTGTATCCAGGCATCATCACATGAAACAATTATATAGGGAACTATATTTAATGGTTGTTACAAATAGATTGAGGCCCCCGTTTCCTACAAGAGAGAACCCAAACATGGAAGTAACCAATGGAAACCGAAAAATGAAGACCATATTCATAATTCTACTCTGTAGTAAGATGGAGTTCTTGACACCAAAAAATTTCTATCAATAGAGGATCAAGATTAGGTCAGTCCATTACCAAATTATAGAAGTGATAGTAGCTTTTGTGAATTTCCTCCCGGCAATGTTGCTACCAGCAGCTCTAAAGGTCCTCTGTTGAACACCAACATGAGATTAATCTGTGAGCCTTAAATGATCAATTTTGAGAGACTATGTAATGCCACGACCCCAGTTACCTAGAGTAGGTTCATTATTATATAACATTGGCATGATAAAATGAATCATTTCCCAAAAGGCCGATCATTTTAGTAGCTTTGGAAGTAGTAGATACATTTATAAGTTTTACATTACATCATGAAATAAAAACATTTACAACAATTTTTCCCCTTTTTAACACACTTATATCCTTACCCTATCCCTGCAGGTCAACTATAAAATACTTCTTCACATCATAGGAAAAAATAAAATATAGAAAGGGGTGAGCTTAGATGCTCAGTAAAGATAAAAATATAGCATAAAATTTCATAAATAAGAAAAAAATAGATAAGGAAATGTATAAGACTAAAACAAAAGACTTTTATTCTTAATCTTCAGCATAATATGGAAAATCTAAAATCAAATAACTCCATTTACTTATTCACATGGATATTCCACAAGGTGAATAATCACATGTAATATCAATATCCACTTTCATAATGATGGAATGCATAATGCCCGACTTCATAACCACATAGTCAAGGCCTTGTGCCAAGACTAAAAATAAGATTTTTTCAATGCCTTGTGCCAAGACACTAGTTTGTATCATGAGACCTACTGATGCATCGAGGAGCTATAGCGGGCTCCACCCATCACATACTATGTCTAATTCATTCCTCATATGAAAATGCTTAAATATATCATAAACATTCATATTATAACTATCCTACGAAATGTCAACAATTTATCCATAAACTATGAATGATGTAAAAATAACACATCCACATTCAAAAATATCACAAAAATTCCAATACAATTTGGAATATTTATATCATAATAAATCAACTTCAAACAAGTTTAAAATCCGTTAAAGGATGTTGACATAGATGAAATGAAAACTATTTGAAATAAATACCTCTTCCTATTTTGAAATCATTTAAAAGTCACATTATTATAAAAATAAACATTTATTTTAAAAAAATTCTTATAAACTTGTATGGGATGCTTTGATGATGATATAACGGCAGAAAATAGCCACACCATCTGTATAAGTTAAAAAAAGACATTCTTAGCTTAATTTTTTCTAAAAGGTCATAAAGTACCTTGTTTTGGAAAACAACAGAAATATCCCTTTAAAACCATTTTATAAAAATAAAAACAAGGGTATAAATGACTTTAACCCATATTTTATTAAATTGTAATTTTTTTGAAATAATTTTTTAGGAAACATGGATGTGGATGATAATGAGGTCTGAGTAGATACTTATGTAAAAACAACCTCAGATAATAAAGAGATTTTGAAATTAACCCTTACCTTGTACTTTTACATATTCATTGGTATGTTAAACTCGTTTACAATAGTTAGAAAATTGTTATTAAATTATACAATAACTATATACATAAATATGATATCATATATGATCCTCTAATATTTCTTTGTTAATAATATTTCAGTAGTATCATCATTTTGGGTGTTAACAGATTTGTTTTCCTTTATATGCATGGCTACATTAGCTATATTTTTTATAGAAATGATGCATTTGATTCATATACAGAATGATATTATGTTCATAAACATTATTGTTAATCATAAAATGAAAATTATTCTTGAATGATTACGATGGGGAATGAATCGCATCACGTTCGTGGAGACGGTAATCCGTACGTACGCACGAGGGACAATATGATTATATTGATGGTGAAATCGTTTGTAATTAGATGGTATATCAAATATAAATAATCATTAACATGTTATATTTATTATTTAAATCATTTATACTCATTATTATACCATCCAAATAATAAAGTGTTTGAATAACAAACAACACCATGACGTGGAGACGGTAAGCCGTATGTACACACGTATGGTGACTTTGTCATTCATATAATGGATAGAATAATGAATATGGTTTTACCATTTTTATAATAACATCAATATATATATATAAGATAATGGAGTTTTTATTTAATAATTGAATAAACAAATAAAGATAAAGTGGAAGAAGAAAAGAAGTTGAAAGAGGTGATGAAATATTTACCGCTTTTTCGGGTTCTTCCTTTTGATTTGATCAAAAGGGCTCCATAGGTGGGCTTTATAACCAAAGGAAGGCCTCTAGGATGAAGGTAGGAAAGATTTAAGGATATTTTGGTAGGGTTAGTCCAATCTAAATTGCTTTGGAGGTGTGATTTTGAGAGAAAGTGAAGTTCCCTTTTATAAGAGAGGTGAGGGGAACCTTAGGAAAAGATTTAAATATTATTTTATAATAAAATAATTTTCGATTTTAATGGATATAATATGACTTATTTCCAGGATAAGGTGGGTATGGTTTTATAACCTCTCAACAAATAGGTTTTACATAGGTTTGGGTCACCATATTAACCTTATCTTTTATATTTAACACTTAGTTAAGTAGTTTAACTTTTACCATGTATTCATGTATTATTATAATAATTGGTTAATAAACTTACAATAAAATGAAAATAGAACCTCAAGTGGTTTATTAATGATATAACTATTATTATATAAGTTCTTTGGTAGAACCTTATATTTTTAGAACAATTAAATAATTTAATAATATAATATTTGTCTTAAAAACTCATTTATGTCAATTCTGACACTATTTTGTATTTGGTTTTTGTGAAAGACATGAAAAATTGAATACATAGAAACAAATACATTAACTAAATACTAACATGTCATATTATCCTAGAAAATTCTAGGTTGTCATAAAAACATTGAAATTATATTTATTTTAATATTTATAATAGTATTTATTTGATTCTTTCATTAATAAGGTAATTACTTCATCACCATTGTGTCATAAATAAATTTAATTATTTAATGTATAAAAATTATAAATAAAATAAAATTATGTATTAAAAAAATTGAGATTTCTATAGAGTATTTATATTCTAAATGATAACTTATATAACCTCATTTAAAAAAAAATTTACTAAAAGATATATGTTTATCTCATTTTTGTCTTTACATTAAATTAATTAATATAAAGTGTCATTATCACTCTCAAGTTGCTCCATGAGGTCCCAAAATCGACCCAAGTATTCCCATGGTCGGACATGTATCAACCAATAGAAATAGGTCACATGTTTGGGTAATTTAATATTATTATAATATTATGGATTTACCACTTAACCATGATAAATAAAATATTAACCGGAGTAATTATTCATAATATGTAAAAAAAGTTGACAATTTACAAAATTTGGACCTACTAATTCCAAATATGGAATCCATTTTTCCAAATTCAAAACCCAGAAGTGGCAGAAATTAATTTAAAATTAATTCATGTTGTTAAAACAAAAAGCATTTTTTTAAAAAATAATAACTATCAAAATATTGATACTTGTCTATATCCAGTTTAAATGTGAAATTACAAAAAATGTCCTAAATTATATTAAATTATAAAAATATAATCTAATGATACTTTAAAACCACTCAAATGTATAATTTAACACTATAAATTATTTTGATTAAAAAAGTTGTTTTTAATTAAAATTTAGTACTTTTCACTATTTATAAAAAATTGAAAGTTTTTAGAAAAGTGCCAAAAATTCACCCTAAGCTAATATAGATATTCTAAATACAAAAATGAAGTCTATTTTGAAAAATATAATTTATGAAATTTCAAAAAGTGGTTATTACTATTTACAACGGCTAGTTTGATTGGTCGTGTTGTGTTAAAACTCCATGTTGCATACAACACAAGCTACTGCATTATTCAAAGTGAAACGTACTGTGGATGCTTGGGGTGTTACATTATCTCCTCCATAAAATAATTTCTTCCTCAAAATTTCTAGAATATTTCTGCATAAAAAGAGTTACGTTGTTCTTCATCATATGTTCCTCGGGTTCCCACATTGCTCCGTCCATCTTATGGTTTCTACATAGAACCATTACCAGACGAGTCATATGGTTTCTTAGCACTTTTTCTCTAGTATCAAGAATTTTGATATCCTCTTCACAATAAGCATATCGGGTTCCAGTCCAATTTCCTCTTAGGTGAGTACATGCGTTGGGTTAGGAATGTATTTTCTCAACATTGTTACACGGAACACATCATGAACTTTGGAGAGACTAGGAGGCATTGTCAAATGATAAGCTACATCTACAATTCTTTCTAGAATTTCCAAAGGTATGAAGTACCTAGGACTCAATTTACCCTTCTTACCAAAACATATAACACCTTTCAATGGAGATACCTTCATGAAAACATGGTCTCCTACTTGAAATTCAAATTCTTTCCTTCAGTTATCGACATAGCTTTTATGCCTACTCTGAGCTTCTTTGATGTGGGTTTGGATAATCTTCACTATTTCAATTTTTTCTTCAACAAGTTATGGGTCTACGAGTTTTATTTAACCAACAGCATCCCCACAAGTTGGTGTGAGCCATGTATTTCGGTATAATTCTTC
The DNA here is from genome assembly GCA_963277665.1 of Viscum album. Classification (NCBI taxonomy): domain Eukaryota; kingdom Viridiplantae; phylum Streptophyta; class Magnoliopsida; order Santalales; family Viscaceae; genus Viscum; species Viscum album. The sequence goes on from OY728145.1 coordinate 2,138,027,241, forward strand.
ACATGGTTTCATCTGAATACTTGAATGTAAGCTATTGTTATATAAAAATTCTACCAGAGGTAAATATTGATCCCACATACCTTGAATGTCAAGTAAGAAAGATCTCAACATATCTTTTAAGGTTTTAATAGTTCTTTCTGATTGTACATCGGTTTGAGGGTGGTATGCAGTGCTCAAAAGAAGTTCAGTATCCAAGGTCTTCTGAATAATTTTCCAAAATCTTGATGTAAAATGGGGATCATGATCAGAAAAAATCAAAATGGGTACACCATGGAGTCTTACAACTTCATTAATATATAATCTTTCCAGACTTTCACGGGGTAAATCTTCTCTTATAGCATGAAAATGTGTGGATTTATTAAGATGATCAGCAATGACCCATATTCCATCATTCCGTCCAGGTATCTTTGGTAGCCCCATGACAAAGTCCTTCGTAATATTATCCCATTTCCACTCAGGTATGGAAAGAGGTTGCAGGACTCATCCAGGATGTTTCCTTCCATATTTCACCTGTTGAAAAACTATACATCTTGACACAAAATTATAAATCTCCCTCTTCATGTTGTGCAACAAAAAATGTTCCTTCAAATCTCTATACATATTGGTGCTCCCATAGTGTATAGAGAAATTGTAGTTATGAGCAGCATCCAACAATTCCCATTTTAGATCAGGTATGTTCGAAACACAAAGTCTCTTCCCAAATTCCAAAATTCCATCTTCATATATGAAGTCTCTCAATCTACCATCATTCACAGCATTAATTTTCTTTTAAAATTCCTCATCATTAGTCTAATAACTTTTTATCCTTTCTAGTAAAGATGTTTTGGAAACCATTTTAAAAATCATTGATATTTCACCTGCAATGGTTATTCTCATATCTATATTTACTATATCCATGTATATAGGATCCTTTTAAACTCTCATATTATTCATAACTCAATGATCCTTTCTACTCAACAAATATTCCACATTATTTACCTTCGCTGGGTGGTAGTGTATAGTGAAATCATAATCCTTGAGTAGTTCAAGACATCGCCTTTGCATCATGTTGAGTTCTTTCTGTGAGAAAATATATTTCAAACTCTTATGATTACATAAATCTCACATTTTTCACCAAGGATATAGTGTATCCATATTTTCAGATAAAATATTACAGCTTCTAACTCTATATCATGAGTAATATAGTTTTTCTCATGAATTTTTAGCTGTCATGATGAATAGGAAATAACTATATCATTATTAATAAAGACACAACCAAGTCTTTTATTTGAAGCATCACTATAAAAAACAAACTCATCATTCCCTAATGTTAGAGTCAAGATAGGAGAATTGACAGATATTCTATTCAGTTTTTCAAAACATTCTTCACACTCTTTTTTTCAAATAAATTTATCCCCATTATGTGTGATCTTGGTTAGTGGGATAGCCAATCGGGAAATATTCTTGACTAAACATCGATAATAACATACTAAACCTATAAAACAGCATACCTCATTTATACTCATCGGTGCTTGCCATTCTTGGATTGTCTTTGTCTTTAATTAATCAACAGATATTACATCCTTAGAGACAATATGGCCAAGAAAAGAAATCTCCTGAATCCAAAATTCAAACTTTCTAAACAACCAATATAATTCATTTCTTCTAAGAGTATTTAAAATAATGTGTAAGTGATTTTCATGATCTTCATAGCTTTTGGAGTATACCAATATATCATTAATAAATACCACTACAAATTCATCAAGATTTTCCTTGAAAATTTTATTCACAAGATATATGAAGATAGAGGGTGCATTAGTCAATCCAAAAGGAATTACTGTAAACTCGTAATGCCCGAACCTAGTTCGAAATGTTGTTTTCAGAATGTATTTATTCTTCACACACAACTGATGATATCCATATTGAATGTAAATCTTTGAAAAATATTGATCTCCATGAAGTTGGTCGAATAAATCATCATTTCGAGGTAGGGGATATGTGTCCTTTATTTTTATATCATTGATCTCCCTATAGTCAATGCACAACTTTATAGATCCATCTTTATTCTTAACAAAAATAATAGGGGCTCCCCATGGAGAAACACTAGCGTGAATATATCCCTTATTACTCAATTCCTCTAGTTGTTTATTTAGTTCCACTAATTTCATAATGGCCATTATATAAGGGGTCTATGATATGGTCCTTGAACCATGAATTAAATCAATATTAAGCTCAATTTCTCTCTCTGGTGGATGTCCAGGTAAATCCTATGGAAAAACATCAAAATATTCTTGCACAATAGGTACACCCTCTATTTGAACATTCATTTCCTCGCCCATAGTTATTTTATTCTCTTCCTCCCTAATAATTCAATTTAGTAGAGCTACTAGGGGTGGATCTAGATCAGAATCAGGTGGTGAAGTTTCCTCTCTAAAGATAAAGTACTCCGTATCATCATTGAAAATTATAACCTCCTTATTCTTACAATAAATTTTCACATCATGGTTTGAAATCCAATACATACCTAGGATTATATCAAATTCAATCATGGGTATGATGATGAGATTAGCAGATAAAGAACATTTATATTCCCTAATGAGAACTAATTCACAAAACATTGTTGCGATGATACTTCCTTTAAGTGATTCGACTGACAACTCCCTTGTTATGTCAAATTGAAAATATCTAAATTTCATAGAAATATGGTAATATATGAAACAATCCGATGATACAAAATCAAATAAATCATTGGATAAACATGAGGATACAATTAAATTACCTACCACCACGTCCTTCAGAGCTTCAACCTCCATAGTAGTGACCACGTAAGCTTGGACTTACTCCCATGGAATCTGAGGTATGTTCCCTTGGTGCATAGGAAATTATCCCATATTCTCTTCAATTATATAATTCAACATTGACAACCTCTTTCTTCCCCTTGAAATCACGAGATTGGTGTCCTTTTTCACCACACATGTAACAGACTCTCATTCCCTTCAGGAAAGTACCGGGATATTTATTCCTACATTTACCACAGGATGGATATTCAACTTTTCCCTTTCTTCCCCTTATTTCCATTTCCAGAGTGTTCAATAGGTCTCTTATTCTCATTCTTTTCTTTGAAGTCGTAAGACTTAGAGAATTCCTTTTCTGTCTTGATAGAGCAAGAGACAATATCTTCGTACGATGAGAAGGACTGTGAGAATAATTCTTGATGGAGAAGTGGATTTAACCCATCAAATAATTGGTCAATATTACTCCTGGGGTTACATATATAATCTATTGTATTCCATGATAACCATGTAATGTTAGCCTCATACTTTGCGACATTCTCATCCTCCTTTTTCCTCATACTCAGAAATTTTATTTCCAAATCTGCGTGATGGTAATGAGGAAAGAATTTTTCTAATAAAATCTCTTTAAACTCCCTCCATTCCATGTCTGATACTTCTTCAAATTCCATTGTGTTTTGGATTAATGACCACCATTTATTTTCATCTCCCGCGAGGCGACAAACTTCCATGACAACTTTTTCCCTTTCACTACTCCACAAAGCATGAAATATTTTTCTCTGCGGAACTTATCCATTTCTCAGCTACTAATAGATTTATACTCCCATTGAATGTTTGTGGTTTCTGCATCATGAAGCTGTCCAATATTGATCCTCCATTGTGTGGATCAGGGTGCTCCATATGGGTGTGGTTATTACTCATAACCTGAGTGAGTTTTCCCAGTATGGTGATAAGTTGATCAACACTTGTTTCATCACCAGCTCCACTATAATTATCTTAAGTTGGAGGTCAATCCCAACATGGATTACGTGGGTTGATACGGTTTACATTCCTTCCACTAGGTGACATTTCTAAATAATGGCATACACTAGATTAGTTTATAAATCACAAAACATAATTCCAAACACAAAAAACAGTAAACATAAATTGAACAGTTTATGGACATAATCCATAATCATAAAAATAATTACTTTGAGGAAGTATATACTCATAAACACTTCATAATGGTTTTTAAATAAAATTATAATTATTCTAAGCATATCCCTTGGGAGTGTCATAACCAATAGTGAAGCAAGGCCCGTTGTCATGCACCAGTTCCCATTCGAGTCTAGCTCAAAGCCGTGTTTTCGGGTTTTACCCCTAGGTACATATGTGCGAGAGGCACCTCTACGTGCTCATATCTTGGAAGTAATGTATTGCTTGAAAAACTCATAAAATAACTACATTACCAAAATTCTAGGATGTTCTTCTATACTAATCCTCAAAGACTATCTTAGGGTAATGTTCTCTAATCAGAGTTTTTCTAAATCTAACTTCCAAGGTTTCTACTAATCTTCCCATAATACCAACTGTAATGCCCCTACCCTAGTTAGCCATAGTCGGTACATTATTACATAACATTGGAATGATACAAGGAAACATGTCCCAAAATACCGATCAGTTTAGTATCCCTGGAAGTACTAGATACATTCATAAGTTGTATATTGTATCATGAAATAAAAACATCAACAACATTTTGTCCCCTTTGGAACACACTTATAACCTTATCATATCCCAGTAGGTCATCCATAAAATACTTCTTCACATCCTGGGAAAAAAATAAAACATAGAATTGTCTGAGGTCAGATTCTAAGTAAGGATAACAATATAGAATAAACATTCATAAATGAGAATAAAAATTAAAGGTAATGCATAAGACTAAAAAAATCCTTTTAAACATAAACTTCAGCATAATATGGAAAAGGTAAAATAAAATAATTCCATTTACTTATTCACATGGATATTCTACTAGTTTAATAATCAGATGCAATATCAATAGCCACTTTCATAATGATGGATTTCATGATGACAAGCTTCATAACCACATAGTCAAGGCCTTGTTCCATGACTACAAATATGATTTTTTCAAGGCCTTGTTCCAAGACAATATTTTGTCTCATGAAAACCACTGATGCATCATGGAGATATTGGGTTCCACCCATCACTTACTACTTCCAATGAATTCCTCATATGAAACGGTTTAAACATAACCTAAACATTCGTATTAAAACTAGCATATGAAATGTCAATACATTATCCATAAACCATGAATGGTGTAAAAATAACACATACACAGTCAAACATATCACTAAACATTCAATACAATATAGAATATTTGTATCATAACAAATCAACATCAAACAAGATTGAAATCCATCAATGGATGTTGACATATATGAAATAAAAACTATTTGAAATAAACACCTCTTTCAATTTTGAAATCATTTAAAAGTAACATAATTATAAAAGAAAATATTTATTTTAAAAATATTATTATAATATTGTACGGGAATCTTCGACGATGATATAACGGAAGAAAATAGCCACACCAACCATATAAGTTAAAAAAGTCATTCTCACCATAATTTTGTCGAAAAGGTTGTAAAGTACCTTGTTTGAAAAAAAACTGAAATATTCCATTCAAACCATTTTATAAAAATTAAAAAAAGAGTATAATTGAATTTAACCCATATTCTAGTAAATAGAAAAAAAATTGAAATAATTTATTAAGAAACATGAATATGGATGATAAAAAGGTCCTAGTAGATACGTAAAAATAACCTCAGATAATAAAGAGATTGTGAAATTAAACCTTACCTTGTACTTTTCCTTAGTAGATGCTTTTTAACCTCCTGTATAAATGTTAAAACATTGTTATTAAATTATACAAGAACTATATACATAAATATTATATCATATATTATCCTCTAATATTTCATTGTTAATAATATTTCGGTAGTATCATCATTTTGGGTGTTAACTGATTCGTTTTCCTTTATATGATTGGTTACGTATTCCATGTTTGTTATGGGTAGGATTTATTGGATTCATATACAGATTTATATTATGTTTATAAACATTATTTTTAATCATAAAATGAAAATTATTCTTGAAGGATTATGATGGGGAATGAATCTCATCGCATTCGTGGAGACGGTAATCCGTATGTATGCACGAGCGACAATATCATTATATTGATGGTGAAATCGTATGTAATTGGAAAGTATAACATATATAAAGAATCCTTATCATATTATATTTATTATTACATCTGTTATACTCATTATTATACCCATCCAAATAATGAAGTTTTTGAATAACAAACTACACCACGACGTGGAGACGGTATGTCGTACGTACGCATGTATGGTGACTTTGTCATTTATATGATGGATAGAATAATGAATATGGTTGTACCATTTTTATAATAACATCCCATTATATATAAGATACTGGAGTTATTATTTTTTAATGGAAAAAAATAAAGAGGAAGTGGAAGAAGAAAAGAACTTGAAAGAGGTTATGAAATATTACCTTTTCTTTGGATTCTTCCTTTTAATTTGATCAAAAGGGATCCTTAGGTTAGATGTATGACCAATTGAAGGCCTCTAGGATGAAGGGAGAAACGTTTTGAGGATATTTTAGTAGGGGTTGGAAGAGACAAATGGCTTTGGAGGTGTGAGTTTGATATAAGGGGTAGTGCCCTTTTATAAGAGATGTGAGGTGCACCTTAGGAAAAGATAGAACTATTATTTTCTAATAAAATCATTTTCGGTTTCTAATGGATCAAAAATGATTAAGTTAGAGGATAAGGCAGTTATGGGTGGAAAAACTCTCAAAACATAGGTTTTAGACATGTTTGGGTCGCCATATAAAACTTATCTTTTAGATTTAACTCTTAGTAAAATAGATTAACTTTTACCATGTATTCTTGTATTATTATAATAATTGGTTAATAAAATTATTATAAAATTACAAGAGAAAATGAAGTGGTTAATTAATTATGTAACTATAAATAAATAAGTTATTTAGTAGAACCTTATATTTTTAGGACTATTATATAATTTAATAATATGATATTTGTTTTAAATACTCACTTATGTCAATTTGGACACTATTTAGTATTTGGTTTTTGTGAAAGACATCACAACATTATTAATTCTAACCAAACAAATTAAATCAACCATAACATGTCATATTAACCTATAAAATTCGTTTGTGTCATATAAACTTTGAAATTATTTTTTTTTAATATTTATAATACCATTTATTTGATTCTTTCAATAATAAGTTAATTACTCCATCACTATTGTGTAATAAATAAATTTAATTATTTAATGTATAAAAATTATAAATAAAATAAAATTATTTATGAAATATTTTTTTCTTTTTAGAGAGTATTTATAGTCGAAAAGATAACTTATATAACCCCATTTAAAAATTGTTCTACTGAAAGATATATGTTTATGTCATTTTTGTCTTCACTTTAAATTAATTAATATAAAGTATCATTATCACTCTCAAGTGGCTCCATGGGTTTCCAAAATCGATCCAAGGATTCCCATGGTTGGACATGTATCAAAAAATACGAATATGGCACATTTTAATGTAATTAAATATTATTATAAGATTATTTTTTACCCTTATTTTTTGAATTTACCCTTTAACCATGGTAAATAAAATATTTACCGAAATAATTATTCATAATGTCTAAAAATAAAGGTTACCTATTTACACCATTTGTACCCTTTAAATCCAAATATTGAATCCATTTTTTCAAATTCAACACACACAAGTGGTATAAATTAATTTAAAATTAATTCCTATTGTAAAAACAAAAAGCGTGTTTTTATGAAATAATTACTATCCAAAGATTGACACTTGTTTATGTCCAGTTTAAATGTAAAATTACATACAATGACCTAAATTATATTAAATTATAAAAATATAATCTAATGATACTTTAAAACCACTCAAATTTATAATTCAACACTATAAATGATTTTTATTAAAAAAAGTTATTTTTAATTAAAATTTAGTATTTTTTACTATTCATAAAAAATTGATTTTTTTCAAAATAGTACCAAAAATTCACCCTAAGAAAATTTCGATATTCAAAATTCAAAAATGATGTCCATTTAGAAAAATAAAATTTATAAAATTTCAAAACATGGTTATTAAAATTTATTACGTCTAATTTGATTGGTCATGGTGTGTTAAAACTCCATGTTTCGTACAACACAAGCTACTGCATTATTCAAAGGGAAATGTACCGTGGAGGATTGGGGTGTTACAGACTATTTCATGATCCCTCCCCTTGACCAGAATATCAAACATATATAAGGTCCTCCCCTTGCTACCATCCGCTTTGATGGTCCTCCCTAGGGTATATGTTGTAGATATGCTTCTCCCTATAGTCAGACATCATGTTGTTCTGGTAGTCCTCTCCACTATGACGGTCACTATGAAGGCCCTCCCCACAGTGAAATTAAAAAATGAGATGACCCTCCCCTCATTGCAATACATCCTGATGTCATTCCCCAGAATGTACGTTGTAGATACTCTCCCTGCAGCCCGAGCAATGATGATAGCCCTCGTCGTGATATCAGTCATTGTGAAAGCCCTCCCCTCTATGATGCTAAGTAGCAAGAAGTTCCTCCCCTTGTCATGGTCTACACTGAAGGTCTTCCCTAGGGTATACACCGAAAAAGTACTCTCTACAACTAGACACTAATCCATGATGGGAGTCCTCTCCATCACGACACTGACTGTGGAGGTCCTCCCCATAGTAAAAATTTTTGTCAGCGAGAAGTTCATCCTCTCATCGGGAAAAATTTCATAAAGACCTCATATGTGGAGGTTCATGGAGAAATGGAGCGTGCCACCCTAAATACTATCTCCCTAAAAAGAGATATCCTTTCCCAACCAGAGGGTGGCTCGAGGCCACACTCATCTTTAATGAAACCCTTGCACCATTCACATTCCAATGAGACTCCCGCTGACCCCACTACTTGAAAGGAAGTCATTAAGGAGTACTCAAACTGGGCAGATCAAGTAGTAGAGTCCCTGGTGGAACAACAAGAAGATATGTTTCTTATGGGATTAAAACTATATAGGGACGAGACACCGGTGATGTGTTAGGAAAAAAACTGTTCTCAGTTCAATATACTAAGAATACGGTCCGAAGAATGTATTCATAACATTATCTTCAATATATAGACAACTCTCCACTAGCTAAAGGAGAAATTTATTTCTTATGAAGGGTATGCAGACCATGTTAATGTCTGAGGAGATATTTTCTGTTAGATCGACCAAGATGCCCTTTCATCTTCCCAATGGACACAATCAGAAAGGAGAAAGAAAGGCCTTGGGATGGCCTGCCTCCATGTATTGAGAAAGTTGCACTGCCTTATCAGTGATGCCTTGTTTGGTGTTCATATCTGGGGATGTAGAGAACATGGATCTCTAAAATTCACCCTAATTCCTGACCAGTAGAACCCATTGGATGTGAAATCCTGAAATTTTGTCATCCCCAAACAGTAGTCAAATGAACTCTAAGCTTAGGAAAAGTGGAGTAACTGACAAGAACCAGCCTTTAGTAAGTCTCCTATGAATCATCCCAGATGAGAGAAATCCATCTAGAAGCTTCTGAAATAGGCCACCAAGAACATACAACATGCCTCCATTATAATGAAATCCAATAAACGAGCACTGACCAAGTCCTTCGAAGTAAGTCATTCACATGCAGAACTGACACCATATCCATCTCACACCCTCATGGGAATGCATCTAATAAATAAAATGGCGATAGAAGCTATAATACAGGTCTAGCCCAAGCCTGTAAGGCTGGGGAATTTTTACCTCAAATTCCCACCCAGCAAGCATATGTCTTCTTTCATATGGGGAGAATAATGGATAGAGGGGTCACCCATCACATACCATCCTATGACTCTTATTCCATTGAATGGAGGTGTACTGCAATGTCATATCAAGGATCCCATTGAGTCACTATTTTCCAAGAAACCGAAAGAGTATCACAAAATGACTGGAGAAGATACAACAAGGGATGTAAAAGCTCTCCTACAATTCATCACCTAGTACACCGCCCAAAATGTTGTATGCCTTTGGTGAATATTGGGGACATCATGTCCATATACCTCACTGAAAATAACACAAATAATGAGGAAATAGTAGAATGGGGTTCCCTCCTGAAGATGGCCCACACCAAGCCAAGATGTGTGTACACCCGAAACAAAAGAGTTGTCTTAAATTTGGGTTCCCCCTCAGTTAATCCACCATTACCACCCACATGAATCCCCGACAAGGAGAAAAAAAGAATATTTTTTCATATGAACCACCTCCTCCTCAAAATGAAAATGTGTCTCTAATGCTGAACTATAGATTCGCTCAATTGGAGGAAAAAATGAAAGAGCTGAGGAAAATCAATGCTGATATGCTTCAAGAAATTCATCCTACTGGGTATATTCCCGAAGTAGATCGCCAACATACGCATCCATCAGAAGTGCCTCTCCCACCCACAGGATCCTCCTGATAAACGAAGAAAGGCAGGAAAGCTAATTCAAGGAATCGCTAGGACCATTGGTCTACCTGAACCCAATCCTGGGAGGATATCTATATTTCCCTCTATTAGGGAAGAAACCATAATATATTCATGAAAATACACAAATGATACCAAGGACTGGGTATCTGTCTCTTGTTCCAACAGCACCCACACATCCAACATTTTCTCCTACTACACCAACCCATTTTCATGTTCAATAGGAAATGCATCATGGGATCCTAAATACCATTGATCCGTTAATGAGCTGAATGGAATCATTAGAGGGGAGGGGTGCTCTGATACAACCAAAATAAAAATCTTGCCCTGATTGGGTAAGCAATGACCCTTAACTACCAAATTTTTTAGAATCCTATATTCCTACTATTCAATGGCTTAGGGGACCTAGAGTAGCATCCAATTTACTACTCCTCTTACTCAAATCCCATGATCGGAACCCCATAGGAGAAATATTTTTTCAAACTCAGATGATTCTTAAAAACCCTGCAAGGCCAAGCCTTTGTGTGGTGTACTAGTATATCAGCTTATTTGATAATAGGATGGGAGGATCTCTGGCACCAGTTCCTATTCTATTTTAACTCAATGTTTCCAAAAACAAATTTCAGTTACCTTATGAATTGAAAATAGATAGAGAATGATAGAGTTTCAGAATTTAATACTAGATGGAAAGGTCTGACTTACTCACTGATCTGACCGCTCCCCCCAATATGAGATGCTTGTTATGTGCATAGACAATATATGTGATGACCTATGAAAACCACTCATTATGGGGAAGTATACAAGTGGATTTTAAGATTTCTCCTTCATTTCTCAAAGGATAGAATACACCTTATAGTGAACTAACCTAAAATATTGAGCACCCCAAACAGTCCCAGTAAAATGAACATGAAGATCTGAAGTTGCTTCAATCATGATTAAGCCTCCTCGTACACTAGCTCTAGATCCTTGGCTGGCACCAAACCATTTAGGACCATCTGAACGTCAGCAACCTCCCCCACCTCTACAAGATGAGCATCAGGGGGTTAATAAGAATCAATTCAAGGAACAAAGGAACATAGTTTTCTCATTCAAAGATGACCATGTTCATTTATACTTCCTAGACTCCATGAATTGAAACTTTATCTAACATCTGGTGCTGAAGAGGGCTGATGAAGTTGATATTGATGACCAGACAGACTACTGACCCTTCCATCGAATATTGGAAAATAATATTCCAGAGTGCTTATTCTTCAACGATCTCCTTCAAAAGATGGTAGATTCAAAAAAAATCAAGTTGGGAACACCGCCAGTGAAAGTGTAATATGTTTCCACCACAATTAATGATAGGGAAGGGGAGTGTAAAAAAGTTGTTAACAAAAATGAAAATAATTTTTATAGTCGGATGACTAGGGAAATAGTCAACTGATCTCTTGAAATACTCTAGGAATTGTTGAAGAAACCAACAATTCCTCTAATAACTCCAAATGAAACGGATCCATCATCCTTGGCTCCATAATCCTCCAAGGGACTGCCGACCGGAATGAAATCTAATCAGAAAGGAAGAATGTGAGTGCAGGGAGATAAACTTGCAGAAAACCCAAAGTTGGATTAGACACTTTCAAATTTCATTCCATCGAATCTGAAGACAAGGAAACCTCCCCACCAAATGGCACAACAGGAACCTCTCCTCCGTAGGGAACCACTGGTGGTAGATGATAAGGCAAATTCATCATCATAAGAGGAGCTATTTTTTGGCTCCATCATTGTTATGCACATAATGGATCCCTTCTCCTTGTATGATTATAGTTATCATCAAGAAATCCCTGAACCCAATCGGGGGGATGAAATAAGAAACTGAAAAACCAAGGATATAAAGGGAGACACACCAATGGAAAAAAATATTATGACCACACCCCTGCCCAAACTATCAGTGTTTCAAAAACCCACAGAAGGACCCTCCTACAGTTCCAACAGGGATATGAAAATTCTCCATCCCCCATTGGTATCCATCCTAGCTTGATCATCATAGAGTATCCATCATAGAAAGAAAAGATGAATAATTTTGCCTGGCATTCTGATAGACATGCAAAGCCAAATTCACAAAGGATAGAATCTCATCTGGCTCCAACCCCATGGGCTGACCTATCTTCATAAAATTCTCAAGCCCCTAAATCTCATGTGAAAGAGAATCCCCATGAAAGAAATCGCCAGCGTTTGGAATATAAATATGATATTTTAAGGAAATTAGACTTATTTATATCCATTATATAGATATTGGATGCATTGAATTTATCAAAATATCTCAGGGAAGCTCTCATAGAAGCTTTGCTGAGTCGCTAGGAAATTGAAGCCAAAGTAGCCTTTGTTTAAGATTTCCGAATATGGACCAATACTACATAATTCCACACAGTTATCTCCTTCATGTATATGATTAGTATTCCAATATTCAAGGACACATAAAACACTTATATGTGTATGGGAAGGTAAATGTTGTTGATTTATGAAAGGTCTTCATTGATAATGGATTTGGAGTTAATCTCATCCCACTACAAAACATTTCTGGTTTGACTTCAATGAGAATGATCTAATACCCTGCACCACAACTCTGTTGGGCTAAGTCAAAAGTGTGGACAAGCTGTTAAGAAAAATTGGGTTCGGAACCCAATTTGGTGACCACATAGCTCACCTATATTTTCTGGAAGTCTGTAATAATATGTCCTTTAACACTCTACTAGGAAGGCCCTAACTGCATCAACACACAACAATCCCCTCCTCTTACCGTCAATTCCTCAAATATATAATCAATGGATCGAGTGGGAAAATTCATGCCAATAAGGCATCATTTGAGCACTTTGAGTCACACTATATTGATGCAGGCCTCTATGAGCTGAAGAGGAAACATCCCTCAGTTGATGGAGTCTATTGGGTTGCTGCCCTGAATGGTTTGGAAATGGTTCCCACTGATCCACTTAAGAAAACTTGAGGAGAAACACAAACTTCCCCTCAATCAGATTGAATGCAAAAAGTCCAAATTTGGATGTGTATTCAGTGGTCCTCATGATTTCAGTTACAGATACTGAGCCTCATAATGTTAAAAATCTCATTGACTCCTGAGATAATTGGGAAGATTTGGATAAAAATTCCCCTAGACGCTCATTGAAACCCCATGAAATACCTAACCCACCTACCAAGATAGGAGGAAGTACCTCATTACTCAAATAAGAGAGGGAATCTATTTTACCCCTCACCTTTTCCACTCTGGAGAAGCCTCCACCGATGACCGAGATAGAAGAGGAAACTTCATTTCTAAGAAAACAAATTTTTTTCTCTTTCCTCAATTATATAATGATCATCTCATGAATTGATTCTCCATCAGATGAAGAAGAGGAATATGGTGAGGGTGTAGAGTAGGAAGAAGAAGATGACCTAAGGGATTCTTCTACAACATTTGAGGAAGGCATATCTACCACCATTGACAAACTCAATGAAATCAACATGGGTACGAAAGAAGACCTGTGACCCACTCTTATTAATGTGATCATGTATTCTGAAAAGAAACAGATATAAACCACATTTTTGAAGAAAAATAAAGATTATTTCTCCTAGAACTATATAGAAATGCCAGGCCTTGAACCTAAGTTGTCCAGTCACCACATGGGCTTGTTAGAAAATCACCGTGGATACAAACAAGCTGCCAGAAGGACACAGCCAACTCACGCTTCCAAAATAGTGGCCGATTTCGAAAAGATCATCAAATCCGAATTCATTTGGGAAGTCCAATACCTCATATGGATTGAAAAATTGTCCCTGTCAAAAAAATAATGGGAAAATTAGGGTCTATATCAATTTTTGGGAACTCAACCAGCACTGCTTGAAAGACGATTTCACAGTCCCAATCAAAGAATTGATGATCGATGAAACTGCTGGGTATGAGGATATTTTTTTCATGGATGATAATTTATGTTATTATAAAATCCATATGGCTCAATAAGATGAAGAAGAAACCACTTTAAGAGCCCCATTGGGAGAATTTTTCTATAGGGTAATGTCATTTGGTTGGAATAATTCTTACACCACATACTAGCATTCAATTCATTACATCTTCAAACCCTTCCTAAGAAAACTCATTGAATGATATATTGATGATTTAGTGGTTACGTCAAGAAAATTATTGGACCACCTATTAGATCTTGAAATGGTTTTTAATAAATTATGAAAACATAGTTTTAAAATGAACCTCCTAAAATGTGCCTTCGGTGTCACCTAATGGAAATTCATCGGCTTCATTGTTCTCCATCGTGGAATTGATGTTGACCCCAAAAAGACAAATTCTATTCGTGGAATGTCACCACCTTTAATACTCACTATGTTAAGATGACTCCATGGATACCTGGAATACATTCACTGCTCCATAGACAACCTCGCAGGCTATTGTTTTCCCCTCACCATGTGAATGATGAAATGGGTAGAATATCAATGGATTGCTGATTATCAGGAATCATTCGACAAACATAATAAATATATTTTTATCCCATCAGTGCTAAATCCACCTGTCAAAGTATGACCAATAATTTTGTACATAACCACCTTGAAGAGATCCCTAGGTACATTCCTCGCACATAAGAACGATGTTGATAGTTATAACAGTCTCTATTATCTTATCCAAACCATTATTGATGCTGAGACCAGGTATTAAAATATTGAGGTAATATTGCTATATTTAATCTTTACAGTTCAGAAGATGAGGCATTATTTTTAACACCATGATGTCTACATGGTCTCTCATAGCAACTCGCTCAATTATACTCTCACTTGTCCAATGTTAACTAGATGCATGTCATATTGGGTAGTAATTCTACAAAATTTTGATATATAGGTCATACCATATAAATCCATAAAATGATAGACTTATCATATTTCCTGGAATATCATCCCTCAACAGAGGTGGCCCCATTAGATGTTGAGCTACTATATGAGGAATTGTTCTTTATTCCGGAGAACTCCTAGATGTGGGATATTCATTTTGATGGTGTGTCCATGAGTCCAATAAGAAAAATAATGGAAGATACCGGACTCAACAAAGTGGGGCTGGGATTCATGCTTGTATCCTCAAAAAATGTAGTCATTCCTCATTCCTTCCTTCTATCTAAGGGGTGCACAAAAAATGATTTAAAATAATAGGACCTAATCATGGTCCTAGAACTAGCACTCCATTTTCAAGTCAAAAACATCCATATAAATGGTGATTTAGAATTGGTCACCATGAAATTCAATGGTGACTATGCTATCATGAAAGAAGATTTCATCCCTTTGATGATACATGTTTGCGAATTGATGGCAGAATTTCCATCGGATCTGACACTAGCTTATGTTCCTCGGATACAGAATGCACAAGAAGATGTGTTAGAAAATGTATCCACAACATTGGCTAATTCGGATTGGAAGGAAACAGTCATCATAATTTCCCATATCCAGATGGTTTTACCATATATCCAGACCTTGATATAATAAATAATTGAAATCAGTCCCATATAAGAGCCATATAGTCATACCATGGGCTGGATGTCCCCCATTGTGGACTATCTTCAAAAGGGATAACTCCCGCTGGATAGGGTTGGAAGGGAAAAGATCCATAGATAAGAATTCAATTGCATGATGCTCGATTGTAGATATCAATTAAAGGTTCTCTAAAAGTGAGGAATTTATTGAGTCCTTCTTAGGTCCATTTATTGAAAAGATATTGTTTCCATCCTAAATAAAGTACATTCCAGAATTTATGGGTAACACCAATCAGCATCCAATCTCTCTGATAAAATTCAAGGCCTTTGGTACTATTTACCCACCATGATTCAGGATTGCGCTGATTTCACTAAAAACTAAAATTCCTATCAATTCCATGCCAATTTCACCCACCAACCCCAATATTTTCTTCACAAAACTATGTACTCTTGGCCATTATCTATATGAGGAATAGATATCGTGGGACCATATCCACCCAAAACTGCCATATGATTCATGTTTATTCTCAAAGCTACAGAATTATTTTTCCAAATGTGAAGAAGTTTTACCCCTTAAAGAAGTTCTATCATGCAACATTGTCAGGTTTGTGAAATCCAATATCATCACGAGGTTTTGTGTCCCTCACATGATCCAGACGGAAAATGACACCAATTTTTTCTCCTTTGAATTGTAAATATACTACCATGAGTATGGAAACAAATCCAAACATTCATCCCACAACCATGCAGTGACCAATAGAAAGATAAAGGATTTTAACAAGACCTTATCCAATGTACTCCAAAATATGGTAGACAAGGATAATAAATTGTATCCAAACAAGTTCTTTCATGTTGTTTGGAATTACTGGACAACAACCCACACCACCAATAAAGAAATCCCATACTCTTTAGTATACGGGAAGAAGGCATTATGCCCACTGAAATTCAACTACCATCACTGCAGGCTATTGTATGTGATTAAATATCAACAGATGAGAAATCCCAAAAAGGATTTGATGACTTGAAGCAGTTGGATGATAAAATATTACACACTTTACCCCATTTAGAAGTCCACCAAAATAAAATAAGTTGAGCCTTAAATAAAGAGGTTCGCCTCAGATCTTTCCTCGAAGGAGAAATGGTGTCGGTCCTCAGATCCCTGATGATTCCAAGGAAGAGGACTCTAATGTCAGAACAAAAATTTGAAAAACCATATTACATACATTAAGTTTAATCTAATAGGGAATATTCACTTATTTTAATTGATGGATAGCCCACCACATCCCCTATCAATTCCAGGTTCCTGAATAAATATTTAATGTATTCAAAATCATGGCATCTACATCCAAATCACCTAACAGTAAACATCATGATGAAGTCATCCATGGTGTACAACATTTACCTACTTAGTATATTATTCATTACTACAATATGTTAAACTACACAGTGATCATTTTGTTAGGTATAATGTCTTTTTACGCATAAATCAGATGTGTGCGAGGGAAAGGTAAAAATGCCCCCACTTTCTACGTATGGTTCAGACTATAATAGAGAGTTTAACTCAAGAACTATGTATGGATTGATCCTCATTCATCAATGGGGTATGTAGTGATGCCTAGATTCTACATCTTGGTCCATCCACCCATCAAAATCAATAATGCCCCTCTCCCTACGTATAGGTCATACTTTCAAAGGGAATTTCATGAGTCCTAACCATTCAACGTTAAACATCATGGCCAAAGATGTCATTTCCACATGAAGTTAAAATGTACAAATGTTTTCCTACTCTCATAAAAATAATGTTCCCATTGAATTCGTCCATGTTTCACAATGATAAACTTCTTATCATCTTCATCATTAACACATGAAGATTAATTGAATTACCCCAAAAATGTTCTCACCCGAGGGGACATTGCCTATGGCATTAGTCACTTACTATGTCACGCTACAGAACTATGTACAACATGATTCCCATCTGCATATGGGATACATAGAGATGCCTCAATCCTAGATCTTGGACCATCCACCACATTGTAACAAAATAACTCTATTTCACTATCAACTTACTCAGCATCAAGAGAGTATACCTTGGCTATTTCTTGTTTCTCACACTGATTATAGATCACGTGAGCTTAGGAATGGTGGTAAAAGCTCCCCCCGGATGAACGAAAAATACAGGTACACTACAAGACCATTAAAAAATGGTTAAAAATTCCCCTCTCTATGTATAATCCAAACCTATATTGGGAGGTAGTTATAGAACTACGTGTTCCTTAATTCCTACTTTCACATGATACGTAGTGAAACCCAGATTCTTCATCTTGATCTAGAAAACACCCAAAAAATGCCTCATTTCCCTATGAAAAGGTCATACCTGTGCAATGAGTTTCATCGTAAATTCTACCTATGGGTTCATTCTATCCCTTGTGGGATAAATAAGAAACATATTGATCTTCAAACATAGACTTGGCTATAACCAAATATTGCAGGAAAATGATCCCATCATTCTTCATGATCCCCCTATGTGGCATATTAATCCCTTTACAACCCTTTTTTCTCACACTTATTACTACCCACGTGGGATTAGGAGTCTTGGCAGAGGATTCCTCACAGACATAACAAATCACTACTGGACAAATTCCTTACCATAGGAAGTAAAACTATAGGGTACTCCAAGAACTATGTGTGGATTTATTCCTTATCTCACATGATACATAGGGATGCCCTGAGTCTTCAACCTGGTCCAGCCGCCACCTAACAAAATTCCTACATAAGATACGTAGAGACACCATGACCCTAAGTCTTGTTCCAACCACCACATGATAAAAATACACCTTCTATGTGCATAGGTCAGTCTAGAATGGAATGTTTTTGAGAACTACGTAAGTCTTGATTCCTACCCTCACAAGATATGTAGTGATGGCTAAATCCTTTATGATGGTCTAGACACCATTCCAAAAATATAAAAAAACTATTCTTTTCCTATGAAATGGTTAGAATGTCACATGGAACATATTTTCAGAACTATGTGGACTTCGATTCCCGACTAACATGGATACATAAGAAACCTACATGGTGTTCAATCCTAACACCTCACTCAGCTCATCGTTTTCACATAGATTCACTTTAGTCAAAACTACATGATGTTGAACAGTAAGTCCAAATATGTCCTAACCACACAACATTAAACTATAAGGTATCTCAAGAACTATATAAGGCTTGATTATCAGTATAACAAGATACATAGAGACACATGATCCAGAAATATCGGGTCCAACCATGCAGAATAAAACAAAGAAAAAAATTCCCCAACCACCTACATGTGAAATGAAAATAGAATCTGGGGATTTCAAATGTGGACTCTTATATCAAAAAAGTGTCAAAATTCCATGCTTCTCTTTACATATGAATCAGATCTATATATATATATATATGATATTTTAACAGCTAACTAATCATGTTCTGGATATCTCTAACGTACCCAGACATCCCCTTTTCATCCATCAAACTCCATGCCTTAAGAAATCTTGGACCACCATAATCACCCATGAATATCAGAAATGGACAAATAGTGTCTTGCACACACATTTTTTTGACTATGAAAATAATTCCCTATCAGCACTGTATATGTTTATTATAAATATGGACTATTAATCAAAGGAAAAAAACATCCTCAAGAGAGGCTTTTCCTACTTCAGTATGCACATTGGCTCCTAAGCCTCACATCATCCCTCCTGACTTGAGGGCTCCTTAAATCATGGATTACACATTCCTCCCTGGCTCATGATTGGGGAATACAAAAAATACCCTGGCATTATTATCTCATATTTATAAATGGTTCCTTTGATATTTTATCACTGTAACATGATGATTAAATTGTGTTATCAATGTCATATTTTCAAGACTTAAAACTGCACAAACCCTCAAAAGCTATCTCATTCACATCGAGTCACCCATGTCCTCACCACATGACATTAAACTGCATGGCCGAACAATGCTCTTTTCCTCGATCCTGACATCCCTGGGTGGTTGAGTGAAACCCTTTCCACCCTTGTTTCTCCCACTGATCATAGCTCATGCGGGCTTAGGAATTTCAGCAGGGGACCCCCACAGATCCAGGGAAATTCAATCTACAATGACTGACCCTACTAGCATGACATTAAAAGTCATATTAGTGTTTTCCCCTCCATATTGGGAATCCTAAAGTCCCAACTTTAGGACATTAAACAACAAGTTACCCCCAATATAGCTACCCCCCCCACAGACCAATCATGTACAAGGAATCTAATATTGAGACACCTGGGTCTTCAAAACTGGGCCCCGATCCAACAAGGTTGTCAAAATATCCCGCCTTACATATAGGTAAAATAAATATTGATAGACTCCCAATTCCATGGAAAATAATGGATTGAGTGTTTCTAATATGTCCAATCCAACTCTCTCCAATCATAAAACTTCATGGTTTGAGTGATCTTGGATTGTCATAATCCTTCCCGGCCACTGGGAATGGATTGTCGGTGTCCTACGGACACCTTGGTTTGACTATGCACACTATTCCCCGACAACTCTGTATATGTTGCCAACAAAAATGGCATGTCAATCAATAGAAAATTCATCCCCAGGAGATACTTTTCCAATTTTCTTACGGATAATGGATTCCATGACCCATGTCATCTCCCCTAATCCAAGGGCCCTAGAAACCACAACATACACTTTATTTCTTACTCATGTCTTGGACATGTCAGAATATTATAGAAAAATTTCCCTCCAGTTATGCAGGGCTTAAATATCAACATCCTAATCTCTTAATGTTAAAACATTACAATACATGATACCCTATATTCAACCTTAGTCCAAGTCATGTTAAAAGGGTAAATTCCCACATGACCATGCACAAGAAATGAATCTACATAGGAAAGATCTACACATGCCCCATCTCATAGGTAAATCTGTATCCAAAACAAAAATACCCCACCCATATGTGTGAATCAAATATGCATAGTAATGAGCCTTAAAATAACTATGTATAGATTGATTCCTATAAGCATGGGATATATAGAAACATATGAATATCATTTGTCAAATCCATCCTTGAAATATAAGTGTTTCATACTAACCTACAAAAGGGTCATACCTGCATAAGGAAACAAAAAATACGGATAAGACACAAATTCTTGCACTTATTCACGGTATTACTAGTAATGTTCAACATAAAATTCCCCCTTTTCATGATAATATGCCCCACTGCACACACAATACACTATGTCCATAATGTTATGAATACCCATAACCATCCTTGGACATCCTAAATGGATGCCTATTATCTTATGGACACCTTTTTTTAACTATGAACACAATTCCATGATGTCTCTACATATGTTTCCCAAAAAATGGTCTATCAACCAAAGGAAAAAAAAATTATCCAGATAGGATTTCCCTACCTTCATATGTCCTTATTAAATTTTTTTCCCACCTTAATCCCTTGATTTAGAAACCCTCTGGATTAGGGTTTACATAATTCTATTTTTCAACACCTAATGATAAAGGACATTTCTGGTCAAACAAATGTGAAGAATATGAATAATTTTCCCACCTTTATTCAAATTAAAATTATTTCACAAAAAAATCTCAAATGTCCTGGTTGAATGACATTAAACTACATCATGTACTATCCCTCCTTTGCACAATTAAAATTCAGGCGAAAGGGATTTCTAAACAAGAACCAATATGAAGGCACCCATAATTTCAAAAATTGTTCCATTAACAGGCCACACACTGTGTCCCTCCATAGATAATTAAATTCTAAATTCTATACAAATTTTATGGACATCAAAAATGGAAGGCCATTGTTTTACAGACACCTTTTTTGACTATACGTATAATGCCCTAGTGGCTCTGCATATGTTTCCCAAAATAATAGTCTGCCAACAAATAGAAAATTCACCCATAGGAGAGGCCCTTTCCACTTCCATATGACATGTGGATTACATAACCCATATCATGTCTCATATCAATAAATCACAAGTCAAGGTTATAAAAAATCCCCCATCCATGTCGAAAATTTTCTGTGAAATTCTTTGTTAATGAGTCATAAATTGGGGCCCTTGCCCCGCAAGTCATGGTCAAAGTTGTTAGAAATAAAAATTAGTAATGATTTTCTTCTTTGTAAGAATTTAAACTACCAATTAAAAATACACAACACTCACCAGGGTGAAAACATGCAAAGGAAACCCTGAACAAAAGTCGAGTACTAGATCACAAAACCTATACTACATATGGTGAGGGAAGAACATCAAGATATCAAAACTTTTTCAAGAGATGTAATGCTTATTAGGTCAAAACCCCACAAATGGTGGCAGAAGAAAAATTCAATTTATACTCACTAAACCCAGACCACAACAAGATTAAGAAACAAATTAGGGTAATAATGAAAAAAGATCAAAGTTTGTAGGGTTTTCCATGTGACCCTAGAAAGAGTAAAACTATTATCACTAATCCCCTCCACTCAAGATAACGTTAGGGAATGTTTTGATTATTTACTTATCCCAGATTATGATTCATGTCAATATCTGGGTGATATTTTGGTTTAAAATAGAGTTGATCATAAATGATTAATATTTCCGGAAAAGGTATAATAAGAACACTAGAAAGAAAAATGATTCCATTTTTATCCAAATTATTGATAGGGGGTTCACAATCTGTACTCTCCCCCAAATTTCAAAACAATGGTGGTGCAGGGAATCCCAACATATTACAATGCATAATGACTTATTAATTCCAATAGGGCGATAAATACTTGATGATGGATGTCAAGGGCCATTAACAAATCATCCCTATGCGTAGCCTCATCTTCAACCACTGGGCGTACTCACTTCATAACAGTAAAAATGACTCTCCTTTTCTATTTGACGGCCTCATAATTAGAACGTGATGATTACAGCTTCTCTTTTAGTCTAGCCATTCGAAACCCACACTCACATATTTCCTCTATCTAGGCAAACACCTGGTTACGAGCACTAGGTTCCTTAGGCTCTAGATGATGATACTCCTCTGTAATATCCTAGAAGGTCTATGCTTGGTGGTGAGAAGCATTGAAATAAGTGAGGTCTCCATAACATGTAGTGATATCCTCTTAACCTATAAAAAAATTTATACAAAGAGATGTAGGTTGTGGTAATCAAGGCCACCTGAACCCAGATCAACTAATATTCATCGAAAGTTATTATCCTCACTAGTAATGTCTATTAGGTGAGTTTCTATGGTGAGAGTATGAATTTGACTACATTCCCATTTTTGCAGAGTGCGATGCCTCCTAATGGCATCAAAATCTTGGTCCCCCTCCACTGAGATAGGTATGTAATCCGGAAGAATTGTTATAGTAGATGGAATCACTAAAAGATGAGTCACCCAAGAAGGGGGAAGTTCCCTCCCAATAGAGCATTTAGCCTCTGAGACTAAATGAGGGGGATGACTGTAACTTCAAGAAAAACTTGTGATGTCCCACTTGGACCAGCTTCAGTAGGACCACGAACCACATCATCCAAAGATATGGAATCTGAGTCACTTTATAAGGAAATTGGTTGTGTGGAACAAGAACCTTCAAAAATCATTTGATTGGGGGTAGAATTCCTTCTCACCACAATGAGGGAAGTAGATAGCGCAACTTGCATGATTGATACATGATTATAAAATGCCAACGGTATCTGAACCCATCGAACTGGCCTTTCTTATGCACTATCATGGTAGAAAGCTACCCACAATTGGGAATACTCTAATGAAAAGTATGTTGAGGCTACTATGAGAGGAATAATTACATCCACATTAGCATCTTACCACATCATGGCAAGCCACAATTGGTAAAGAATCATTGTATGAGACCCCCTCTTTAACTAGAATAGCAGGGAGAGGTGCGACCTGTTGAAGGAATCCAAATTGCCCAAAAAACTGATAAGGAGCATAGGGTTTATAGATGGTTACCCAGTCTATTTGAGTAAATAAAACTCTATCCCAGAGTGAAATGATTTAAGAACACTCTTCTAAAGAGCCCCTTTCATTATCCATCACAGATCCGTGCGGTGCAACATAAGGTGCGAAATATAACTGAGAAACGTCACTCAAAAGTTTGACTACATCAGAAATACTCAATGTTTGGAGATTAATGATGAAAATTTATAGAATATCTAGGAGAATGTCAGAATGAGAAACCCTCATAGTATGCCGATACTCATAGTAGCGAAAATAGTCTCCCTTTTGGCCATACAATAATTGAAATGCCCCACTAAGATGATGCAAGGTTTTCTCTTCCTCTATATTCCCTAATAGTTCAGTGATTCAATTGATGATTGGAATGACCATGTTAATAGGCTATCCCTCTACCAATGTGGCTTATATCATCAGATTGGAATCCTTGGAATCTGTATAAATATCATGAGAGTGGAAGAGCCATCTTCTCAAAAACATAGCGAAGAAACATGCCAATCTATGGTCGAGAGGTATATCTGAAAAAATTCCATAACCCTAGGTGTTGTATCCACCTACCTTGAGGGTGGTGCAGTATGAGCCTAAGATTTATCTGGATTATTGAGTTGGGTGAGTCCAGCTATGGAGAACCCTCAGGCTAGGGTTGTTCTCCTGTAGGAACAGCTCGATCCAATCTTCAAATAAAATAATAGAATGATCCCAGAGGGGTTGATTGGGTAATTCCACTGCAATGAACAATAAATTACATGCTAGTAGAGATACTTGTTCGACATTACCCTAGGAATTGGTCACTAGAAAAAACTCATTATACATGTTTCCTAGAATGGGAATCCCTCCGAGTTAATTGATTCACCATAAACTAATTCCCCGCCTCCTTGTGTAATTGGTGGATGGTATTGGTGTTTGAACTGCAATGACTAAGAAGATTGGGAAACATCTCACATGGTTAATAGATTTCAAATTGGGAATCCAATGCCATAGTATACATGTTTACTACTTACAACTGGCCAGGGGACTCAAAACAAATCGGATTCACCCAGAATGCCTAGGCCCACTAATTGGAGAATCATCCTCCAGATTGCAAGTCCCATTTGGAGCTCCACCTACCATTGGGATTCCCTAAATATATATTGATAATGAATGGGTACTATTTTATGAACAACCTCAAAGAGGTGTTCTGATGACAATGATTACATAGAGTCCATGAACATCCTTTCAGTGTAAACACATTCTCTTGAGTTATCGTAGTTATGAGTTATCCAATTAATTAAATATTGGCCCAATCATAGCTTCGGGATGCCTCGAGTAGAATAATAGGATTATTGTGATTGGAAAAAGGTAGGGTAACAGTGTCAAGGTAGTTTAAATTATAAAGCGACAACTAGAAATACAACTGATATGCCACGATCTCTTGTGAATTATGGTATTTGAGAATATCGTCATGATTAACAATGTAGGAATGAATGTTATATTTCAAACTCTCTACCATATATGTCATTATCCTGGTTGCTTCTATTGATATAAGAGGGGAAATCCATCATCCTGTATTAAAAACACCATGAAAAAGGGCCATTACAACAAAATTCAAGGGAAACAGGACAAATGATGAACAATGGCTACAAGAAGTCTGCATAGAAAGGATCAGCATACTGATCCTTATAAATAGTTCATGGATGGAATTACCTGCAAACTAACAGTTTGTGGAATGCCCCACAAGACGTTGGCCCATGAAGTGTTGGCCAGCAAATCAAGCCCAGTCCATGGAACAGGTGATCTTTGCATCAATCATCACCAAGCGGTTGTCCAAAATTTTACAACACAAATATATAATGTTCGATTTTAAAAGTAAATGTTCATTTTTCCAATGTTAGGATTAGTCCATGGAGCAGGAAAACCACGTAGTGTCAAACTATGCTAAAGTTAAAAGACACATTTTAATGTTTCAAAATTTGGTTCATGGATTTAGAGGTCAGTTTATTGATGAGAGTGACCATGAAGATTTCGCAGTTCATGGAATGAGAAGCATGATTCACTGATTGTATATTTGGTGAAGTATATGGGATGTAGATATAGAGAAATCATTGAGGACTTTGTGGATCACTTTTCAGCAAGAAGTCTGGTAAATGGAAAAAGACCTAGGCCCCTATATATTGGCATGGTCCCCCCAAATGGTCCACCATTTCTACCGTAAAAAAGTTTAGTTTAGGACCTATTTCAACATCAGAATAGTCTCTTCTTCATCCCAATAGATCTCGTTACAATGGGGAGAATTTTTTGGGTTATGAAAACTTCTCAAAAGGAAGGTAAATACTCACAAAAATTTATAACGGAATAATACACGACTTCGATTGATAATTTGAGATGAAGGTTGAAGAAATAGAATTTGGAAAACAACCAAAGTGGTTCATGTACTAATTTTTGGGAACGATATGTGGATGGTGTTTCCTATGAACCGAATTGTACGCAGACGTCCCCTGAAACATTGTCCCTTGGGGCATTGTATAGTGAACTAGGCTATTCACATAATAAAGGATGAATGGAATTGTTACCCCACAAACCATTTTTTTGCCGGAAACATGATGGAGAGGTGTTCCCCAGCACAACATCCCCAAAAACTCAATTCACGGATGAGGTGAGGCTGAAGGCATCCCCCAAACTACCTCATTCACGAGATCAAAGCGGTGATTTCCACCAATGAGAACCATAGCCCGGAAAATCATTGTAATCCATGTAGTCCATGGGTTGGGAAATTTCTTCTTGGGATTTCAAAAAAATTTCTACATGACCCAAAGATACGGCTTCCCCAACACTCTATAAAAGGGACCACATGGGGAATTAAAAAAGGGGATTCCTTTGGGGTGATTCATTTGGGGAGAGCTCAGAGTTTAATAATGGATGATTTTGAAGGAAAAAATCAATGAAGTATGGAATAATGAACCAATTCTCACATTTATAAACATTTCATGAACCATAATAAGAAGGAAGAATAATAATATGGGAAAACCAAAAACCTAATTAGTGAACCACGAACCATACTCTCATCACAAATGAACTTCTTGTGAACATCAGGACCAATGCCCCTTCTCCAATCTGACGTACTGCATATCACATCGCTACGTGAACAAAACATTTCCCCACGTAGCATTCTACTCCCTGGATAAACTCCATTACTGCATACCATCATGGTATTCAGACATAACCTGAGGCTACGTACCACCACAGTACATGAAAGACATCGAAATCAGCGTACCACCATGGTATGAAGATGGCCCCACCACCTAGATAGTAATGCTCTATTCATTGGTTACCCCACCCCACATGAGAAAATGGTACGTGAAGTAGGGTACCTTCAGGCATTCCGCAATCTTGTTCCAATAATGCCCTTCAATTTCCATCCCATACTCTCCCCTCTACGAACTAGTACATAGATATCCAGGAAAAGCCTCATCTAAATCCACTATACCCGTATGATAAAACCAACAGGTTCATCATAGCATATTTTTGAGTATACATACCCATGGTAAGCAGGGCCATGTGGGTAATCCCCCCAAGGGTATGGTCCCCAAGAATTTTTTTATGTTTACATTCCCATGGTACCCCAGGGCCCAAACATGGTGTACTCATGTGAGTCTCCCTGTTCTAGGGATTAAGAATAATCGCTTGCATTTCCATTCAATGAGGGACAACGACAAGCCAAAGGGATCTCGCTGGATTTTTTCCTTTGATGAGGATCACTATTTATCCTCTTTCCCATAACTCGTTTTAGGGAACTCTCCATAAGGTAAGACCGTAACATTTCCATGAGAGGTGGCACTCTTCCTCCTCATAGGATCATCCCAATACATGTATGGATTGATTTAAAAATGTGACTATCCAAGATATCAACATAGGGGGGGGATTTTGGCACACTCAAAAACCCACCACCTCTCTCCCTTTGCGCTCTAGTACAATCTATATTCAGATGAAGTGGGATGTGTGATCTCTAAAACCAATGAATCATTTTTTTCTCACACCAATAACAACTCACGTGGGCTTCGAGGATGGCTATGATCATGACACCTGCATTATCCCAAGACATGGGCCTCTTCCCAAGTATAAGTCCCAAACACAAATGAACTATGAGAAATCTAATTCTTGCACTAACCAGTATATGTTGGACACCTATATGGTGGCCCAAAATCATAAGGTAATATTCCATGCATAATCCCCACGAAATGAACTATTAGAACTCTGATTTCATATCTAACTAGGATATGTAGAATGCTTTTATGAAGGCATGAGCTCAATGGGACAGCTTCCACACGAAAGTCCCATGAAATAAACTATGAGAATTATGATTACTGCTCTATCCAAGATATATATTATTCTTTTAAAAGGCCTAAAATCAGGGGACATTATCCTTAAAAGTATGTATCAGTATAATTCCCCTATACTCGATAGTGTATCCCTTTCAGAAGTAAATCCTAACTTATTTCTCTCAAATGGGATGCTCCCATGCATAAGACCCAATCATACCCCCACCAAAAGGCCTCCTAGAAGGTGTATGTAGAACCTCAAATTGAACTACATGGAATGTGATTCCTCTCATGAGGATATGTAAGAATCTCGTCACATGGGTTCGATCCCGACATCAAAACAATCTCTTTCCCCCCCAGATGACAATAAATTCTAGAGCACCTCATTATATGGGTTAAATATTCCTTGCTTGGCTAAGGGGCTAGATAATCATTAATATGTCCACAAAAGGGTAACATTGATGAAAAACCTCCAATACATACAAATTTCTTCATCATTGGAGAACCTATGATGTCGGTAGTTAATTTTAAATTAGTAAATACCATTTTATGATCTTGCAACCTAGGGGTAATCTAAAAACATATTCTTGGTAAATGACCATGGATTAAAAAACATATTAAAAATATTTAAATATATAAGATATTTCTAGATTAAGAAATAACCCCCCCCCCCATAGGGTGTGATTATCCCAACCTCCCATCCTCTCGACCAATGGAGTCCTTAAGTGTCATTGGTCAAATATTTAGCCAAAAAGCACATTCCTTTGGAAATAATGTTCATTAATCATGGATACATGGGTCATTGGGTGTTTCTGGCTCCATGAATAAACCCATTAGAGACTATATGAGGACATCTTACCAGACATGAAACCATCCGTAATAACGAAAAATGGCTCACTATTTGTTAGGACATTTCATTGTCCCCCAGAATGACACAAATCAGGTCGAAACAAGTTTTCCTTCTCTCCTTCAATGCGTTATGTGTTGAATGACAAATATTTTGATGGTGTGATGGAATTTTTAGGGATAAATGATTTACTCGCCTTTGATATGTCACATATTCATGGATAGAATATTTATTCTCTTTACACGATAGTTTCAATCATGGATGGGGTATTTTTATGGACACATGAATATTTCATGTGTGTGGCGTGGAATTAAATTCGGTTGGCATGGTGTGTCAAGGATTGAATTTTTTTCATGTACTTATTTCAGGGAAAATATTGTAAATTATTTAGGAATTCATCATAACCCAATTCCAAGTCATTTTCCATTATTCTTCACATAATTAGGCATGTTGTAATTTAATTTCCTTATGGGTAGGGGCATGGCTGGGATATGTGCTCACTTCTATGATCTCTAGACAGATTCTGTACATGAGAATATCTTCACATGATAGAATATGTTATTCCACACCCTTTCCAAAAAATGGTAATGTGATGCCTTAGCTTCTTTATGTCAATGTGATCATGAAGTCTCTCCTACATGTGATATTATTCATGAAACCCTTACGCAGGCTCGTGAAAGCTGATTTGTGTAACCCTTATGTGGGATCATGATCCTCTATTTCTCATGGAAAATGAGATCGCTTTTCTCTCTACTGGTAGTAGACCTCTTCATCTTTTTTATCTCCCTAAATATGTGTGAGTTATTACATAACATATTCTCACCTTATAAAGGTGGTATTTCCTATATAATTTCTCTTCCATCATTATCATTCTGAGATATGAAGCTGATTCCACATCAATATATGTATTTAAAGGATTTAAACTTTCGATATCCTAAATGTGATGCACATTTGGATTTGGATGATCACATATCCATACCGAGACTTCACTTAGTTATCTAATCCATGTATGTAGTTTAATTTACTCACTAAAGATCTTCCTAACATATAGTTTATCTCATAAAATTAGTATCTTCATGGTGGATATTTTTTTTGGTCATGACCTCCCATATTTTCATTAAGAGCATTCTCTGTTTTCTGTGAAAAAGTATATATGCCTCATATATAGACTATATTCTCTTATTCACAATGAGATTAGCCCATGATTTTTACTGTGTATTTAACTAGGTGGTCAAGGAATATCTCTACTTTATGTGTGGAAAAATAATTAATGGGAAAACCCTCCAACAAGTCCATTTTATATCATAAGCATCACACTATATCCCTATCCGTGAACTATCCTAGTGACATTATGTGTCTGCCAGGAGGCTCTACATTACACTATGACATTCATATGGATACTAGAGTATTCTTAAAATTTTCATACTGTGATGAATATTATCCACATGTAATAGGGAGTCTTGATGCATATCAGATTATTACATGTTGATAAATGTGAATCATACAGTTGTGTTGTCCTCCTTTTGAGGATCTTTGTTATCCACATGCATGTGTTGCACGAATGATTCTACTACAACATGTGATCACATTCGGATTGATCATATCAGATTACAAGGTTCAGCATGCAACTTAATCATCTCATGGTAGTGCTTTATATGGAAGTCTCAACAAGAAATTAGGATTTTAAATATGGGTTATCTCATGCACTAATCTAAGGGAACGTTTTTACTTCTATTCTCATGATTTCATATTAATGATGGTGTCTTCATGTGATGGAAAGGTCACCATTAGGAGTTATGTGTGACGAGGATCATCCCCTATTCACTCTTTTAGGTGATGAAGTTGAAGTGTAAGATGATTCCCTATTGCGGGGAACTATGTATCATCCTCCTTCAACAGATTATCATGCATGTTGTATCCTTCTTCTAGATATTCATCACAGAAAACCATATACTTAATTATTTCCTGAAGTTTGGGTTCATGAAAACATGATATCAGTGTATCCTAGGGGCCAAAAAATATTTCATGTAATCAATACTACCTCTAATGGAAGTTGGGATGGATTTCAAAGGTGCTGGTTTATCTCCCATGGAGGAAAGATGACATCTGTGCCCTAAGTTGTTGATGACCCCAAATCTCACTCATCCTTCTCGAGATATGCCATACATGCATCCTTTAATAGAAAAGTGTGTGATGTATAATTATGAGAATCAACATGTTTAAATATGAGATAACAAGATAAAATATGGTAACATGTATTATTATGAGCCTATAATTCTAATTACATCAATGGGAATACATATGACATTCCATTAGATTTTTTTTGTTTCAGTTGAAATAATAAGTCACTGCTTATTATCTCATAAATATACTATGTATCATATATAATACTCTACCCACACTTATCATGACATATTATTACATCTCATAAAAAAATCATATTATCATAAAATATGGATAATTCAATGTCAAAATTGGATGTTTTTTATCATTTCACTATTCATAAAAATTACATATTACACATGAATAAATAAATTATTGTTTTCCATTATTATAAAACCACTAAACATTTAAATTCAGAAAACCATTACATCCAGTTTCCAAAAATTCTAATACTCAATGAATTTACATGAACTTCATTAATATTATATGTTAATGGTTTTATTTTATATATTTGATACATTATTTTCTATAGTTTCCCAACAAATCATTATATCACATATCTCAAATATTTATCGAATGAGATGGTATTGAGAAATGATATATTTGGTATTTTAGAGAAACTGGGTTCCATGGAATAAGAGATCACTCCATTTTTATCAATGGAACATTTCATTATCCCAATATTCTATAAACCACCCCAATTTTGGTAATGAACTTCTTAGTCTAAATTGATTCCTTCATGGAATCTAATATAGTGATGTACTGTACCATTATTATTGAGTCTAACATTATGGGTATTTTATAAATTTTCCAACTAATTGCATTATCATTTTGAAAAAAAATATTGAGATATTGAATGAAAATTTTCAGTTTAGGAGAGATCATAAGTGTAACCCTTTATAATGAGGAATTCCTCACCTCTAACAACCAAGAACAGATCCTTAGTTATTAAAAGGTGTTTACATGAGCTATTAAGTATAATTCAGGGACTCTAACTTGGATTACATTGGTATCTAATAATTATGGTCATAGTATGAAATATTTTGTTAATTATATCACATAACATATATAATCGATCCCACAACAAAAGTATATGTAATCTCATTCCTACATTTTATTTCTCTCTCATTGAAATAAATTTGACCCTTTATAAGACGCATAACATATAACATTTTCAAATACCCATTCATTTAGTTCTCTAAAATATTTTTTAGTAATTTACTAATGTATATTTTCTAACTCAAACAAGTAATCCACTTTAATTTATCATTATAGATCTTCATACCCATTACATATGCTCTTTCTCCCTTGTCAATCACTGAGAAACATTTTCCTAACCATATATTTATAGAATGTAAGGTTGGTATAATTTCCAATGAGTAGAATGTCTTCCAAATTAAATGGATAACATAATACAGTAATCCGACCAAATCCATTGTATACAAAAGGATCATACAAATTCTTGGGGAAGCTAAACTCCTTAATTATAACATTATACTAAATGATCAAACTCTAAGAAGAATAAATTAATTTATAAAATTATTTGTGAATGTTTTATAAGATAGTAATACAATTTGATTCCTCAAAACCAATGTATTGCATAAAATGTAAATCATTATCTACTGATTATTAAATAATGTGGTTTTTACATATAATTTATATATCTCAATAACATAATTAGTTTTTTTAAAGAAATATTTGAATGAACATTATCACTACTACTTGTCAAAAGGCATCTTCATGGTCGATTCTATGGATTTTTTCAGCCATTTTCTACCAATATAGATTTATATGTTGTTAATTTTTCTTGTAGATGTCACTTAATTCCAATATAAAGAGTATTATGTATTTGTATATATCTTATTGTTTTATGTATGTATGTAATAAGGGATGAGATACATGTTTTTAATATATCATTTCATATGATATAAGATATTGGATGAGAAGTACTCATTTTGTCATAGTGTAACACTATGATGATCATAATGTTGTGAATTTTATATCATTCTTCACATAAACACCCATTAATCAATAAGTAAGTTTAATGATTTGTGTTTTCTTTCATATCTTTTCCAAAAAATGATTTTCCTTATTATGAATGTTTCTTATGATGAAACACATCATAGGATTGTTGAATTCATATGAAGAATGTTTGTAATGGATAAAGCATTTAGTTGAATGTTTTCTAACATTAATTTAAATGAAATGAGGGGTATTAAAGATTAAAATGATTATATAAATAGTTCATAGTCATTAACATGTTTATTTCTAATGTGGATCCTCTTTACCAAATACCTCTATTTCAACTTTACTCTTTACCACAAAAGGAAATAGCATTCCATTGGATGGAGGAGGAAACTTCCCATATAATAGAATTCTTATTTCATCATATGGACACACCATATATTTTACACCTCTTTATTTTTAAAGAAGAACATTATTTTTGAATGCATATGTGGAATGCAACAATAAGCTTAAACCACCCATGAAATATATTATTTAAATATGACTATTATATATTAGACTTTAAATGGGAATGTATAAATATGATTAACTAATTCATGAAATATATATAGGGGGAATACTCAATATAATTAAATTGATAAATTATTTTTAAATAATCATCCAATTTTTAGTAAAGTAATTTTATTTTTCAATAATACATTTTCTTCAAAAATTTATTTTAATGTTTTTACTAAGAAAATATTATAATTGTATTATTTAACTTGTAAAAAATTTAATTTATAAAAGATAGATAATTTTTTAAAATTATTATATCAAAATTATATTATACTTGTTTTTTTCATATTTTTTTGTAAAGACTGGGTTTTCAGTGAAGACTAAAAAATAACATGTTTTGGAAAAATATCATTTCTTTTATAAAATCCAGTAATTTAATGTATGATTATATTTTTATTTGGACATAATGTTTCACATGATCCATTTTATTTAGAATAATCCAATTATTATCATTTTATTCTATAATTTTTTGATGATTTTGGGATTAGCCAATTTTAATTATTAAAATCAATTTTCTTATAGAAATTGTTTTAAAGTGCATATAGATTTCAAATTTTATTTAAATAAAATAACCCATAATGGGTAATTATTTAAAATAAATATACATTATATATATATATATATATATTTAAATTAATATAATGACAATTAAAAGTTAGATAGTTAATGTAAAATAAAATTTTCCATGAAAAATACATTTTCCTAAAAAACTGTTTTCATCTCCCACTATGGGATACTTATAAAATGAATTTATTCCACTTATATATATTGAATTTGGTAAATTTTATTCTATATTTTGAGTGATAAGAATTTATATTATTTAATAAGGTCAACTTGATTTTTGGTTATAATGAATACTAAAAATTGTAAAAACTTATCACCATGGTAAAAGGGTTAATCGGGTCAAACCAGTTTAAAACTAAGTGATAAGGACACCATTTTTCATCTTCAATATTATTTTATGAAGTTATTTTTAACCTTATTTCTTTAGGATTGATATTTATTTTTATGGGGTACTTTTATATGTAAGTGACCAATATAATAATTTAAGAAAAGAAAAATTTAAATTGTCACTCCCTTGATTTTAAAATTCACATAGTGATAAAAATAAGTTTTTAATGAATAATAATTACTATTTTGATAAAAAAAATTGTGGTAATATATTTATTATTTTTAGTGATTATATAATTACATTAAATTCTTATACAACAACGAGATGGTAATTCATTAATTAATTTAAAATAAATTGAATGATTTTGAAAATGTTAAATATAATACAATTTTAGTTATTTGTAGTTTTAAAAATTTTATATAGATGAATATATCATATATGTGATGTTTTAAATTTATGTATTCTAATTACCATTTCCTTGATGTATTTATCATCAAATTAATTAAATAGTGTCAAAAATGATAGTAATGTTATTTTAAAATAAATATTATTTTATTAAATAAATAAAAACTACAAAAAATATTATATTTGGCCAAGAGATTTTTATATGTTTAAAAATTTTAACTATTTACCATTATGTTAAATTTTTATTCTTATGGTAACTATCATGACCCCTAAAAGTAAAAACATCGTTATTATAGTAATTGTCAAAAAAGGGTTAAAGATTTATAAAACAATGAGATAAGAGTAACAATCTAGTCTAAACTAGTAAACCAATTTGTATGATATTTTTTAAAACTATACTCATAGTTTATTTTAATAATATTAATTTGGATCATTTTATTCATATTAACTAATTTATATTAATTTAATATTTTACGAAATTTCAAAATTACCCCTCCCCTCATATATAAAATGGAAATTCCTCTCCTCTTTTATTCACACATAAAAACCCTTTTTGTCAATTACATACCAAAATAACTTCCTTAAATTCCTTACCATGTCCTCAAGTCTTATTTGTTTAATAAAAACCACTCTTAGGAATTATTTGTTGGATCTGAATCTACGGATTACACACAAGAGGGGGGTGAATTGTGTCTTTTCAAAATTATTATAATCTCTTCAATTTAGACAAATTCTGTCCACTATGCTTTTGCTCGATTAAATATGCAGCGGAAAAAGTAAAAGCATGAACACACGGATGTATAGTGGTTCGGGGAACAGAAGGCCCCTAGTCCACTCCACCAACGCTCAAATCCACGAGCTTGGCGATTTTCACTATCTGGTCCTCGTTTCCACAGACCTGTTCACAACTGAGTACAGGCAGTTGACACCTTTACAAGTTTCAGGCAAACACAGCCTTCCTGGTTCAAACACGAACCCACACAGCTTAGAACGAGAAGCTGATCACTCAAAAATAAAAAGGGTTTCGATAAAGAAAACACTTCTCCAGTTGTTCTTCACAATTGCAACAGAATGCAATTGACAGTAGATAGATCGTTGTCTTCAGAAAATAAAGATCTGTAATCAAAACAGTTCTGAGTCGATCCAGTTGCAATAAATATTACCAGAAACTTCACAACTTCAGCAGCAGTAGATTCACAACAGATAGTCGATGTAGAACACGTGAATCTGCTATCAAGATCTTCCTTCGGTAATAAAGGTTTTACACTTCTTCTCGATCACCAGAAAAGAACGCCTTTTCACAGTCTCTGTTTCTTGCTTGTTAAAAAGATCAATCTCTATCTTTCACACACTTTTCTGTGTATATATATATAATCCGAAGTTTCCAAGATAGAACATATATATTCAAATCTGAGAAATTCTTCCGCATAAATAGATCCATAAAAATCTCCTTTAGATTCGCGATATTAAATAACAATAGAGCCGTTGTAACTCCCCTGAAGAATCGGCACAAAAAGCTCCGTTTAAATCAATCATTAATCCGTTGTAAATCGTCTTTGATTCAGTCAAAGTCGTACTTAAGAATCGGCTCGAAATCCGCTTAATAATCCGCTTGTTTGACCAATGCAAACAGAAACATCGTCTGTCAAAAATATCCCGACGCCAAACGTAGGGTTGATGACGTGGCTCCAAACGTAGGGTTCACAAACGTAAGGTTCACAAACGTAAGGTTGAACATACATACTTTCTCTTCAGCATTCAAACGTAGGGTTGATCATCCATACTTTGTCTTGCTTCAACTCTCCAAAGAATGTACGGTTGATTATAAAAGTAAGGTTGATGATCCATACTTTTGAGAAACAAACTCAACACTGAAAACTAACGTACGGTTTCTCTTCCATACTTGTCCAACAACGAAAACGTAAGGTTCCTTCCAAACGTAATGTTCTTTTTCAATACTTTTCAACAACGTAAGGTTCATTAACCATACGTTTCAAAATAACATAAAAGGTAAACTTTTCATCCATACGTTACGTTCATCAACGTAGGGTATGAACAGTGATTCCAGTACGCGCTAAAATTGATCTCGCGCTACAGTGATTCCAGAACACGCTAAAATTGATCTCGCGCTACAGTGATTCCAGAACACGCTGAAATTGATCTCGCAATAAATGAAGTATGAAATCTCGTTGTATGAAATAAATAAATAAAATAAATTCCTGAAAAATACTCAACGAAATAATTAGTAAATACTTAAGGGTATTTGTGAGCATCAAAATCATCATAAAGAGACAGAGTATTATTTAAAATAATCTCCCCCTTTAAAAAACATTATTTTGAATTGTTTGAAAACAATACATTGCTCAACAATCTCCCCCTTTTTGATGATCACAAAACCCATAAAATAATAGAACTAATTTAATTGAAATCTTTATTGAAAAAAAATAGTTTTATAAAATTTTAGAATTCTGAAAGGATTAAAACAATATTTAACTATAATAAAATTTCTCCCCCATAAAAATAAATTTTCAGCTAAAAAAAAAGGTAAATGTCGTATATATATCCAAATTCCTTCATAGGAAACAAATGAATTTAAATGTTGTGTTTATCCAAATTCTCCCCCTTTTTGTGATATCAAAAAGAATGAAAAATTACGGATTTGAACACATTCAATATTGCACTGAACTATAAGTAAATGCTATAATTAACTGTGTATGAATAAGTGAATTTGTTATACTGGCTAACTTAGTCATAAATCAATAAACAACAAAACAAAAAAGTAAGAAAAGAATTTTCATTCACAAGCTGTTATATATATATAAACGATTGTGATATACAGAGGAATCAAGGTTCATGGATAAGACAGGGGAAAAAAAGGTGTCTATCTCCTTTGAATCACGGTCTTGATCTCTGTAAACTGTTCTCTGAGCCTCTTCATCATCCCATCTCCTAACTTGATGATAAGATCTCTGTTCTCTTGAGTCATATGAATATCTTCAATCAAATTAACTCTGAAAAACTCATGCATTCTTTCTTCTTTTTCAACAAAAAGAGCCAGCTTTTCTGATAACTGATTCAAAAGAATCCTAATCAGTTGCTCTCCAGATGTCAACTGATCCACTAAAAATTTCTGATTATCTAGCAAAACTGACAAAGGGGCACTATTACACTGAAGATCGTGTAATCTGTCACTCATATTGCTTAGTGCTCCTGTAATTGCTTGAAATCTCCGAATCAAATCAGGTGAAGAGCCTGATCCACTCACAGCACTGTTTGCAACAGACTCAAATTTATTCTCCATGTAAATCTTCAACTCAGACATATCATCTTTCTTTACCATCTCTGATTTTAACTGATCAACAGCATGCAACATATCAGTCTTAAACAAATCTACTTCCTGTCTTGAAACAGTACATTCTTTCAGCTTCTGAAACTTCAACTGCTCTAAGTTCAGAGAATTTCTGAGACTAACATTCTCAGATTCTAACTGAGAGATACGCTTGTACAGCTCAACAACTTCTTCTTTTCTCGAATCAGGGGCACCCTGGGCTCTATTCTCATGTCCAGAAATAGGTTGATGAGGCAGGGAAAGTGGTAAAGAATCTGCATCTGACTGTTCTTTGTCCTTGTCCTGACAAGGTTGATCCACTGAACTAGCTTTTGAAGCCTGAAACTCTTCTACTGAAAAATCTTCCTGAAGTACTTCTGTATTAGCTTCAGAAGTATGTTCATCACGAACAGTAGTCTCTCTGACTTCTACTGAATGGTCAAGAACAATATTTTCATGTAAATCTTGAGGTCGGGCCACTTCTTCACCAGGCACTGCCTCCATAAGTTGTTCTTGTGGAATTACTTTTTCAACAGCCACAGCAGCAGATTGAGGTTCTTTTTGGATTTCCGGTTGAGCTACTGGTTCCTCTATCGGTGCAGTCTGCTCCACAACAGCTTCTCTCACAAATGAATAAGAAATTACCGGTTCAGAGGATTTCAAGGCAGGAGAGATAATTTCTTCATCAATTGACCTCTTCCTTTTAGATTGAAGTCCTTCTTGACTTCTCTCTTCCTCAACTTCCTCCATCTCAAAACGAATTCTCCTTGCCACTGTACTAACCCTTGATTCTGCTTGTCCCTCCTTGGACTTAGCCGGTTGAGCCTGAGCACTCTCCGAGTCTTCCTCAGCTCCAACAGGTAAGAGTTTTCCTTTAATTGTGCTCCAGAAGTATCCTACTTTCCTCAAAGTTCCAGCATTAAAAACATTACTGTGGTGACATTTCACCCCAACATCTACCAATCTGATCATTCCTCTTTTAAACAAAAACAAAGAAATGAACCTTCCATAAGGGAAAAAGGTCATTCTTGCTTCACTCTGACAGCAGTAATTCAAATATCTTATCATAAACCGAGGAAAATTAAACTTAATATCACACATCAGAAGATACATTATGTACATGTCAGGGTATAGGATTTTCTCCATCTCAGCCATCCTTGGTGCTAAACCAGTCTGAACAAATTTTACCAAGATTTTCTGATCGGGCTCCAAATCTTTAATAAACATTTTCTTTATCACTCTGGTTCCAAACAGAAAAGACATAATGTCTTCAGACTTATGTACAGAATCTCCAATATTCCGTAAATCGAAATGAAAAACTCCTTCATGAGGGCAGTTAAGAATTTGACTTATCTCTACAGATGATATGGAAAAGTCCTTATCCTCTATTTGAGCCAATAAACTATCCTCCGTATCTCCAAGGCTAAACTGAACAGTTCTAAAGAAATGTCTCATTTCTGCCTCATAAAGAAACTCATAATTTTCACTATTAAAAGCTTGCTCAAGGCTTTGAAATGACAACGCTTTCTTCAACAGTAAATTAGTTTCAAACAGCCATTCTAAATCGATGACTTTACCTTGCAGTATTTTCCGACCAACTACTTTAGGTTTCTTTGCAGCACTGCTCTCAGCTTCATCTGGACGCTTAGTCTTTGCCATTTCAACAACGATTTTTGAAGGTTCGTAAGTTTAGGGTTTTAAGATTCAGAAAAGGGTTTTGGAGCAGATGTGCGGTTCTAGGTTTTCGAAAGGGTTTCCGAAAAAGGTGAAACAGTTTAGAAGGTGAAACGGTTCTGACAGCCTTGATTCCCGTGTAATCACTAATCATTACTTTTATTTAAAACAAAATAAAATTACTTTATAGCGGGAAAAAAAAATTAAGCAGAATTCGAAAACAGAATAAGATTAAAAAAAACTATTTAAAATTAAATAAACCTAACTCCCCCTTAATAAATTCAAACCTTGCCGTGGGAAGTGGTTTAGTAAAAATATCTTCTAATTGATTTTCTGTATTTACAAATTCTAAAAATATATCCTTTTTAAACACATGATCTCTTAAAAAGTGATGTCTTATATCAATGTGCTTAGTTCTAGAATGACTAATAGGATTTTTTGAAATATTAATTGCACTAGTATTATCACATAAAATAGGTGTATTATTGAAATTTAATCCAAAGTCCATAAGAGTGTTTTTCATCCACAACACCTGTGCACAGCAACTACCTGCAGACACATATTCTGCCTCGGCTGTTGACAGGGCAACTGAGTGTTGTTTCTTACTAGACCATGATACTAAAGACTTTCCTAAAAAGTGACATGTTCCTGAAGTACTCTTCCTATCTAATCTACAGCTTCCAAAGTCAGCATCTGAATATGAAATTAAATTAAAATCAGAGGTTTTTGGATAAAGCAGAGATTGATAAATAGTACCTTTTAAATATCTAAAAATTCTTTTAACAGCAGTTAAATGGGATTCTTTGGGATTTGATTGAAATCGAGCACAAAGACATACAGAATACATTATATCTAGTCTACTAGCAGTAAGATATAACAAACTACCAATCATACCTCTATATAACTTGTTGTCCACTGATTTTCCAGTTTCATCCAAATCAAGTTTTATATTAGTACACATAGGAGTTGTAAATGTCTTGCTATTTTCAAGTCCAAATTTCTTAAGTAAATCAGTAATGTATTTGCATTGATTTAAAACATTTCCAAAATCTTTTTGAAATATTTGAAGACCCAAAAAGAAATTTAATTCTCCCATCATACTCATTTCAAATTCTTTTTGCATTAATTCTGAAAATTCATTACAAAGAATTTTATTGGTCGATCCAAAAATTACATCATCAACATAAATTTGAACCAACAAAACATTATTTTTCACAGTTTTCTTAAAGAGTGTTGGATCTGCTAGTCCAACAGTAAAATCATTTTTCAAAAGAAAAGAACTTAGTCTTTCATACCAATCTCTAGGTGCTTGTTTAAGGCCATAAAGAGCTTTAGTAAGTTTGAAAACAGAATCTGGTTTTTGAGAATTTTCAAAACCAGGAGGTTGCTCAACATAAACTTCCTCCATTAAATAACCATTTAAAAAGGCAGATTTAACATCCATCTGAAATAATTTAAAATTCATATAAGATGCATAGGCTAAAAGAATTCTAATGGCTTCTAACCTGGCTACAGGTGCAAAGGTCTCATCATAATCTATTCCTTCTTCTTGATTATATCCTTTAGCTACTAATCTTGCTTTATTTCTAGTTATTGTTCCTTGATCATCCTGTTTATTCCTAAAGACCCATTTAGTTCCTATTACTGGATAATCATGTGGTCTTTCAACTAATTCCCAAACCTTATTTCTCTTGAACTGGTTCAATTCATCCTACATTGCTATTACCCAGCTCTCATCATCTAAGGCTTCTTCTATGGTCTTAGGTTCTTGTTGGGATAGGAAAGCAGAGAATTCAACTATGTTTCCAAAGTTTCTTCTAGTTTGAATACCAGTCTCTAAGTCACCTATCACAGATTCTAAAGGGTGATTCTTTAAGGTTCTAGACTGTCTAGGCATTACATTCAAAGGTTCTTCAGTATCATGTTCTTCTGAACTGGACTGAATTTCTTTTATATCATTTTCAAAATCATTCTTTAAATTCTCAAGTCTCATGTTTTCATTAGAATCAGGTTCATCTATTTGTTCTATCCTTTTCTCAAAAGGATCAGATTCATCAAATTTCACATGAACTGATTCTTCAACAATCCTTGACTTTTTATTATAGACTCTATAAGCTTTGGAGGTTGCAAAATATCCTAAGAAAATACCTTTATCAGATTTTGGATCAAATTTACCAAGATTATCTTTGGTATTCAAGATGTAAACCTTGCATCCAAAAACTTTAAAGTAATTTACTTTAGGTTTTCTGTTATTCCATAGTTCATAGGGTGTCTTTTTCAAAATAGGTCTTATTAAAATTCTATTCATTATATAACAAGCTGTATTAACAGCTTCTGCCCAGAAATATATAGGTAGGCTATATTCATTTAACATAGTTCTAGCCATTTCTTGAATAGTTCTATTTCTTCTTTCTACAATCCCATTTTGTTGAGGTGTTCTTGGAGCAGAGAAGGTGTGTTTAATACCCATGTTTGAGCAAAAGGAATTAAATTCCTGGTTCTCAAATTCTCCACCATGATCACTTCTCAATGAGATTATATTAAAACCTTTTTCATTTTGAATAGATTTACAAAAACCTTCAAATAAACTAAAAGCTTCACTTTTAAATTTCAAAAAGAAAATCCAAGTAAATCTAGAATAATCATCAACTAATACATAAACATATAATTTACCAGCTAAACTTGCTACTCTTGAAGGTCCAAACAAATCCATATGGATAAGTTCTAGAGGTTTAGTTGTAGCAACTTTATTAACAGATTTGAATGATG
Source organism: Viscum album (assembly GCA_963277665.1). Lineage (NCBI taxonomy): Eukaryota > Viridiplantae > Streptophyta > Magnoliopsida > Santalales > Viscaceae > Viscum > Viscum album. The sequence continues at coordinate 2,138,069,980 of OY728145.1, forward strand.
ATTTGTGTTGCTTGCCAAGCTGACATGCATCACAGAATCTGTCATTTTCAAATTTGAGACTAGGCAAATAAGAAACTAGATGTTTCTTAGATAATTTATGTAAAGCATATATATTGCCATGACCAAGTCTTCTATGCCAGATCCAGGATTCACTTATATTAGCAGTTAAGCAGTTTACTTGTTGTTTACACAAGGAATACAAATCCAAAGTATAAACATTATCAGTTCTGGGTGCTCTAAACTTAAACAGTTTATCTTTAGAAACAGTACAACTATTGTTAGTAAAATCAACAGTGTATCCATCATCACAGAGTTGAGAGATACTTATCAGATTGTGTTTTAACCCTTGTACATAAAGTACTTTGTTGATTGAGACTGTCTCTGGATCTCCAACTGTTCCAATACCAATAATCTTTCCTTTGGCATTGTCACCAAAGGTGACAAGTCCTCCTTCCTTTCGAGTAAGAGAAAAGAAATTAGCTGAAGTTCCACTCATGTGTCTTGAGCAGCCACTGTCCATATACCATATTTCTTTCTTTCTTTGGTGACCTGCTACCTGCAAAGACATTTAAACAAATTGCTTTGGTACCCATATTTTGTTGGGTCCAGGAGTGTTAGCAAGCAGTGATCTGGGTATCCAGATTTGCTTTGTTTTCTTAAAATTGATTGAATCATATAGATCGTTGGAAATATAAGCTTTCTTAATTCCACATATTTGAGGTTGTCTTAGAAAATAGTTTTTAGCTATATGACCTTTTGTTCCACAGAAGTTACAAATAACCTGTTTAGTGCTAGGAACAAAATAATTTTTGTATAACTTAGGTTTTTCTCCTTTACTTCCAATTCCAAACCTTTCCTTTTTAATTATAGTTTTTCCAAGTATCTCATTTAAGGTGTTTTCTCCTTTTGTAAAAACTAAAGCAGCCTTTTTATAAGATTCTACTTCATCCTGTAGAGTTTTTATTTTTGATTCAAAATTAATTTTATTTGAGTCAGCAGAGTTGTATTTGTCAATTAATTCCTTATGTTGTTTTAGCAAAGTATTTCTCTCATCTGAAATAGCTTTATGCAAGTTCTTTATAGATTTATATTTTTTAAATAATGAGTCATACCTTTCTTCAAGCATATTGCAGTAAGCTGCAAGTTTTTTATTTGAGAAGCTTGTTTCAGAGTTTGATTCATTATTTAAGTCAGAGGAGTAGTATGAGTGTACCTCATCAGTTTCAGCCATGAAACACATATTTGATTTTAAATTGGCTTCCTCCTTCTCTGAGCTTGATTCAGAAGAATTACTTGAGTCTTCAGAAACACTCTAAGTAGCTTTCATAGCTTTCTTGTCTTTCTGCTCATAATCATCTCTTTTGAAGAATTTATTCTTCTTTGCATCTTTCAATTTTGGGCAATCCGGTCTGATATGTCCCATCTTTTTGCATTCATAACATCTCACTTCCTTGCTATCCTTTTTGAAGGATTTCTTGAAGTCTTTCTTCTTACTGTAGAACTTTCTGAATTTTCTGGCTAGCTGAGCCAGTTCTTCATCCGAATTTGAAGAATCAGAGCTTTCTGATTTAGCACTTACTTCTCTGTTCTTCATCTTTCTATCCTTTTGTTGAGAAGTCACTTTCAAAGCAGTATTTTCCCTTTTTATGTAGACTTTATGCTCATTTACCTCATCTTGCATTTCAGCTTCGTACATCATCAATGTACCAATCAGTTCTCTCATAGTTAGATCTTTAACAGAAGTTGATTGTCTGATTGCTGCAGAGATTCCATTCCATCGAGTAGGAAGTACTCTCAGTACCTTCAACGCTTGATCAGCCTGCTTGATTGGTTCTCATAGAGCTGTTATATTATTGACAATTTTTGTCAATCTTCCATTCATCTGAGTGATGCTCTCTCCTTCAATCATTCTGAAAGTATCGAATTTTAACTTAGCAGTTGCATATCTCATCTGTCTTACATTATCTGTTCCTTCATAAGCAACAGCTATTGTTTGCCACATTTCATATGCAGTCGGGCATTGAGATACTCTGTTAAATTCATCTGGTCCTAGACCACAGATGATTGCATTCATAGCTTTTGAATTTATGTCATACTCAGCCTCTGTAGCAGCACTCCATGTATCGGGATTTTCAGGAATTTCATAGGGAGTCAGAATCTTTGAATAGACTTTGTAACCAAGATTTTTCAGATAAATAATCATACGTGATTTCCAGCAGCCATAATTATCTCCATTAAAGTAAGGTGCTCTAACCATTGACATTCCCTCTCTCATATCAGCCATGATACACTATGTATAATCTTTAAATACTTCTAGCTTGATAAGACTTTAAAAATAAGAAGCTCCTCCTCTGATACCAATTGTTGGATCTGAATCTACGGATTACACACAAGAGGGGGGGTGAATTGTGTCTTTTCAAAATTATTATAATCTCTTCAATTTAGACAAATTCTGTCCACTATGCTTTTGCTCGATTAAATATGCAGCGGAAAAAGTAAAAGCATGAACACACGGATGTATAGTGGTTCGGGGAACAGAAGGCCCCTAGTCCACTCCACCAACGCTCAAATCCACGAGCTTGGCGATTTTCACTATCTGGTCCTCGTTTCCACAGACCTGTTCACAACTGAGTACAGGCAGTTGACACCTTTACAAGTTTCAGGCAAACACAGCCTTCCTGGTTCAAACACGAACCCACACAGCTTAGAACGAGAAGCTGATCACTCAAAAATAAAAAGGGTTTCGATAAAGAAAACACTTCTCCAGTTGTTCTTCACAATTGCAACAGAATGCAATTGACAGTAGATAGATCGTTGTCTTCAGAAAATAAAGATCTGTAATCAAAACAGTTCTGAGTCGATCCAGTTGCAATAAATATTACCAGAAACTTCACAACTTCAGCAGCAGTAGATTCACAACAGATAGTCGATGTAGAACACGTGAATCTGCTATCAAGATCTTCCTTCGGTAATAAAGGTTTTACACTTCTTCTCGATCACCAGAAAAGAACGCCTTTTCACAGTCTCTATTTCTTGCTTGTTAAAAAGATCAATCTCTATCTTTCACACACTTTTCTGTGTATATATATATAATCCGAAGTTTCCAAGATAGAACATATATATTCAAATCTGAGAAATTCTTCCGCATAAATAGATCCATAAAAATCTCCTTTAGATTCGCGATATTAAATAACAATAGATCCGTTGTAACTCCCCTGAAGAATCGGCACAAAAAGCTCCGTTTAAATCAATCATTAATCCGTTGTAAATCGTCTTTGATTCAGTCAAAGTCGTACTTAAGAATCGGCTCGAAATCCGCTTAATAATCCGCTTGTTTGACCAATGCAAACAGAAACATCGTCTGTCAAAAATATCCCGACGCCAAACGTAGGGTTGATGACGTGGCTCCAAACGTAGGGTTCACAAACGTAAGGTTCACAAACGTAAGGTTGAACATACATACTTTCTCTTCAGCATTCAAACGTAGGGTTGATCATCCATACTTTGTCTTGCTTCAACTCTCCAAAGAACGTACGGTTGATTATAAAAGTAAGGTTGATGATCCATACTTTTGAGAAACAAACTCAACACTGAAAACTAACGTACGGTTTCTCTTCCATACTTGTCCAACAACGAAAACATAAGGTTCCTTCCAAACGTAATGTTCTTTTTCAATACTTTTCAACAACGTAAGGTTCATTAACCATACGTTTCAAAATAACATAAAAGGTAAACTTTTCATCCATACGTTACGTTCATCAACGTAGGGTATGAACAGTGATTCCAGTACGCGCTAAAATTGATCTCGCGCTACAGTGATTCCAGAACACGCTAAAATTGATCTCACGCTACAGTGATTCCAGAACACGCTGAAATTGATCTCGCAATAAATGAAGTATGAAATCTCGTTGTATGAAATAAATAAATAAAATAAATTCCTGCAAAATACTCAACGAAATAATTAGTAAATACTTAAGGGTATTTGTGAGCATCAAAATCATCATAAAGAGACAGAGTATTATTTAAAATAATCTCCCCCTTTAAAAAACATTATTTTGAATTGTTTGAAAACAATACATTGCTCAACATTATTTTGATGTAAACCTAAGAAGGTTTTCTGAATGAGTCATATAGTGATTAACCGAGTGTTTTTGTTTAATATAATTTTACATTTTCTTCAAATATTACTCAATCCCGATGATAAAATAAAATTGGTATCTACCATATACATATATGTTTTTTTATTTTCATACCCTATGTCTAACTCCTCTTCCATAAAATGGGATGCAAAATGTTCGTTTATGTAATTCATTTTCAATCAACACCGCTAATGACTAGTTTTAATAATGGATTTACAATATATATATAATTTATTAATAAATTTTTTATAAATATTATAATATTAATTATCATAGAATATCTTACTTTTCAATTCCATTAAAAATGATAATATCTTCTATGCATATTTGTGGATTAGGAGCACTACTAAGTGATGTGATTCATTTTATGTTACCCCATCAAATGACAATTATATATAAGTCTTTTATGGAAATAAAATGAAATTTCTGTCTTAATTGTCATTATTTAAATATAGAATAATACTTATGTTCATTTCTTCATCATCATTTAAAAATGGAAACATCACCCGTATGTATGTACAACTTACCATCTCCTTGATTATAACATAGTATGTTTATGCAAACAGTATTTAAAGTTTGGTTTAAAAAGAATAATTTATGAATAATATTATAATAATTTCATTATTATTAGTTTGCTGATGATGGATTAATGACAACTTTAACCACTGTCAACAAACCAATGACATTTTGGACATATGAACTAAATAAAGTCAAACAGTTGGTTGTGATCTTAATTCAGTAGGTTCTAAAATATATCATGTTAATAAATAAAATAAATAAATAATAATCATTAAAAATATTCTTATGAAATTACATAATTATAATAATTTTATTAATCTAATGTATAAAGTACTAACATGATGATTTAGACCTAATGTAAGATATTTTGTCTCAATTTCCTTTCATTAAGGCTTATTTTAATGTTGGGAACCTATTTTCTTATGATGTATATACTAATCCTTTTACATATTATATCATAAATCATCAATTATTCCTAGTATTTAAATTTAGAATTCATTTTAATTCATCCAAGAGTAAATTATTTGAAAAATACCAAGTGGTAAGGGGTTTCATATCTCAATTACTTTTCATTGGGTTATACTACTTATTCATTTCCTTTTATATTATAATATTCTATGTATAATTTATTTTGATTATTTTATGATATATATCCTACTGTTTTAAATGGATTAAAAATTTATACACATAGTCAATTAATAGATTAAATCTTACATCACTATATGACCATTGAAAATGATTTTGTCTCCATTTCCACTCCACTAATACTTATTTGGTATTATACACATATTTATTTTTATGAGTAATATCTACTACCAAATTTATATATTATATCATGAATCTTTTTATACTCATATTATTTAGTGTTTCATTTGATTTTATTTCCATCATGGGGGTTATAAATTAAAATTTACTAGAGTTGTGAGGATTTACTTAACAATCTCATCATTATTCATGAATTTTTAGGTTTTAGACTCCACTAGGAGAATTAGTTGATATTTCTATCATTAGAAAAATATATTTTCTTATCCACTTATATTTTTGAAAATTTTATTTTTCCTTTCATTTTATGATTTTAAAAAATTATGTGATCAAAAGAATGTTTTTCAAAGTAAAAAATATATTTTTCAACATGGTTGAGAATATTTTAATTATATATCTTTATTTTCCTCAAAATATTTTAAATAATATTTTTTATATTCATTAATGGTTTATTAATTAAATTTTTACCCATTTATTGAATTTTTACAAGATGGTTTACAAGGAATCTTATGGTTATTTTCTAAAAAGGATACTTTTTTATTAATTATACAACATTTGAAAGGAATACTTATGTTATCATACTCAGCATGGCCAACATTTCTGATTGTATTGAACACTCATTTCATTGAATCTTACTTTAAACATTTCTATGGTTCTTTCAAATGAAATAATTTCATAATATTCAGTAAATTTTTAGTTTTTAAAAGTGGATTTCAAAATTAAAAATATATTTTCCATAAGAATATTTTTAATAATCTTTTTATGGTATTTCTATTCATTCACAGAAAATCCTTTTATTCTCCAATGGGGATATTTTTTAATGATACCATATTTATTTACTAACTAGATATTTTATGATCAATTTTAAAATGGAAATTACTTACATTTATGTTCTGGATTAATTTTGTAGTCTTTAAAATTACCTAGAAATAATTTTTTTAGGATAAATGGATATTAAATATCTCTTAAATATTTGTATTCATTTTTTAATAGGTATTATTATTTCCTAAAATTAATAACATTTCTAAAAACATTTTTTAATTTGAATTTTATTTTATTGAATGTGGAAAATATTGATAAGTCATTATTCATTACACATTACAGATATGTTATTTTATGAAATATTGTTTTTTAATTGAATTAACCATTAAATATTAGAGGGATGAAATTGACATCTAAAGATAAGTTGGGCCTTGTTATAGACATACCAACAATATGTCGACATGTCTCATGGGGAATATCAATAGGAAAAATTAAACTGGGTTTTGGTACATACCTATGAATCAGTTAAATTTTCATGGCACAAGCCTTTGAAGGTATTGATAACCCGATGTCTGAAATCATGGTGTCAAATATTATGAATTTTATGAATTTATAATTTATTAATTTTTATCCATGATATTACTATATTGATATTATCCATAATTACATTTCATGGTCATGTTATTGATTAAATAACATATGTTTTCAGTTATTTAACTAGAAATATTGATTATGAATTATTTACTCATGATATTTTCTATTGTATATAACCCTAACTGAGCATTGGATATCTCCCCTTATCTTTTACATTCCTTAGGATATGGAAAAGGGATATTTTAATGTATTCAATGACGCATAATACATACATTCACCATATTTCATTTTTTAGTTTTCTAAAATGAAATGTGACATTCAATTATGTATCTAGTTTACCAATGATACTAAACCAATAAGAATTTTGGGATTAAAACACTTATAACTCTGAAATTTTAATAAATTATACATTGAATCTAGGTTACTAGATTTTGAGTCTTTACATTTGGTATTATATAAAGATTATTAGAAACCTTGGGAACTATATTAAGAAAAACATAGATGAGGGAACTTAAAACTTTGAAAGACTTTCAGTACATTTCCCAAAGACACTAAGTTTATGATTTAGATGATGGTAGTTTACAATGTTTATGTACCCTGATGGGTTAATAAGGATAATTATCTGTTTAAAGGAATATATACCTCTTCTAAGGTTTATATCATGCAAGTACCTTTGAGTCATTTTTTGTGATTTAATATATGTTTAAGGTATATAGAATCATTACATAAAAATAATGTTTTAGTGAGAAGATTATTTGAGGAATAATTATTTTATATTTTTTTGGAATACGTTTAATGTTCTGGATAACCATTAGGGTTAATATGATTATTGATGTTAATGTAATAATAGTTATTTAATATGATATGATTTTCAAAAAAATAAATTCTTATAAAACCCATTGCGGTTAAAAAGTTTTTTGAGGACTTATGTAATTTATGATGATGTTCATTAAATTTTCTGGGAACATTGTTGTTATTATATTAATATAGTTTTATAAAATGGAAAACCAACATGTTGGATGAAAACCCATTACATATAGTAAGTTCGTGGGGCTAAAACCCACAAATGAAGGGTGATAAGGGTGTGATATGTACCACCATCCTACATTATGTCCTAGTATGTATGAAATTATTTTTACATAAATGGTATTCTGGATATATGTTATGATTATTTTTTGAAAAATATTATAGGATAAAATATTTTTTTGATTTTGAGGTAATTGATGATATTTTGGGACACATTTTATGGGGCTGAGGTATATATAACCATTAGGTTTAACCTAAAAGATTATCTGGTATGAAATCAACAAAATTTATGAGGATCTACGTTAAAAGGTATGAGGTCACCGTTGAGTTGAAAAACTTATTAAATGTTAAAAATAATAGGGTTAATTGGGATGTATGGTTATTTATTTGTGAAATAATATAAATGAAATATTGGTGGAAATTTTAATGTAAAATGTATTATTTATTCATATAAAGGTTTATACATTTTATTATTATCATAAATTTTCATAACCCATTTATTTTTGGTTAATATTTTAAGAAAATATGAATATAATATTATTATTTTATGGAACTTATTATCCATTAGAAATTTAATCTAGTGCTTTAGCAACAAAAAATCCATATTGGATATTCATTTTATGGAGTAAGAGATGAAGTGGAAACTGATTGTATAACAAACAAAAGACAAAATTGTTCTTATGAAATAAATATATATCATATAAGTATATTTACGTATGTTATTAGTCAAGAAAGTAAATTAATTATTAAAATCATGAAAAATTATCTTGGAACAAAAATGTTATTTTTTATAATCATTTTTATGAATTAATGGCCTTTTCACCCACTATATATTTATTGTTTTTTAGTTGTTAGCATTCTAAAAACTATATTTTATATCACTATTTATTAGTCATTACATAGTATTTTTCTCATTCTTTTCCATATTTTCACATCCTATTATCATTCTCATATTTGGAAACATAGTTTTGAGTTATTCTAGATGACCTACATGTTTCCCTTTCCATATTTTTTAGAGGGAGTTTGATTATCCCTTTTAAGATGGTGTTTTCTATAAAGAAACATTCCAATATCAAACCCTTTATTTCCATTAACAAGGTAAAATAAAATGGAAAAAATTTATTAAAGTTTGGGAGAATGTAACACATAATATTTTAAAATAAGAACATTGTCATCAATATCATATATAACAAGCACTATTGAGTGTAAATGACACACAAAATATATTATTTATATTTAACCAATATAACCTAAACATTGAATTAGAAGGTTTAAATAGGATTAAATTATTTATGGAATACATATTAGGGTACTAATAAATATAAAATATTATGAAAAATTCTTATAAAATTTTCACTTAATTTTTTGTAATGTAATTATATTCATCAAAAATACGTTTTCATCAAAAATGACTTTTATTTATTTTTGAGAGAAATTATTATAATTAATTTACTTAATATATTGAAATTTTATTTGATAAAAATTATATCTTTTTTGAAATCAGAATATAAAAATTATTTGAGGGTGAAATTTTCATATTTCTCTGAAAATATTGGGTTTTTAGTGAACAGTTAAAAATAATTATTTTTTAAAAAACTATTATTTATTTTCATCAAATAAATATATTAAATTAAGATTATATTTTTTTATTTGGTAATAAAGTAAAATATTATTCATTTAATTTTTCATAATCTAACTAATTCCATTTCAATCAACAGTTTTTATGATTTTGGTACAAATCAATTTTTATGATTAAAGAAACATTTATTCTAAAACTGTTTTGAATTACATAATGTAATTCCATTTTAATTAATAAAAATTACCCCTAATTAGGATTTATTTAAATAAAATAAATTTATTATATATTTTCCTACATGAATTTAAATTTTCATTATGAAGATTTCTTGTCATAATGTTATCTTGAAATCTTCATTTTAATGAAAAATACTTTTTCCAAAAAACATGTTTTTCATCACACATTGCAGGATAATAATGACATAATTTCATCCAATTATATAGGTTAAATTTGGAAAATTGTTTTTAAAATTTATAATAATAATATTTAATATTATTTAGTAGGGTTAACTTAATTTTTGGTCGTAATGAATAGTTGAAATAGTAAAAAATTACCACCATGGTAAAATAGTAAATCTGGTTTACCTAGATTAAAACTAAATGACAAGGCTACCATTTTTAATATTTAATATTATTGGATAAATGTATTTTGAAACATATCACCGTATTATTTATGTTTATTTTAAAGGGAAAATTTTCAATGAATGTAAAATGTATAATATTTTAAGTAATGAAAAAGGGAAAATTTCACTCTTGTACTTTTAAATTTCTATTGTATGACATCATAGTGAGAAAAATAATTTGTGAATTAATATTTATTATTATTATGTGAATAATGAATTTATTTTTATGATTTTAATTTATTTCTAATTTTTATTTACAATATAATTACATTAAATTATTACACAACCCCGACACAGTATTTCATTAAATAAGTAAAAATATATAAATGATTTTAAAATTATTAAAAGTAATATAATTTTAGTGATTCGTTGTGTTTTGTGATTTTTATTGAATAATATATCATATTTATGATTTTTTAAATGTATATAATATAATTTCATTTTTCCTTGATGTATTTAATGCCAAACTAAATATATTGTCTCAAAAATGAAATCCGTGTTATTTTATTATAAATAATATTTTATTAAATGTATAAAATTTGTAAATATACTATAATTATCCAAGTGATTGGTATATGTTTGAAAATATTTTTATATTTTCTAAAATCTCATTTTATTTTTACTGTCAGGATCCATAAATTTTACTAACATTGTTATCGCTGTAATTTTCAAAAAATGGTTTGATATGGGTTAAAATGAAGAGATAATGATAAACTGCTAATCTAAACATGTCCATATTTTACTATATGATAGTATTTAGACAAAAAACCACCCAATATTTTATTTATGTATGTTTGGAACCATTTTTCAAGGATAAATAATTTATAATAAGTTGATATTTTATTAAATTCCAATAGTGCCCATCCCCTTACTTTTAAATGGGAACCCCCTATCTTGTTTTAGTGGAATTTCAAAATCCTTTTGGTTTAAAAAATACCTAAATATAGACATTTTAATTCACTTCAAACATACTATAGGATATTATTTGATTATAAATCCCACTTAGGATGTCTTTTGGTGTAAACCTAAAGTTGTTTTCTAATAAAGAACCATCGTTTGCAACTGATCATTTTTTATTTATTTCTTCTTACATCTCCTTAAAATCATAATAAAAAATTATGATATAATAACAAAATAGTATAAAATATAATGATCTATTGTTTTTTAATTAAATACTCTATATCCATATCATCTTCTATCTAATGGGAAATGAAACCATTGTTTATGTGTACGGTGGACTACTACATCATGAACTGATATAATTATTTTTTCTAACACTAATTCTAAAATATAGTCATAATGATGTATTTACTATATATATATGTGATATTAATGAAATTTTTAAAATTAATAATATATCACATATCATATAATTTCATTACTTTCAATTCTTTTAATTATGATAATGTCGTTCATCCGTACGTGTGGATTACCACCTCCGTGAAGCGTTGTGATTTATTTTTCAAAACCACATAAAAATGATATATATAATTTTATTTAATGAAATAATATGATATTTATTTTATAACTATAATTCTAAAATGATAATATAGTACTTTTGTTTTCCCCAACATGACCATTGAAAAATGGAAACATTACTCATGTGTATACACTTCTTACCATCTCCATGTCTGTAACGTAGTTCATTTTACATAATCATATTTCTTGGTTTGTTTAAAAATTATAATTCATATATAGAATTATAAGTGTTTTATAATTGTTATTCTAGAAATTATTTAATGATTATCTCATTTACAATACATAACTTACTGAATTCATTTTTTACATATGTACCAAATTTCATCAAAACGTATGATGTGATCTTAATTTATTTAGAAATTAAATATGAAATGTTAATTAAAAAAATATGAAATATAAAAACGAAATATTTTTTTATTAAGTAAAATAATTAAAATAATATTATTATTCAATTAATATAATGAATGTATGTGATGATTCAAATTGTGGTAAGTGATTTCATCTCAATCTCACTCCATTGAGGAATAGTTTAATGTTATGTACCTATTTTATATTAGGTTGTGTATATACTACCATTTTTACATATAATATCATGAAAATATCATTCCTAAAGATATTTTATGTTAAAATTCATTTTAATTCATCCAATGGGATTCAATTTTAATGTTATAATGCATTAAGTGGTTTTATAACTCAATTTTTTCATTAGGTTACATCACTTTTTCATTATATTTGATATTCTAAGATTATGTGATTAATGAATTTTTATTATATTATGATTTATTTTCACTTGTTTTATGTTGATTTAGATTATATACATATAATCTATTCATTGAAAATTATCACTTCAAAAATTTGATCTTTGTAAGAAAGTTTATCTCAATTCCCACGCAATTGAAAAATATTTGGTATTATGCACCTATTTACTTTTATGAGTTTCATTTACTATCCCATTGATATTTTATATATTGAACCTATTTATATGATTTTTATTTAATTTTTCATTTGATTTTTTTTATTTCATCAGGTTTACGATTCAAAAGATACAAAAGTGGTAATGTTTTATTTCACACTACAATCATTATTCAATATTTTTTTGAAGTATCCATCAAGATAATTATTTGATATTTTGAACTTAAAACCAATTTATTTTATTCTCATATGGTTATTTATTAAAATTAAATTTTTTTTATCATTTTTATCTTTTAAATAATAGAGTCTAAATGAATGTTTTCAAGGAAAATCACCTCTTTTTTTCAACTCATAAAGGAAGATATATTTTCCATATCCATATTTTTCATAAAATGTTTTAATTAATATTTCAAATATTCATCAATTATTTTTTAATTAAATTTTTACCCATTTATTAATTACTAAAAAATGGTTTAAAAACAATATTCTAGTCATTTTCTAAAGAACATATATTTTGGCGCTTTTATTAACAACATGAAAGGAATATTTTTTTTAATGTACTCCAAATAATAGTAATTTCCTATTACTATGAAAACCCATTACTTTGATGTTTCCTTCACTAGTTTCCATGCTTATTTTCAAATAATTTTTTTCCCTAATAATTTTTAATTTTCTAGTTTTTAATGTATAATTTAAAAATGAAAAGTGTATTTTCCTCATGAATGTTTTTAAACAACTTTTTATTGAATTTGTATTCATAAAAACAATAAAAATATTTATTTTACATAGGAAATATGTTATAATAATACCTTCCATTTTCTTTCACTATATTGGTTATGATTAGTTTTATTGGGAAAATTATAAACATTCAAATTAGTTATTAATTTTCTAGACATTTACTTTATCTTGTAATATTCACATTATTATGATCTTTTGGAATTATATTTATTTGATATATTTATATAATTTATAACATTGATATGATTATTTCTAAAACCATATATCATTTGTACATATGGTTTTTAATTTTAATGTTCATTGATTGACTAAGGAGAATCGTGACAAATCCATATTATTTACTAAATAAAAATATTTATTAATAAGGTATTTGTTATGAATTGAATTGATAATTCAATATATCCGGAATTCATTGGACATTCCATGATAGGTGGGGCCCAATTATAAATAGCACCTCTATGAATTAACATGGCTTATGAGGTTAATTATTAGGCTAAATTAAAAGCGTTTTTGTGTATACCAACACTTTGATTAAACTATGTTGGCATAATGTTTTGACATTATATAAATCATGGTGTCTATGATCATGATGTTCGATAATAAGAATTTGTTTCATTGAAAATTTTGTTATTATTAACCATGATTACTATATTTATATTATATAGGGGTGATTTTTTTCTCATGCTATTTATTAAATGGAATTTTTTCCATTATTTGCATTTTCTTATTGATTATGTCTTATTTTCTCATTATATATTTCCCTTTACATAACCTTTATGGAGAATGTGAGATTTCACTTTATTTTTCTTCCTTTCCATGTGTGTCACGACTCGCCCTCGGGGTCCGTGCCGTGACTACCTCAAGCCCACCTTCCATAGGCCAGGGGCTGGCGACTAGCACCAAGGCGTAAATCTCGGTAAAAAGGGAAGGAATTGCCTTTGTAAAGTAAACAAACACCACAGAGTAAGCAAGCGAAAAGTAAACACTAAGCAAAAGCAGAGTAAAACTGAAAGTGCGGAAAAGTAAATGGGCCAGTATACAAACCCAAACTGAAAGTAAAGTACAACTCGAAAGGGAAAACAGCAACTGAAAAGTAAAAGCCGCTACAACGGGCTGTCCACTGGAAATCCCACCTGAAGGGTGGGTACAGATAGCTCCACTGCTCCACGGGTCCCGCCGTCCACTCCGAGCACGTCCCGTCCAGTGGTCCACCTCCAGGTACCGTCCTGCTCTGCAAGCCTCAGCTAAGATCAACGCTGTCCGTCGTCTGCAACCAACACAACGTAGTGCGGGCAAAGCCCGTGCAGGGGTGAGTATAAGCTACTCAGTAGGGACCCCGAGACCCCTGAAGGTCTCTCAAATCCACAAAGGATAAACCACGAAGAAAGGTACAATCACTAAGTAACAACCGACACTACTTAGGTATATGCCCATACATATACCGAAGTCATCAATTCAAATACGCTCCAACCTCCGAGCCCAAGTACAACTCAGTCCACACAGGAAAGTAAATGTATTCCACACAGGAAAGCAAAACGTAATCCACACAGGATAGCACAACACAATCCACACAGGAAAACAACAGGATTCATCTCACACAGGTATACATCTTTGAAAGACGATAAAGATGATCTCTGATCCATCTAAGTCGTCGGACCCACGAAGGATCGATAGGTAACTAACCCCCGCAAAAGACCCACACAGGATCGGGCCCACGTAGGACCTGTAGGCGCTGGTTCACACAGGACCGTTGAGCGCAAAGACCCACACAGGATCGGACCCACACAGGATCGGGCCCACACAGGACCTGTAGCACTTATCCACGTAGGATCGCTGAGTGCTGAAGTCGTCGTCGTCGAATCCACACAGGATCTCTGTACTGTCGTCGTCGCAGTCACAGTAGTAGTAGTAGCAGTAGTAGTCACAGTAACAGTCGCAGCCAGCACTAGGGTTCCCGCACACAGCAAGCTCGTTCGGAGGGTCTGCTCCACGAGCCGAGATGCTGATACATCAACTGTCACAAAGTCCAGAGTTGATGTATCCAAAAGTTCCGTATCGTCAACAGGAACTCAACGCAACAGACGGCGCGTCGATCGGACGCCCGGTCTGAGAGTTATTAGCATTTTCGTCCCCGGGGCCCGGTTAGTTTTTAAGTCAAAACCAACCCGACCGTACTCCACCTGCGTCCAAACCTCGGGCGGAGTATGCCAAAAGATCTGTCTCACTAAGAGGAACACAACAAAGCTGACGAAACGTCAATCGGACGTCCGTAGCTCAAGATATGAGTGTTTCCGCTCCGAAGGCCCGGTTGGTTTCGTGAACGAACCAACCCGGCCGAACCCAAAGTATTCCGAAACTTTGAGTGCGATATACCGAAACGACCGTCTCGATCCAAGGATCGCGTTGCCGCAGACGGTTCGTCAATCGGAGGTCTGTGGATCAAGTTATGGCCAAAAGTCCGAAACCGATTTGAAACGGGGGGTCCGGGTCCGGGCCGACCCGGCCCGACCCCCCTGGGTCGGCCCGAACCGGGTCGACCTGACCCGGGTCCGACCCGGCCCGGCCGGCCGGCCGGTGGCGCGGCGGCTTGGCACCGCACGGAGGCAGCGCGCGGGGGCTAAGCCCCCGCTTGATTGGGATGGCGGCGCGGCATAAGTGTCGCGCCCTTTTGGAATCCGGCCCCCCTCGTGGGGGCCTGCTTGAAGAAACCGGGGGTCCGCCTGCCCCCCTCAAGGAAACCGCCCCCCCAATTAAATGGGGGGGGGGGCTTTAGTGCTGGCCGGGGGATTAATTTCCCCCGGAATTTGACCATCCGGCCGGCCACCTGGCCGGCCGGTTTTTCTCCAACGGGACCGGTAAACCGGTCCCCTTTTTCCGGCTTCCGATGCCGGCGGCCTGGCCGCCGGTCTTCTCGTCCCTCCGCGGCCCGGAACCGGCCGCGGTGTTCGTCGTCCGGCACGGTGCGACGGCACCGCGCCCCTCCGCTGCGCCTTCGATTCCCCTTGACGCGGCGCGACGGCGTCGCGTTCTTGATGATTCTTCCATGGCGCGGCGCGACGGCGTCGCATTCTATAATCGTACGATTATCCGCGTGGTGCGACGGCACCACGCCACCTTGTTTCCATCCGCAAGATAAATCAACAAGAATGATGGAGGGGGTTCGGCCGTGTTCATGCGGTCCGGCCCCCTCACGTTAAATGATAACACAACTTAAATATCCTCACGTTACTCATGCTAGAACCACGAACAAGAATAAATAATTAAACAAAAATCAACAACCCCTACCTTGGGTATAGGTTTGAAGATTTTTCAACGTCCCGCGGAAGACAACGTCGCGGAGGTCGGCGTCATGGTAATCGTTCGTCAAATCCGATGACGAAGAGGTACGTCCGAAGAGGTACGTCGTTGGCGAATCTTCTTATGTCGACGAAGGGAGTCTGAGGAGGAAGCGACATTCTCTCTCGTTGACACGGAAGACGAGGAAGAGAGGAGCGGCGTTCTTCGTCGGAGCTTGTGCGTTCTTCGTCAAAGTTTGAGCGTTCTTCGTCAAAGCTTGAAGAAGAAGGAAAAGCTCTCAAAAGCTCTCAATATGTCTAAACAAAAACTAACCAAATAAAATAAGATTGAGACTTATTTTATTCACAAACTTAACAAATGAATTTCAAAGGTTTGAAATTCAAAAAGGATAACTCCAAAATTAAATAACAATTGTCATGTCATTTAAAGAGGGGTTAAGGGAGTTTGGGAGAAGATGAAAAGTTTAGGGTTCGTGTGGGCCCCACCACACTTAATCCTCTCAAGGGAGGTTAAGTGGGTGTGGGTCCCACCCTTAACTTCCTTTGAGAGAAGTTAACTAACAAGTTTAAATAAAAATTTGTAATCCACAATTTTTATTTAACTTATTCTAAACTCCCAAAAACTAACTCTCATCCCGAAATAAACGCAACCTCGGAAAAGGTCTCCTTAAGCGAATATCGGCGCTGCGAGTTCATCGGTGCCCTCAGATTTCAATTCCGAGCACCGGATCAAAAGTTAGGAAAACCCACTCGTTCGTTCACTGAACGTACCCGAGCCAAACTTCGGAAATTGATTCCGGGCACACCGGGCCTCAGAATCAGGTGCCGTCAGAAACCGCGCTCCTGTAAAATTCCAAAGAAAATTAAGAAAAAATTTCCCTTGAATTTTACGGGTCTTTACATTACTCCCACCTCAAGGCTTTACGTCCCCGTAAAGATACATCAAAAACTAGGGAAACAAATGAGGGTACTGAGCACGCATCTGAGCCTCCCGCTCCCATGTGCTCTCCTGGAGATTCCCGTGCTTCCATCTGATGCGCACAAGAGGAATCGATCGCCCACGTAGGACCCGCTCCTGTCGATCTTCTATCTCCACCGGGACCTCCGTAAAAGTCTCCCCATCGTCAACGTCAAGCTCCCCATGGTCAATGATGTGCGTCGGGTCGTGCACGTATTTCCTTAGTTGGGATACGTGGAAGACATCGTGCACCCGGTGCAACTGAGGTGGCAGAGCTAGGCGATAAGCCACCTCGCCAACCCTGCTGAGACCTGGAAGGGTCCGATGAAGCGCGGAGATAACTTGCCGCCTCAGCCAAATCTCTGAATACCACGTCGAGGTGAGACCCGCAAGAAGACGTGGTCGCTATCCTCGAACTCTAGTGGCCTCCGCCTTCTGTCAGCTTATGACTTCTGCCGGCTCTGAGCTGTCCTCATCCGCTCCTGGATGACCTGGACCTTCTCTGTCGTGGCCTGGACCATCTCCGGTCCCACAAGTGCTGACTCCCCAGGGTCTGTCCAGCACAAAGGAGATCTACAAGGTCAGCCGTACAACGCCTCGTACGGTGCCATTCCGATGGTGGAGTGGTAGCTGTTGTTGTACGCAAACTCCACCAAGGGTAGGTGGTCCTCCCAGCTACGACCAAAGTCGAGGACACATGCGCGGAGCATGTCCTCGAGAGTCTGAATGGTCCTCTCCGTCTGACCATCCGTCTGTGGGTGGAAGGCTGTGCTCAGACGTAGCTGCGTCCCGAACGCCTCCTGTAACCCCTTCCAAAGCCGGGAAGTAAAGCGAGAATCTCGATCGGAGACGATAGAAGATGGCACACCGTGGAGCCGCACAATCTCCTGAACGTAGAGACGTCTCAAGCTCTCCACTGAGCCCTGCTCTGTGATGGGTAAGAAGTGTGCCGACTTGGTGAGTCGGTCAACAATCACCCAGATGGAGTCGTGACCTCTAGAAGTGCGTGGAAGTCCAGTCACGAAGTCCATAGATATGCCGTCCCACTTCCACTCCGGAACCTCCAAGGGTTGTACCAAGCCCGCTGGTACCTGATGCTCTGCCTTCACCTGCTGGCAGGTGAGGCATTGAGAAATGAACTCTGCTACTGCCTTCTTCATGCCCGGCCACCAGTGCTGTCGTCTGAGGTCCTGGTACATCTTCGCCACTCCAGGATGTACCGCCAAAGGAGAAGTGTGAAACTCTCTCAGCACTTCCTCTCGCAAAGCGACTGGTACCATGGTACGTCCTCTGAAAAGGATGTCGTGCTCTGCTCCAAGGGAGAAACCATCAGGTGTCTGTCCCGAGGATATCTGTGCACGTCGTGTCTCACAGTCAGCGTCCCCACGCTGTGCCTCCCTGACTCGCTGCAGTAGTGGAGGGGTGACTGTGAGAGACTGGAGGAAGGCTACTCCATCTCTATCCACGAAGGATATCTGCAAAGAGGCTAGCTGCTCTGTCGCCTCCTCAAGTAGCTGAATGCCCGTTCTCCTGCTGAGGGCATCAGCTACTACGTTTCCCTTCCCAGGAGTATAGACTATCTCAAAGTCATATTCCTGGAGGAACTCGAGCCATCGCCGCTGTCTCAGGTTCAGGTCCTTCTGCGAGAAGATGTACCTGAGACTCTGATGATCGGAAAAGACTGTAAAGAGCTCGCCCATCAGATAGTGTCGTCATGTCTTCAGAGCGAAGACCACTGCTGCTAACTCCAGGTCATGGGTAGCGTAGTTCTGCTCATGCGGCCTCAACTGACGTGATCCATAGGCGATCACTGCCCGCTCCTGCATCTAAACACATCCGAGTCCGGTCCCTGATGCATCGCAGTAGACTACGTACCCTACTCCCTCCTCAGGCAACCTCAAGATAGGTGCGCTAGTCAATCTCTGTCTCAGCTCCTGGAAGCTCTGCTGACATCTGTCTGACCACACGAAGGGTTTCCCCTTCTTCGTCAAAGCTGTGAGTGATGCTGCAACTCTAGAGAAGTCTGGCATGAATCTCCGATAGTATCCAGCTAGTCCCAAGAAACTCCGAACCTCAGTCACGCTCCTGGGTGGCTCCCATGCTAACACAGCCTCAATCTTCGCGGGATCCACTGCAACTCCCGCCTCAGAGATAACGTGTCCTAAGAAGTGGACCTCACGTATCCAGAACCGGCACTTCGAGAGCTTACCATAAAGCTGGTGCTCTCGGAGTGTGTCTAGTATAACTCGCAAGTGATAGGTGTGCTCCTCCTCAGTCGTAGAGTAAATCAGAATGTCGTCGATGAAGACCACGACAAACCGATCGAGGTATGGCTGAAAGATCCTGTTCATGAGAGCCATGAACACTGCTAGAGAATTGGTTACACCGAAAGGCATAACCAAGAACTCATAGTGGCCATACCGACATCTGAAGGTCGTCTTCTGCACATCCTCGTCTCTGACTCTGAGCTGATGATAGCCTGACCTGAGGTCTATCTTCGAGAACCACCGTGCTCCCTTGAGCTGATCAAAGAGGTCATCAATCCTCGGTAGCGGATACTTGTTCCTCACTGTCACCTGGTTAAGGCGACGATAGTCAACACAAAGTCGCAAGCTCCCGTCCGCCTTCTTGGCGAACAAAATCGGGGAAGCCCAGGGTGAAACACTGGGTCGGATGAACCCCTTGCCCTGCAAGTCCTCCAACTGTACCTGTAGCTCTCGAAGCTAGGCGGGGGCCATCCAATATGCTGGAGTGGATATCGGGGTTGTCCCGGGGTACAAGTCAATATAAAAGTCTACCTCTCTGCGAGGAGGTAGCCCTGGAACGTTGTCGGGAAAAACGTCCGCAAACTGATCCACCACTGCAGGAAAACCAGGACTCCGCACGTCAACTGCTCCAAAGATGAGGCTAGCTAACTGATGAGTAATGGGTTGTCCTCTCCTCCGCGGAAGTCCATCTTGTGCTGCTAAGGCTCCCTTCTCGCCGGTGAAGGTGAACCTGCTCCCGTCGGTGCGTACACATCGCACCTTGCGCCTAAAACAGTCAATCTGTGCATGGACCGTAGATAGCCAATACATGCCCAAGATGACGTCGTAAGGCCTCGACGCTGCTACAAGAAGATCCCAGCCGAAGCTCTCGCCTCATAGAGTAAGCTCACACTACCGGCACCAATGCGTAATCGTCGAGTCTGCTCCCGTAGGAGTCTCTAGCCGTAAGGATCGAGCCAACGGCTCTGTCAAAATATCTGAGCTCCGAACAAGGGCAGCGGCTATGAAAGAGTGACTTGCTCCTGTGTCTATAAGAACTACAGCAAGGGTGGAATAGACACAGATAGTACCTCGAATCATCTCGGGTGCGCCGTGGTCGTAGGCCTCTGCTGCCTGGAGCTGTGCCTGTCTCTGCCCGCCAGCTCCCTGTGGTCGGGGTGGACCTCCTGGTGGTGGTGGTGGCAGAGCCTCAAAGCGTCGCCCACCACCGGCTGCTCATCCAGCTCCTCTGCCTCGTCCGCCTCCTCCCTGTGGACCGCCACGGTCGACCCTATGCCTCTGCCTCGGTGGTCCCTCAACCGACTGCTGCTCCTCGGCACGGCGGGTCGGGCAGTCACGAGCCATGTGGCCCTGCCCGCCGCACGAGTAGCACTGTCTGCCTCTCGAAAGACTGGCTCCTCGCTGTGTGCCCTGCACTGCTGAGCCAGTGCCCTGAGGTCGTCTGCCTGAAGGTCTGGTCTGTCTGGACCCTTGAGTCATCCGTCGACTGCCTGCTGCAGATGACTCTGCCACGTGCCGCCCTGTGGTGGGTCGCTGCGCTGGTGTAGACTCAGCAAGGAAGCTCTCGATCAGAAGGGTCCGCTCCAGTACTCCTGTCTGAGTCGGTATGCTGAGGGAGATCAGCGATGCCCTGATCTCGTGTCTCAAACCCTGCTCGAAGGTTCGGGCCCAGAAGAATGGGTCTCGTACCATGTCGTTCGAGTAGCGCGAGAGATCAGTAAATCTCGCCGAGTACTGAGCGACCGTCATGCTGCCCTGCCGCAGCTGAAGAAGCTCCTGGATACGCACCGCACGAAGGGTGGCTGGGACGAACTCTGAGCGGAAGAGGCTCTCAAAGTCCGTCCAAAGTAGAGATGCCTCATCGTGCACCTGGAGCATCAAGCTCCACCATCGTCCTGCTGCTGCGTGTAGTAGGCTCGCAGCGAGGATCACCATGAGGTCTGCTGGTGTCCTCACTAGCCTAAACACACGTACTACTGCCTCCAACCAGTCCTCAGCTGCCTGGGGATCCGTCTCCCCGCGAAACCTGGGCAGTCGCTGGCGCTGAAACTCATGCAGTGCGCTGAGGCGACGTGCATCGTCAGCGGCTGGTGCTGGAAGCATCGGGGGCTCGGCGGGTAGAGCTACCGCCGGTGCCACTGCTGACAAAGGGCCCTGCACCGAAGCCTCGTCGCTCGGTGGGCTGTCGTCACACTCGACTCTCGGAACCCTAGCTGGCTGCCGTCGTGGGGCCATCCTGAAAAGGAAACAGGTGCGCCACGGTCAGAACAGTATACCTGGTGAGCTGATATAAGTAATCACAAAGAAAACTTGAAACACACACGCAATCAATGTTTTCGTGCATTAAGTCGGAAATCAGAAGTCAGGGTCCTGGTGTACGGATACGTTGGCCGCCGCACCAACACTGGACTCCCTGGACTGATAACCACACTCAATACGCTAAACATTATTGCTTCACATAGAAAAGATCAGAGTTCGCGGTAGAACCGAACTCCTTTGATACCAATTTGTCACGACCCGCCCTCGGGGTCCGTGCCGTGACTACCCCAAGCCCGCCTTCCATAGGCCAGGGGCTGGCGACTAGCACCAAGGCGTAAATCTCGGTAAAAAGGGAAGGCATTGCCTTTGTAAAGTAAACAAACACCACAGAGTAAGCAAGCGGAAAGTAAACACTAAGCAAAAGAAGAGTACAACTGAAAGTGCGGAAAAGTAAATGGGCCAGTATACAAACCCAAACTGAAAGTAAAGTACAACTCGAAAGGGAAAACAGCAACTGAAAAGTAAAAGCCGCTACACCGGGTTGTCCACTGGAAATCCCACCTGAAGGGTGGGTACAGATATCTCCACTGCTCCACGGGTCCCGCAGTCCACTCCGAGCACGTCCCATCCAGTGGTCCACCTCCAGGTACCGTCCTGCTCTGTAAGCCTCAGCTAAGATCAACGCTGTCCGTCGTCTGCAACCAACACAACGTAGTGCGGGCAAAGCCCGTGCAGGGGTGAGTATAAGCTACTCAGTAGGGACCCCGAGACCCCTGAAGGTCTCTCAAATCCACAAAGGATAAACCACGAAGAAAGGTACAATCACTAAGTAACAACCGACACTGCTTAGGTATATGCCCATACATATACCTAAGTCATCAATTCAAATACGCTCCAACCTCCGAGCCCAAGTACAACTCAGTCCACACAGGAAAGTAAACGTATTCCACACAGGAAAGCAAAACGTAATCCACACAGGATAGCACAACACAATCCACACAGGAAAACAACAGGATTCAGCTCACACAGGTATACATCTTCGAAAGACGATAAAGATGATCTCTGATCCATCTAAGTCGTCGGACCCACGAAGGATCGATAGGTAACTAACCCCCGCAAAAGACCCACACAGGATCGGGCCCACGTAGGACCTGTAGGCGCTGGTTCACACAGGACCGTTGAGCGCAAAGACCCACACAGGATCGGACCCACACAGGATCGGGCCCACACAGGACCTGTAGCACTTATCCACGTAGGATCGCTGAGTGCTGAAGTCGTCATCGTCGAATCCACACAGGATCTTTGTACTGTCGTCGTCATAGTCACAGTAGCAGTAGTAGCAGTAGTAGTCACAGTAACAGTCGCAGCCAGCACTAGGGTTCCCGCACACAGCAAGCTCGTTCGGAGGGTCCGCTAAACGAGCCGAGACGCTGATACATCAACTGTCACAAAGTCCAGAGTTGATGTATCCAAAAGTTCCGTATCGTCAACAGGAACTCAACGCAACAGACGGCGCGTCGATCGGACGCCCGGTCTGAGAGTTATTGGCATTTTCGTCCCCGGGGCCCGGTTGGTTTTTAAGGCAAAACCAACCCGATCGTACTCCACCTGCGTCCAAACCTCGGGCGGAGTATGCCAAAAGATACGTCTCACTAAGAGGAACACAACAAAGCTGACGGCACGTCAATCGGACGTCCGTAGCTCAAGATATGAGCGTTTCCGCTCCGAAGGCCCGGTTGGTTTCGTGAACGAACCAACCCGGCCGAACCCAAAGTATTCCGAAACTTTGAGTGAGATATACCAAAACGACCGTCTCGATCCAAGGATCGCGTTGCCGCAGACGGTTCGTCAATCGGAGGTCCGTGGCTCAAGTTATGGCCAAAAGACCGAAACCGATTCGAAACGGGGGGTCCGGGTCCGGGCCGACCCGGCCCGACCCCTCCTGGGTCAGCCCGAACTGGGTCGACCCGAACCGGCTCGACCCGACCCGGGTCCGACCCGGCCCGGCCGGCCGACCGGCGGCGCGGCGGCTTGGCGCCGCACAGAGGCAGCGCGCGAGGGCTAAGCCCCCGCTTGATTGGGATGGCGGCGCGGCATAAGTGTCGCGCCCTTTTGGAATCCGGCCCCCCTCGTGGGGGCCTTCTTGAAGAAACCGGGGGGCCGCCTGCCCCCCTCAAGGAAACCGCCCCCCAATTAAATGGGGGGGGGGGCTTTAGTGCTGGCCGGGGGATTAATTTCCCCCGGAATTTGACCATCCGGCCGGCCACCTGGCCGGCCGGTTTTTCTCCAACGGGACCGGTAAACCGGTCCCCTTTTTCCGGCTTCCGACGCCGGCGGCCCGGCCGCCGGTCTTCTCGTCCCGCCGCGGCCCGGAACCGGCCGCGGTGTTCGTCGTCCGGCACGGTGCGACGACACCGCGCCCCTCCGTCGCGCCTTCGATTCCCCTTGACGCGGCGCGACGGCGTCGCGTTCTTGATGATTCTTCCACGGCGCGGCGCGACGGCGTCGCGTTCTATAATCGTACGATTATCCGCGTGGTGCGACGGCACCACGCCACCTTGTTTCCATCCGCAAGATAAATCAACAAGAACGATGGAGGGGGTTCGGCCGTGTTCATGCGGTCCGGCCCCCTCACGTTAAATGATAACACAACTTAAATATCCTCATGTTAATCATGCTAGAACCACGAACAAGAATAAATAATTAAACAAAAATCAGCAACCCCTACCTTGGGTATAGGTTCGAAGATTTGTCAACGTCCCTCGGAAGACAACGTCGCGGAGGTCGGCGTCACGGTAATCGTTCGTCAAATCCGATGACGAAGAGGTACGTCCGAAGAGGTACGTCGTTGGAGAATCTTCTTATGTCGATGAAGGGAGTCCGAGGAGGAAGCGGCGTTCCCTCTCGTTGACACGGAAGATGAAGAAGAGAGGAGCGGCGTTCTTCGTCGGAGCTTGAGAGTTCTTCGTCAAAGTTTGAGCGTTCTTCGTCAAAGCTTGAAGAAGAAGGAAAAGCTCTCAAAAGCTCTCAAGATGTCTAAACAAAAACTAACCAAATAAAATAAGATTGAGACTTATTTTATTCACAAACTTAACAAATGAATTTCAAAGGTTTGAAATTCAAAAAGGATAACTCCAAAATTAAATAACAATTGTCATGTCATTTAAAGAGGGGTTAAGGGAGTTTGGGAGAAGATGAAAAGTTTAGGGTTCGTGTGGGCCCCACCACACTTAATCCTCTCAAGGGAGGTTAAGTGGGTGTGGGTCCCACCCCTAACTTCCTTTGATAAAAGTTAACTAACAAGTTTAAATAAAAATTTGTAATCCACAATTTTTATTTAACTTATTCTAAACTCCCAAAAACTAACTCTCATCCCGAAATAAACGCAACCTCGGAAACGGTCTCCTTAAGAGAATATCGGCGCTGCGAGTTCATCGGTGCCCTCAGATTTCAATTCCGAGCACTGGATCAAAAGTTAGGAAAACCCGCTCGTTCGTTCACTGAACGTACCCAAGCCAAACTTCGGAAATTGATTCCGGGCACACCGGGCCTCGGAATCAGGTGTCGTCAAAAACCGCGCTCTTGTAAAATTCCAAAGAAAATTAAGAAAAAATTTGCCATGAATTTTACGGGTCTTTACAATGTGATATAAAGAAGGAATCATAGAATAATTTCAAGGATTTAGAATATTTACTTTGACAATGTTTTATTTTTTTAATGATGTAAAATATAATATGATATTAATGTATTTATATAGGTTACCTACACTGATAAATTAATACATCCTTTTGTGTTAGAACCCTTATATCTATGAAAATGTAATAAATTAGAATTTGACTCCAGGTTACTTGAGTATGGGTATTTATATTTGAGTTGGGAGTCTGATGGATATTTATGACTGATATTTATCAAAAAAATTATGGCATATAGTGGTAGTGGAGATCATCATTTTTATGTACACACAACATGTTCTTCAATTTATCATTACTTGATTTCAATTTCTTACATGTTTTATATTGGAAATTAAGATTCAAATTAATTTTTCTACTTGAAATAAGTTTTAATTGATCCATAGAAATCCATCAAAGGTATTATAGCCTTTTGAAGATAATTGATTCATGAAATAATGAAATAAAAAATAATTAATATTATATCTCATTGATTTTATATTCTAATTTATAAAAATGGTATGTATTCATAATTTGGTTTAATATAAGAGGAGGATGGAGGGTCAAGGTGAACAAGTGGTGAAGAGGGTAAACCCAAAATCCAGTTAATCTATAATCTACAAGGAATCTAGTGCCAAAAAAACTCAAGAGATTTGATTCAATCTGAATACATCATACATAGTAAGCTATTTCACCTTACAACCAAAAAAAGTTTGATGAAACATTATCCTCATCCTCATATCTCTCCACGGAAGAAATTTGTAGAGGTAGTGAAATCTGATGCCTCTCTATATTTTTAAGATTTTCATATACCTCATACCGGAAGGTTCATCAAGAAAGGTTGAATTGCGCATGTGGAGGACAACTAGTATATGGTTGGAGAATAAGTTATCCTATGTCAATACTTTATTATAGCATGAGGCATGGTCTCAACGAGATAAACAATTTGGATGTTTCATGACCTCACCTAATGAATTATGAAAGTATGAGGATTTCATTGTTGGAAAATTATTGAAATGATACATGGATACTATCATGTGGTATTTCCATATAATGATTACAAGAGACAATCCTAGAGTTCGGGATCAATATAATTGAGTCCATGGTTCCTGATATTCTAGGAATGGGACTAAACTTTTGATCCAGATATGTTAGAAATACTTACACTCAACTTTGGATTCAATTATGTTATCTCGATTGGATTTATTGGAATCTAAGGATCCCCTGTGACATAGCATCATATGTTGGGAAGGCCATCAGGATGGACAATAAAAATGATAATCTGATGTTTGGGAACTATTCCAAGATTTTGGTGGAAGTTGACTTATCCAATACATTGATGGAGGAGGTATTTCTCACAACTTGAGATCATATCATTAATATTGAGATCTAGTGTGGGAGGAGGAATACATTTTTTTGTAAATGAAACTTCTTTTTTCCATGCAAAAAATGAATGAAAATGGACACACAATGTATATTTCGAAATCTAAATGGTCCAGATGTGGCTATTTGTAGGAAAAAGAAAGGGAAGGATATCATGCCCTCTGAGTCTCAATTCATCAATATTGTTATCTCAAGTAGGGTTAATAAGGTTTATATATATCTTGAGATGAATAATTAATCTTTATAACTATAATATTATAGTATTTTTCAACTTTACAAATCCATGTTTCTCATAGTAGACTCAATTAAAGATTGGGTGAATGTGCTAACCCCTCAAGATAAATGTATACCTGCAGGTGATCCTCCCAATGAATAGATAACCAAGGAAGGTAATGAACTGGGGGAAAAGAATTTATACACCTCATAGTAGATTTTCCCAAATAAAGTTACCAACTCTAACCCTAGGGAGGAAGATGATGTTTTATCGATAAATCTAATGAAATTGAATGAAAATGGGCCATTAGGGACCCACTTTGATTATCATTCCCTTTCATTTATAGAAGGAGGCCCTCCAAACATAGATATGGATATAATTATGACAAAATCTGATGAAAGGGATGGAAAATTCCAACTAAAATCTATCAAACACTCTTCAAAGGCCCCTCATGGTGATAAATATATGGGTAATGAACCACGGGTACCTGGTTTAAGTGAGAAGATTGAAATAAATTACCTAGTGATGTTCCTGAGGCATGATAAAAGGATAATCCTTTTGATGATGTTGCATGTAGGACTCTAACCAATGATGGGAACACATGCCAAAATTCATCAGGGTCTGACAATAATGACAATATTTTTTCACAGTGTACTGATAATAATGGATTGGAGTGGGGGTTTTCATAGGTACCGACCTCAAGGGATTCCAAAAAGAAGGTTCTCAAGTAAAATCCAACTAAAATTGAACTATCTCCTTACAAGTTTACACCTTTTAATAGAGTCTTATGGTTCGATGATGTTGAAGACACACCAATGCATCAAAATTATGAGATTACCCCAACAGTAGACAATGGCAAGGAATGTTTTTAGATGAAAATAATGAAGGTCCATAAATGGGTAGATGCTCAAAAGGAAAGAAAAAGAAAAAGAAGGGATTAGAGGAAATGGTTTGTTAATTTTAGAACAATATGGAGTCCTTCAAACAAGGGGAAACCACCTTATGTAATGAACATATTCTATCAGAACTATTTAGGACAAGGGAATACACTAATGGATAAAGCCCATGGATTCTTTATTATGGCCTATAAAAAATTTCTTTTTAGAATTTATGAGACAAAACCAATATTTTATAATTGTAAATCCATTAATTGGGATCCTCTTAGATATAGTTTTCCCCCAAAATATAAATGAATCCAATATGGATCATCTATGGGTTCTAAAACATGAAAGCATCCAAATTAATGATGTTTGTAAGAGTCCTCATAGTGTTTCAATATCTTGAAACATCTAAGGTTTCCACTAATCAATATATTTTTAATATTCATCTACATCCTACATCAGTAGAAGAAAATTATAAAAGGAAATTGAGGAAATTTTTTTATAAAAAAATTCATGAATAGGTGATCCATAGGGATTTAAAAACTATTATGAAACTAGAAGAAAATAATATATATAACTTTAACCATATTACCTCTTCATATTTCCCTTATTTCATTATTCAATGTAATCTGGTTGAGTTCACAATATCCATATCTAACTTCACATGGGGTAGATACACTTCTCGTGGATGGAAAGAAAGTAAGATTGATAGGCACATTGTTCAAATGGTTGACAGGAGTACTAAAAATGTAGTTTCATGATTAACACTTCCAAATCATCACTCTAATCACAATCCTATAATTTTGGAAATCTACACAGAGATGGAAAGGTCAAATCCTCTTCTATTTAGATTTAATAACAGATTGATTATGATTATGAGATATAGAGAAACTTTTTTAGAGGCCTAGAAGACTAAACCTATTGTAATCCCTTTCAAAAAACTGGCTAGAAAACATAAATACACCAAGTGGTTACTTAAATATTAGAGCATAAAATAATTTTCAAAGACGTATATCTAAATCAAAGCTATTGAGGAATGTCTTGATTGGAACCACATTATAAATCAACACCAGAATAAATAATATCAAGAATAGATACAAGCCCATCACAGGCTGAATGGTCTCCAATTGACCATAGAAAGATATGGAGTAGGGAACAAGGAAATTAGTACAAATGGATACCCATATACCTCTAAAAGTGAGATCTCTTAGGAAATTGTTGAAAATTTTAGGGGACTATACTATGAGAATGATCTTGTTAACAGACAAAATATGGTTGAAAATATAACTCCCTATATTGAGGAGTATCATAATCAATCGCTTATCAAGGCTCCACCCAAAGAGTAAATTATGGGAGCTATTTTATCTCTCAAAATGGAGAGTGGTTCTGGCCTAGATGGATTTACTATCAAAATTTTCATATTTTTTTGGGATATCATAGAGGGTGATATAACTCAGTCAATCAAGGAATTCATCACATAGTTCTCTATTACATATATAGTAAATGAAAGATTAATTACATTGATACCCAAAAAGTAGAATGCACTTGACATCAAAGACTCAGACCGGTTTCCCTTGGGAACACAATTCCCAAAATCATTTGTATGATTATTATGAAAAGGATGAAATAGACTGTTAAAGAATATATCACTAAAAAATAATTTGTCTTTGTTCTCGAAAAGATAATTCAACATTGTATCTTGAATACTTTAGAGAGGGTAATATTAATGAAGAGGTAAAGGAAGGATGGAATTTTTCACACAAAACTGACATCTCCAAAGCCATTGATACATTGAAATGGAGTTTTCATTGTGATGTTCTTACATGATACGTTTTTTCAAATGTGTTTATCAATCTTATTATCTTTATTATTAGTTCTTAAAGGTTTTCCATCCTTATTAATGGAGTACACATAAGTTACATCCAGTGCACCATAAGTATGACACAAGGTGACCCACTTTGAGGGTAAATTTTTCCCATTATTAAATATTACTTTATCAGATGAATGAATGATCTGGATCAAAATGACTTTTACAAAAAAATCAACAGTAGTAGAAATTATTATGCTCCTTCAATCATATTGAATGTGGATGAAATTATATTTCTTGGGAAGGCATTGAAACATACTATTTACATTATAAAGTCCCTCTTTGAACATTTTGAGGATGTTTTAGGGAAGACTATAAGTTAGTTTAAATCCTTTATTTTATATGGTGATGGTTTTCCAGTTGAAAAAAAAACAGGATAACTAAAAGTCTTGGATTTAAGAGAGGATACCTCCAATTTAATTAAGTTGGTGTACCTTTATTTTAGGGAGAGATCAATAGGCAATATCTGCAAGACATATGTACTAGCATGGTAAACCAAATGGTTCAATTTAAATTAAAGGCCATGTATCAGTTTGGAAGGGTGTGTCTTGTTAACTCTCTGATCACCTCTCTGTTTTTTTAATTCATTCTCAATTTATAGAAGGACTAAAGGTGATATTAAGAAACATTATTGCGTGATTATGAAATTCATAGGGACCAGATTAGTTTATGAAATGATGTGGGTCACTGTTGAATGGTAGAATTATATTAAACCCATTGAATTTGGAGGTCTTGGAGTCAATTATCGCACGGTCTTTAATGATGGTCTCATTTGACAATTCACATGGAGCATGATTTCATAGGATTATTCCTGTGATTTCTTATTATATAGTTTCAAATGGCGATTGCTGAATGGTTATAATTTTTACCTTGCCTCCTCTATTTAGGAATCTATCAATCACCCCATTAACTAAATCATTTATGATACAAAATGGATGGTGAACAGGAGCTCCATTCCAATTGTTGAACAACTTCCTGGTATGACAGTCCACTATAGAATATTATCAGCATTACTTTTGAGGCTTCATCCATGTCTATTGCATATTTATTTTCACAAATCTCTAACTTCTACATATTTATCCATACCCAAACTATTCTTGACACTAAAAGGTACAACTTAATTGATCATGACACTCATATATCAAAATACAACCAGAATGGGAAGATCAATGCAAAATAGTTCTATACACTGGAATGTGGTGGCACCAATCAATAACCACAATGGATAATGAAATTAAGGGATTCTTTCATTCATCCTTCCAGACGTCACCTGCTATGGAGGATATGGAAACATAGACTTCCCACATAGTATCAAAACAAAAAGTCTCACTACCACCTCACCATTTCTTGTAACTAATGTTTTTGAGCAGAGGAAGATAAAAATCATCTCTTATTATAATGTGATTTTCCCACGCATTGTGGGATTACACAAGCTCCAAGTTTCGATTCCGAATCGACATAAATATTAAATTCAATGAATTAATGGAGTATCTTAGCATTATTGACTGTAATGAACAAATTCAGAACCTATTATTGGAAGTAGTGGGTTATTATCTCTCAACTATATGGACTACTCTGAATACAAAACTCAATGATGGGAAGAAACCCTCTATATGCATGGGAATGATGGAATTTTATAAAGAGGTTCATTCTGAATCCATGATACAATAAAGAGGTAGGAAAAACAACATACATGAACTAAATATTCTCAAATTGTGGTATGTAACAGGTCTACTAAAGAATCCTATAATGCCCAAATTCATTCCCTGGATCACCCCAATCAATCCATAGCTTCATGTTAATGTTGATGGGGTAACCTTTGGTATGATAGGGCCCGCATGTTGTGGATCTGTTTTCCACACACACCGTGCTTATATCAAAGGTTACATTTATCATTAGTAGCCTCGCTCTCACTCCCCTCCCGATCTAGGGTTCCTCCAGCGGCGATCTAGAGTGGGGAGACCCGCGCGTCGCTTCTCTGGCGTCGTCTCCCCCTCCCCTCGTTCTTCATTCCTTCCCTCCCCGCTCTCCCCCCTCTTTATTCTTCCTCCTCGCTCCTGCTTTCTTGGTTTTCTTTGTTTCTTTTATTTATCGCTCATCTGCTCTACTGTGTGCGATCTTGGACCCTGTTGAAGCCCAATCGGTTGTTCCGCTGCTCTTTCCTTCTGGTTACCACTTTTCAAACCCCATTCTGGTCTGGTGCGCTGGTTCTCTCGGAAGGTTTGGGATGTGTTGGCTGAATCATGTTGGTGCGCCAGGAGCTCGACTTGTGTTCGGTCTTTGTAGCGTTCTTTTTCTTTGGCTGTCTTTTCCTCTTCGGTGTGTTGATGATATGCTTGTTTCCCGGCGGCATTTTCGACGGTCGAGGTCGGTGGTTCTGGGCGAGGACGTGCTTATTCGTTGAGACCCTTCCACTTCAATCTATGCTCTGGCCTCTTTTCCCTTCGTCGTTCTCTGTTTAGGTCTGTTGAAAATGGTTTCAAGAGGCTTTGGGAGGTGCTGTTTGTTCGGTATTCGATGCTCCTGGTGGCGCATCCTTCGTCAGCTTCAATCTGTTCTGTTTTTGTTCCTGTTGTTTGTTGCAGTTTTCGATGAAATGGGTGGCCTTTTTCTGCCTTGATATTCCAATGTTGTTTGAAGATGTTTTGCAGGTGATGATGGCGCGGATGAATGTGTCTCTGTGGATGTCGTTTGATGCTCCAGTGGAACGTTCCGGTGGGTTCGCGCCAGCAGAAGCCGATGATGTTCGTCGATCTTCGGCATCTTCGGTGTTTCTCTCCGAGAACTTCGCATCTGGCGTCGACGCCAGTGCAGCATTCGTGATGACAATGACGGTGAAGATACTGGTCTTTGATGGTGCAGTGATCACGGCAGATCTGGTCTGTTTCAGTTCTGCCCTGAATTTCATCTCTAATGGTGTTTTCCCCGAAGGTCGGCTCGGATTTTGGTTCGATTCCAAGGTGTTAAGACGATGAAGAGGGTGTTGGTGTTTCCGGTGCTCGTGGTTTGTTGATATTCAGGTGGATGATGGTCGGTGAATTCCCCGGTTATCGGCTCCGGCATTTTTAGGGTGACGATGTTCACATGTGATATCATGTGGTTTTTCTTGAGGATTGTGTATGTCATAGAGCGTGGATCAAGGTTCTCACGGCCGGAGGCGTTTAGGTGGTGCAGTGTTCGATGCGGTTGTTTCAAAATTTGAATTTGGCGCTTTGGTATCCCCGTTTTTCTACTCCTGTATTTTTTATGTCAAGTGTTGTGTGGTTATGTATTTGGAAATGTGAGGTTACCATTTTCTCTTAAAATAGCTTTTCATAATACAAAAATATGGATTTGGAGGAGAGGACATTTATCATGACACGGGATTTGGGGTGGCCTATGAAGATAAACTATTTTTCATGGTGTATGCTATTGGATATCTTGTCCAATATTATTGTAATTCATTATTGATTGAATCTAACTCTAAAATTTCTATGAAGACCTTGAAAAAAACAAGGGGTGTGCCTTGGAGAATCCTACCTCATAGGATTGAGTGCCTCAACAATGCTACTCAACTCATGTTAGTAATCTCACATTCCTATAGAGAGTCAAACCAAGTGGCAGACATGTTGTCAAAGAAAGTGGTCATGTAAATGAATGTTATGTGGACTTTTAGGACGGAGAAATATTTTTCTCTAAAGGAAGATACATATATATGTGGTCAGAATCATTCCAATCTATATAATAACCCTTTGAAATCTTTGATTTTTCTTGTTGAATTTTTATATAATTTTTTAGGATCGTCTTTGACCAAATACTAAAATATTGGGTTTATTATAAATATTTATTGGATTTATATTTTGACGCATGCCATACGATATGTGATATCACTAGATATGATATGGGAATTCTCTATGATATGGGATATAATAACGGATGACACAACACATTTTATCAATTTTTTTTATATCATAGTGTATGATATATGGTATCATATGGGATATTAGATCTATTAAATGCAATGAAAAAAGTGGAATATCATAGAGACAATATTCTTCATGAAAAAATTAAAATTGGGAGCTAATGAAGGTGATATATTCACCATATGTTATCTATCATAAAATGAAATAGAAAATATGAGTTATCCACTAATTACGATACAAAAAATATCATTAAATATGAAAAAAAAAATCTCTAATTTTTAACATTGAATTGAATTATATGGTTTATAAAATCATTATAAAATAGGGAGAAAGGGTTTTTTGGGATATTTATTTAATTTAAAATTTTTATATAAATTAAATAATTAAAAATTGTATTTGATTAAATATTTAATTTTTTATTAATTTTGTTGAGAAAATATTATATCATAATAACTGTTAATATTGAGAAAATATTATATCATAATAACATGATTAGAGCACATTACCCGAAGAGGTACATTGAGGATTAGTATAGAATAACTTCCTAGAATTTTGGTAATGTAGAGATTTGGTGAGTTTTCTATGCAAATACATCCCTATCTGGATACGAGTAGGTAGGGGCTACTCTGGCACAGATGTACCTAGGGGTAAAACCCGAAAATATCGCTTTGAGCTAGACTCGAACGGGAACTGGTGCACGATAATGGTCCTTGATGCACTCTTGGTTACGACACTCCTGGGGGGATATGCTTAGGATAATTCTCATTTTCATTATAAATAATTATGAAGGATTTATGTGTATATACCTCTTCAAAGAAAATATTTTTATGATTACGGATTATATCCATAAACTGTTCAATTTACGTTAGGTATTTTACAAGTCTGGAATTATTCATTACGATTCATAAACTGACCTAGTGTATTCCATTGTATATTAATGGCACCCAGTAGAAGGAATGAGAACTCCAACAATACGTATGATCCAAAGAGTAAGAAGGATCATATCATTCATGATATTAAGAAAACATTTAAAAGGGAAATAGTCTCCCAAGTATTCTCAACATATGAAGAAATAATATCATGTGTTAATAAGACAAGTAATGAATTCTCTAAATCCTATGGCTTTGAAGGGAAGCAAGAGAAGAAAATGATGGTAGAGAGAAATCTGGATAAAGGGAAGAGGTGAAAGAAAGATTTTCCCATATGTGATAAATTTTGAAATAATCACCTTGGTAAATGATTGAAGGGAATTAGAGTTTGTTATAAGTGTGGAGAAAAAGTACACCAAGTATGTGATTTCAAGTGTAAGAAAAGGTTTCAAATGAAAAAATGCTTCATATGCAAGGCGTTGAGACACTACGCGAAACAATGTCCCAGTTATTAGAGTATAACGCAAATGATGCTATTGGATAATAATCAAGTTATGATACTACCTAAGATGAAGAAGAATGACTAGGGTTATTTTGTTGTTATTATATAATTATTTCATTTGAGTGTTGTATCAACAATATACTAGTTATATTAATTATGTGGATAAATAAATATTGTATTGCAGTACTATTTTATTGACGATTTAATATTATATGGTTCTAAGAAAAGTTACTTAATAGTAAGCTTTATTTTTTGGAAAAACACATGGTTGAAGGAAAGGTAATCCTTAATATGGTCCTGATAATAAGGTAGTGATTTTGGAATAAGAGATGGTTTATTTGGATAAATTATATTGGATATTCTTGACTTCCATGAAACTGATTTATAGTTTGTTTATTTCATCATTGTTGGAATATTCAAAATTTTTGGATATAAGAAATATTTCCAGTATTATATAAAGGACAAGGGAGCATGAATGAAATAAATAAGGATTTATGGTAATTCAGGGTGTTACCATGTTTTAAAATAATTCACAATGAAGGTGTTCACATGTTATTACGTGGAAAAAAGGATCTTCGTTATGTTTAACTTCCTTATAAATTTTGGACTGTGAGTTTGGATAGAAGTATTTTGGATAATTCTAAAGGATGGAATGTATTATGTTTGAAATTGGATACTATTGTTAAGGTTATTTTTGGATTGTTATAAAAAGGACAATATGCAGACTGTGTGACAACCTGTCACATCGAACAAAGCTGTGGGAATCGAACCCACAACGATAGTGTGATTGGTATTTATCACCTACAACTGGACTACCTGAAGTCCCTGGACTGTATAATGTAGTTTCATTTATTAAAGGGTCTAATAGGTGAATTATAATTTCATTATTTTTGTAACCCTATATGATTAGGATAAATAGAATATTTTTTTCGAAATTTTTTGGTGTGAAAGATGAGTTTGTGGTTGGAATTAGTTGAAGAATGAAGCTCTACTTGTCAATTATATATATATATATATATAATTTTTTCCATCTTATTCTATAGGTAAATCAATTCATAAACTTTAGAGAATGGATCTTAAAACCAAAAATGTGTTATCCTAATACCTTATGTTTTGTTGAACCGATGATATTTTAAATCATCATAGATTGATGGATTTGAGCCCCTCAAATTTACACTTGTTTGTGATTAATGACCTCAATCAGTCCATATAAATATTTACATTTTTTCTCCTATTATGTGTCTCTAATTTCCACCAATTTTCTTTTAATAGATATCATAATTTTGTGGTGAGCATTTCATTTCCCTTTTCCTCTTATTAAGACTAAATTTTATTAACCCAATTTTCGATGTGGGTTTTCCCACAAAGGTATTTTCAATTTTCAACATTTTGTTTTTGAAGAACAATTTCAAATTGCGAGGACTCAATTTATTGAAGGAGGGAAGAATGTAACACCCCAAGATTTCATAGTACATTATTTATTCAAGGTAATTCAATAACTTTCACTACATGCAACACTGAGTTCAAGCGCACCACGACTTACCAAACTAGTCGTTCAAAAGTAGTTATGAATAGTATAACTAAATTTTGAACTTTATATAATCCTTCTAATTTTAGAATCCATATTGTGAGTTTCATAGACATAATGTAAGAACAAGTTCATTTTTTTCAAATAAAGTACATATTTTTTAAAAAGGCAATTTTACAGCCTTTTAATGGTGAACTCTCTTTATATCCAATGTTTGAAACATTTATGTATTAAATTTGACAAAATAATCTTCTTCATTAGAATAGGGACATAAGAATTTAGTTTCAATAAATTTTTGGTGTTTTTCTGATAACTTTCATATTCGGGTGAATAGTGAAAAATACTATATTTTAACTGAAAGCAACTTTTTTAATAAAAATAATTTATAGTGTTAAATTATACATTTTAATTGTTTGGAATTATAAATAAATTATAATTTTACCATTTAATCCAATTTTGGTCATTGGACGTAATTTCAAATTTAAACTGAACATAAGCAAGTTTCATTCTTTTGATAGTTGTTATTTCTTAAAAACTCGCTTTTTGTTTTGTCAACGGGAATTAATTTTAAATTAATTTTGGAAACTTCTGTGTTTTGAATTTAGAAAAATGTATTCCATATTTAGAATCATGTGGTCAAATTTTGTAAATAGGTAACTTTTATTTTTAGAAATTTTGAATAATTATTTCGATAAAATTTTATTTACCATGGTTAAAGGGTAAATCCGGTAAATAAGGGTAAAAAAATAATATTATAATATTATTAAATTACTCTAACACATGTTCTAACCCTATTGTCTGAGACATTTCCTACCATTGGAATCCTTGGGTCAATTTTGGGACCCCATAGAGCCACTTGTAAGTGATAATGAAACTTTATATTAATTAAGTTAAAGTAAATACAAAAATGACATAAGCATATATCTTTTAGTGAAACAATCTTTACATATGGTTATATATTTTATCACTTAGACTATAAATATTCATTAGAAATATAAAATGATTTCATACATAATGATATTTTATTTATGACATAATGATGATGCAGTATTTTCCTTATTAAGGAAAGAATTAAATAAATGGTATTATAGATGATAAAATAAAAATAATTTCAAACTTTTGATGACATCCATGAATTTTCATGGTGAATGTGACATGTTAGGATTGAATAAATGAATTTTTTAGAAGTAATAACATGGTTATGAATTTAAAAAAACAAAATAGAAAATTGTGTCAAAATTGACATAGAATGGTTTTTAAAACAAATATTATATTATTAATTGATATTATATTCCTAAAAATCTAAGGATTGGCCAAAGCTCTTAAATAATATTATATATGTCATTAATGAATCACTTTAGGTTCTCTTGTAAGTTTATAGTAGCTTTATTAACCATATAATATAAAAATACAAAGAGACATGTTAAATGTCAAACTAATTAAGTAAGAGTTAAATCTAGATGATAAGGTTAATATAGTTACTCAAACTCGTCTAAAACCTATTGGTGGAGTGGTTTTCAACCCATACCCACCTTATCTTTGAAATAAATAATTATGGACCCATTAAAAACCAAAAATGATTTTATTATAAAAAAATATTTCAATCTTTTCCTAAGGTACCTCTCACCCCTCTTATAAAAGTGCACTCACCCTTCTCTCAAATTCAAACCTTCAAATCCATTTGGCTCAGCCAAACCCTGCCCAAATATCCTCTAAACTATACTACCTTTATCCTATAGGCCTTCCTTTATTCATAAATCTAACCTATGTAGCCATTTTGATCAAATCAAAAGGAAGATCCCGAAGAATAGGTAAATATTTCATCACCTCTTTGACGTTATTTTCTTCATCCACTTATTCTTTCTTGGTTGTTTACATTATAAAATAATAACTCCAATATCTTCTATATACTTTGATGTTATTATAAATATGGTACAACCATATTCGTTATTCTATCCATCCTTTGAATGACATGTCACTATATGTGCGTACGTACGGCTTACTGTCTCCATGTCGTGGTGTAGTTGTTAATCAATACATTATTATTTGTATGGGTATAATAATGATGTATAATTTATTTAAATAATAAATATAACATGATAATTATTCATTATATATGATATAACATCTAATTATATTTTATTTTAATATCAAAAGAATGATATTGGCACTCGTGCGTAAGTACGGATTACCGTCTCCACGAACAAGAAGAAATTCATTCCCCGTCATATCCATTCAAGACTAATTTTCTTTTGATGATTAAAAATAATGTTTAAATACTTAATATAATTATGAATATTAATAAGATACATCATATCCACAACAAACATTACTTACATAACAAATCATATAAAGGAAAACGAATTAGTCAACACCTGAAACGATGATACTACTGAAATATCTTTAACAAAGAAATATTAAAAGATCATATATGATATCATATTACTGTATATGGTTCATTTATAATTTAATAACAATGATTTCACCATTATACAAGAGGTTAACCGACCCTCGACCAAGGAAAAGAAATAGGTAAGGGTTAATTTCACAATCTCTTTATTATCTAAGGTTGTTTTTACGCAAGTATCTACGGGGACCTCTTTATCATCCACATCTGTGTTTTCTTAAAAATGTATTTCAAAACTTTTTTAATATTTACTAGACTATGGGATAAATTCATTTATACCCTTGTTTTAATTTTTATAATATGTTTATAAAGGAATCTTTCTGTCATTTTCCAAACAAGGTACTTTATGACCTTTTCGACAAAATGAAGGTAAGAATGTTTTTTAAACTTATACGGCGGGTGTGGATATTTTTCTGCTGTTATAACATTGTCGAATATTCCCTTACAAGATTATATGAATATTTTCAAAATAAATTTTTTCTTTATAATTATGTTACTCTTAAATGATTTCAAAATAGAAAGCGATATTTCTCTCAAATAGTTTTTATTTCATCTATGTAAACATCCATTGATAAATTTTACACTTGTTTGAAGTTAATTTATTATGATACAAATCTCCCATATTGTATTTAAGGTTTTATGATATGTTTGACTATGGATGTGTTATTTTTATTCCATTCATGGTTTCAGGTTAAATTATTGACATTTTGTATGCTAGTTTTAATACGAATGTTTATGTTATATTTCAACATTTTTATAAGATGAATTTATTGGACTAGTATATTCTAGGTTGGGGACCAGTAAAAGTAATCCCTCCGGGTTGGGGTCCGGTTACATCAGACTCATTGAGTTGAAGTCTGGTTATAAAGGCTCTTCAGGTTGGAGTCCAGTTACAGAGACTCTCCGGGTTGGAGTCCGGTTACAGAGGCTCTCCGGGTTGGGGTCCGGTTACTGTTATCCCCTAGGTTATGGCATAAGGCATTGACACAAAAAATTAATGTCTGGTATTATACCTTCCGTAATTATGAAATTAGTTATTACATGTGATTATTCGACTAGTATAATATCTATGTGCATGTTTATAAGGTATTGTTTGATTTAATATTTCCATATTATGTTCAACTTTATGTTTAAAAGGCTATTGTTTTTATTACACATATTTCCTTAAAAGTTTATAGCTTACACTAAATTATTTACCCTTACCAAGCTTCTGATGACACGACCCCCTGCCCACAATGAGTACCCCTCCTGGGCCGACAATGTGAGAGGAAGATAATGACCCCCGAGTCCCGCCTCCAGTAGGCTCCAGGTTGGTGACTAGCACCGAGGGTATAGTAAACACACAAATGAGAGGCATTACCCTCTAAGAGAACACATGCGGAAAAGAGAGATAAGATAGACACCAATCAACTCCAACTCAGAACTGAAATATAAAAGAAACCCAAGTACATATATGAAATGTCATGCAAAAGTACTACAACTGAAAGGGAAAACTAAAAGTACCCAAAAGAAAGTAAAACGGCAGCGACCACAAGCCTGAAAAGCTCCTCCAACCACAAGCTCATAGTAACCAGCTTGATCTCCAACCTGCTCCAAGTTACCTGAAAAACATTTTATATATACATAGGGTGAGTATAATAGTATACTCAGTAGGATCCTCCCCAAGCCTCTCGTGAAAAAGTAAAGAAAGCATGCTAAAGCCCAGTGAACAACAAGTGAAACTAACTCGTCACCTAAACAGGTATAATAAGTTCCCAACCTCACCATGGCCACTATCACCAAGTAACGCATACAATAATATATCATATAATGAAAAATATCAAGGGTACCTCGCTACTACTTCCACACTGGTTTTCCATTTTTCCCCAACGACATATGTCTTGTGCATATCTCTCCAAAGGATTGCCCATATAAACTTCGGCTAAGCTCCACAATCAGCACCACGTGCACCACAAAGGCTTGCCCACAGACACCTGGGTGAAGCACCACACCATCCTCACAACTAAAAGTAACCAGGCAGTTTTCAGTAGCCACCACAGCTCGTATAACATGTATCATACGTCGAGTATTATACCTCAAGCCATCACAGCCCATACGCTGAGTAAGGATCCTCAAGCCATCACAGCTTATACAAGTTACACCTATAGTAGTCCATAGGATACTATATCCAAAATATATATGTGTGAAAAAACCACAATCCATTACATCCCTCTACACACATATATGGGGAAAACTAACTATTGTGCCAAAGGAACTAGTATCGACCAAGAGAAGAGAGTGGGGCTAAAGGGGGTAGTCAACCATCCAACCTACCATCAGAATGATGGGGAAAACACCCCCCAGGGATCAGAATCCCTGGGGTGTCATTTTCCCTTACCGACAAGGTGGAGTAGCTTATAGAAACACAAAAAGTACATAATATATATATAACTCACATCCACACTAAGGGAATTACCTAGTCTTAGATACAACTGCAGCTAACGTCTCTCAGACTCCAAGCCGCTACTTCTAAGACTAGGTATCCTATAAGCACACAAAAATTTGAAGAGATTTATTAGATTACTCCATTCTCATTTTATTAGTTCCACTGTAAGTTAATTAATTCTTTAAACATTAATTAACCATGAACAATTCCACATTAAACTGAATTGGAATCACATTCAAAATAAACTGCTCCTTTTAAGATTCACATCACCTTTAAATTCCAGTATCACCATCCCCATGGATTATCACCATTTAATCAAACATTCATTACAAAATTACTTTCCCATATTCCCTGGAATTCTAGAAAGGCATCCTATGCTACTAAACACAAAGGGGACTCAACACGGTGAGTAGATATACTACCCGTCGAGTCTTTGCTGCCTATAGTAAGAGCATAGACCCATTCTCCCTCAAGAGGCTAAACACGGAAAGCACGTGGCATACCCAATGTGTCTTCACCTCCTTCAGAAGGAGGGTAAGCAAGACCAGCTGCCTTGAGCAGTGGGGAAAAGTAAAGCAGATAAACAACCAAACAAAACCACCAACATCCAGCCATCACATCCATCCCATACTATCATCCTTGGTGTCCTCCCCGACACCCACTTGCAGAAGCTAATGCATCTCGCCACCCTAGGCGTCATCTGATGCCACAACCACAAGTCCCCATGCCTCCACATATCACAACATCCATCCAGGCTCACATCACAACGCAAGCAGCAAGAAAACACAATATCACATCAATGGGCTCTTGACCCTTTAACAATCAAGAGGGTAACTCAGAACCCTTTATGAAATTCTCACACAATCTATTCTTTAATCCATATTGAATTAGTAGATTTGTTATTCGTAGGTTCCAATTACAGGAGACCTAATCAGTAAGCTATCACAATTAAATAACCATGCTTACTGCCCTAATTTGATTAACCTCATATTAGAACAACTACAATAACGGCAACAACTAGATTCATTTACGTGCCTCTTTATATTTAGCCAATTAATTAACAATTAATTCCGGCTTTACATTCATTATCAATTTCCATCAAGAACGAACAACTAATCAAAGAAATCATAGATATCACTCTATCTAGCAAAACATGAGGCAAACCGTTATCACGGTACAAAGAAACAACATGCGATCAACCAATTCTTTTAATCCAGTTCAAGTATTTAATTAGGTCAATTTCATTGTGATCCAAAGGGATAAATCATGATAATTCTATGATTGCACAAATACAATTATAGAATCCACGAATCCCCTACCTCAAGAGTTCTTGACGTCCTTTATCCACACAACTGGTCACAATCCTCCTCTCACGACAACTTATAGGTAAGATTGACCGACACAGCTCGGTTGTATCCAAAATAGTGCGGAACCAATCAGAGGATTAGGGTTTGATTGTGAAACTTCTACAGGAATTATTGAAAGTTTCTAGTGTCTCTTAGATGAGAAAAAATAGGAAGAATAAGGGAGGATGATATCTCATTCCTTTTTGAATATTTAATGAGGCGACGGTTTAAGATCCGGTTAATTCTCTATTAAAAACGGATCGCATTAACCCACGCGGTTTGACCAAGTAAATACATCCCGGCCTTAGGAATAATTAATATAGGATTTATGGCCTTTTAATCGGCCTTAGAGTCCTTAAAATAAGGCTTTAAATGTATTTTACATCAAAAGAAATTTGGAAGCTGGAAACACTGTTCATATACTCAAAATTTGGTAAAGGAAAGAATATGTGACACTTAGAAGGTCACCGTTCTGGAAACACTATTCACAAATGTGAAATTTGGAAAAGGAAAGAATAGGTGACACTTAGAAGGTCACCATTCTAGAAACATTGTTCACAAACGTGAAATTTGGAAAAGGAAAGAATAGGTGATACTTAGAAGGTCACCGTTTTGGAAAAACTGTTCACAAACATGAAATTTGGCAATGGAAAGAAACGGTGACACTTAAAAGGTCACCGTTCTGGAAACACTGTTCACAAATGTGAAATTTGGAGAAGGAAAGAATAGGTGACACTTAGAAGGTCACCGTTCTGGAAACACTGTTCACAAACTTGAAAATTTGAAAAGGAAAGAATAGGTCACCGTTAGAGCACACCGTTCTGGAATCGTTGTTCACAGAACTCAAAATTTGGCAAAGGAAAGAAAATATCACCGTTAGAGCTCACCATTTTGGAAACACTATTCACAGAACTCAAAATTTGGCAAAGGAAAGAAAAGGTCACCGTTAGAGCTCATCATTCTGGAAACACTATTCACAGAACTCAAAATTTGGCAAAGGAAAGAAAAGGTCACTGATGGACCTCATCGTTAGAGGTTACCGATATAACCTTATTGATAGAAACACTGTTCCAGTCTACCAATAGAAGGTCACTGATAGAACCTCACCGATAGAACACTATTCAAGTCTAGTGATAGAAGGTCACCGGTAGAAGCTCACCAATAGAAACACTATTCACCTACCGATATTGTTCATAAAACTGGAAACATTGTTCAAAGAACTAGAAATTTGGAAAAGTGTTGGGGATATGTCACCTTAAACTCCTGGAACACCTCCAACACCACATTTTCACAAAGTAATGGACCGGAGAGGTCCGAGCCTTTACATCAGATACCTCTCAAAGAATTCTCATCCTCGAGAATTCAAAACCAACCTAGAGACAAAACAAAAAGAAACGGGGTCTGAAAAACCACCCATAGAGATAC
Source organism: Viscum album (assembly GCA_963277665.1). Lineage (NCBI taxonomy): Eukaryota > Viridiplantae > Streptophyta > Magnoliopsida > Santalales > Viscaceae > Viscum > Viscum album. The sequence continues at coordinate 2,138,114,306 of OY728145.1, forward strand.
CTCTCAAGAGAGAGAAAGCCACAAAAAAAACAAAAAAGTTCATAAATAAAACATGAAAGGTCTAACCATGAAGGAAACATCATTGCATGAAAAGAGTTAAACATTAAACAACTATGGGTACTGAGCATCTATTTGTGACTCACGCTCTCAGTTACTCTCCTCCATCCCACCGTGTCGCCACAAGACACGAATTAAGGGGATAGAATGCCCACGCAACACCTTCTCCTTACGGTCTTGGATCTCCACTGGTTACTCCTCGAAGGTTGCATCATCACCAACATCGATCTCTCCCCAATCGATAACGTGAGAGTCATCATGAGGATAACAACGGAGCTGAGATACATGGAAAACATCATGTATCCGACTCATCTGAGGGGGAAGTGATACTCGATACGCCACATCTCCAACATGAGCTAACTCCTCGAAAGGCCCAACAAACAGGGGAGAAAGCTTACTTCCACGACCAAACCTTCGCTTCCCACGATGGGGAGTCACCTTCAGAAACACATGATCCCCAACATTAAACTATAAGGGTATCCTTCTTTGATCAACATATGATTTTGGATGATCTTGCGCTGTCTTCATCCTCTCATGAATCACCTAAATCATCTTTGTTGTATTCTGCACTAGTTCCAGTCTGAGGATTGCTGACTCTCCGACCCCAGTCCGGCACAACGGAGAATGGCAAGGCCGAACATAAAGGGATTCAAACAGTGTCATACCAATGGTGGAGTGAAAACTATTATTGTAAAAAAACTCCACAAAGGGTAGGTGCCTCATCCATGAACCTCCAAATTCAAGAACACAGGAGCGCAACATATCTTCAAGAGTCTGGATGGTTCGCTCTGTTTGACCATCCGTTTGAGGATGAAAAGCAGTACTAAGGCATAAATGAGAACCAAAAGCATGTTGGAGACCCCTCCACACCCTGGAGGTAAAATGTGGATCTCGATCAGAAATGATCATCCTAGGGACTCCATGAAGTCTCACCACCTCCTCCAGATACTGCCTCAACAAAACTTCCACTGAGCTCAACTCCTTGACCGCTATGAAGTGGGCCAATTTTGTTAAATGATCCACTACCACCCATATAGCATCATGTCCTCCTGGAGCTTGAGGTAAACATGTAACGAAGTCCATTGAGATGTCCTCCCACTTCCACTGAGGAATCTCTAATGGCTGGAGAAGACCACCATGAACACGGTGTTCAGCCTTCACCTTCTCGTAGACTAAACATCGAGAAACACACTCTGTAACCACACGCTTTAGCCCAGGCCACCAAAACTGACTCCCCAATCATAGGTACATATTTGTCACACCAGGATGTACTGCCAAGGACGAACTATGGAATTCTCGGAGAACCATCTCGCGCATCGCCAAGGGAACAAAAATCCTACCATGATACAACACTCGGTGTTATTCATCCTCCGACCAAACATTAGGGGCCTCACTACAAAAAACTCTATCTCTCAAAACTTCCACATCTGGATCACCCAACTGGGACTCTTCCACCTTCTGCATCCGGGACGACTGCACCGTTATCTGGAAAAGACAACCTCTACCTCCAACCTCTTCCATATCAAGATGCAAAGCTGACAGTTCCTCTATTACTCTCTATGAATCACCAGATTGACGCACAGCATCACTATGTGACTTTCGGCTCAGTGCATCAGCTAAAACATTCCCTTTTCTAGGTGTATACGATATTTCGAAGTCGTATTCCTGCAAGAACTCCATCCACTGACGCTGTCACAAGTTTATGTCACGCTGGGAGAAAACATACCTCAAAATCTTATGATCGGTGAAAACCACAAAGCGCTCACCAATGAGGTAATGTCTCCACAACTTCAGTGCAAACACCACGGCTGCCAACTCAAGATCATGGGTGGAATAGTTGTGTTCATGGGGATGCAACTGCCAAGACCCATAAGAAACAACTGACCTCTGCTGCGTTATAACACAACCAAGCCCCAGATGTGAAGCATCGCAGAAAACATCGAACTGGACTCCCTCAGCTGGAAGACAAAGAACGAGAGAACTTACTAACTTCTCTTTTAGATACTCGAAAGCTTCTTGACACTAATCAGTCTATACGAAGGCCTGATCCTTCCTAGTCAGAGTTGTTAGAGGAGTCACAACCCGTGTGAAATTGGAAACTAATCTCTTGTAGTATCCTGCGAGCCCAAGGAAACTTCGCACCTATGAGACTATCTTGGGGGCTGCCCAAGACACAACTGATTTTATCTTCGATGGATCCACAACTACTCCATGTTGGGACACAACATGCCCCAAGAAAAGGACTTCTCGAGCCCAAAATTCACACTTAGACAACTTCCCGAACAACTGATGTTGGTGAAGAACTCCCAAAACATCTCATAGATGCTCTGCATTCTCCTCTTTAGATGTGGAGTACACAAGGATGTCATCGATGACAACCAGCACAAACTTTTCCAGGAACTCACGGAACACAGCATTCATCAATCCCATAATCACAGCTAGAGCATTCATCACACCGAATGACATTACAACGAACTCATAATGTCCATGATGAGAACAGAAAGAAGTCTTCAGGATATCCTCATCCTTTACACGCATCTGATGATATCCTGACCGCAAGTCGAACTTTGAGAACCAACTTTCACCCTTCAGTTGATCGAATAATTCATCAATCCACAAGAGAGGATAGCGGTTATTTATTGTCACTATGTTTAAGCGACGATAATCGATGCACAACCGAAAACTGCCGTCATCCTTTTTCACAAACAAAACTGGTGCACCCCACGGTGACACACTTGGCCGAAAAAAACTGCACTACAACAGACCATCAAGTTATATACATAGCTCTCGTAAATCTGAAAGGGCTATCCTATACAGAGACAAAGAGATAGGAGACGCTCCTAGCTATAGCTCGATCCCAAACTCGATCTCTCGTCGAGGGGGTAACGCTACAACCTCTTCTGAAAAGACATCAGGGTACTCCTCTACAACCCTAAGAAATGACAACTACTGAACCTCTAAAGAACTCAGTATCATATCAGCCATCATGGATGATAAGGATGGAACTCGTCTATGACCCATAAGAGGATCTCGCTCACCAACAAACACCACTTTCCATCCATCTGCATCAATGAAAACGACCTTCTTCCTGTAGCAATCCACAATAGCCTGCACCGAATACAACCAATCCATGCCGAGGATGACATCATATGTTTGTATTTGTAAACATAGGAAATCTCCCCAAGAGTGGTGTTTCCCCAACACTAGCTCACAATCTCTACATACTTCAAACAAGCTAGCTCGACCTCCAACTAGCATAGTCAATGCCAAGGGAACTGGAAGCCTCTCTACCTTAAGTCCCAAAGCATGGACAAGGGTAGGTGATATGAAGGAGTGTATCGCTCCTGAATCAAACAAGGCATACACCAAGGTAGAAAACAAGCAAAGGGTACCTCGAACGACATCTGGCTCACCTGGGGATGGCAACGCTAGAGCATGAAGCTGACCACAACCTCCTCCACGGCCTCTCTGACCCTGATGAAGACCACCCCATGACCGCGCTCTGCTCTCTGAGGACGGGGAGTGTCATGGGGATGTCCTCTGCCTACTCCATCTACCCTATGGTGATCTAAAGCTGGTGCAAACTGCTGCTGATGCCTCGACTGGAACTGCCTCAATGGAGGAACCTGAAGTAGAGCGCCCAGTGCACGATGACTGCTCTGAAAAGTCGGGCACTCCCACTGTTGATGACCATGACCACCACAAGAAAAACAAGTGCATGATCCCTTGGCATAGGCCTAAGATTTTCTGCCTCTAGAGAAACGAGATGGGAAGGGATGGGAACTACCCCCAAGTGAACGGAATCTCTTCTACCCTGAAAAATGGCATCCCCAGACCACATATCTGCTTCATGAGGAATCATGATGATTTCCCTCTCATGACGATTCGTTCCTAGACAAAGTCCTCTCAACAACATCTTCCCTCACCAGCACCTCAAGATATGTCTTTAGCATAAATGGGGTGACCTGGCGGTGGATCTCTGGACACAAAGCCTCCTCAAAATGCCTTGCCCTAGCCTCCTCATCTGGTAATAGGTTTGAAGCATATCATAGAAGGTTCCTGAAACGGATTCCAAACTCTCGAACACTGGAGCTCCTCTATCGAAGGGTAAGAAGCTCATGGCGACTGGACGCCTTCGCAGTCGAAGAAAGAAACTCGACTCTAAACCTATCTCAGAACTCCTCGCATGAGATCGCTGACTCCTCACGATCACCGAGGAACAAGAACCACCACTACCTCGTTGCTCCACGCAGCATCGTCACAACCAAGGACACCCAGTGTTCCTTCTGAGCACGAATCGAACTGAAGACTATCTCGACCTCCTCCAACTAGTCTTCTGTGACTGCATCTAAAACAGATCCCTCATACTTCTGTAGAATCTGGCGCTGAAACTCTCAGAATGTCTTCCTCCAAGTTTCATCGTCATCAACCTCTACCCGATGACGATCTACTGGAACAACCTGCTAGACATCTTCTGCGCAAACCTGACGAGAACTTCAACCTGAATCCATACCTATAAAATAAAAATTGTTAGAGCTCCTAAGCCTGGAATATGGAAGACTCAACATTAATTAATTAATTGTTTTCTTTTATTAATTTTAGGTTCACCTATCCCAAGGTATACCCATTCAAACACATGCACAAGGAAGAATGATGCATGATCCTTTCCTAGGTCTCTACCCTGAAACCAGTATCACTTTGTTTAGTTTCCATTGTAAACTTAAAGGTCTGTACATAAGATCATAGGGGGCCCTAAACAGCTATGTCTCAGTCGGTCTCTAGTGTTTACCTCACTTTCTAAACTTGAATGACATTGTTGCCCTACCAACCCATGCAACCTCACGTGTGCCTAACTCCAAACTCTATCCTATCCCTCAACCAGACCTCTGATACCACTTTGTCACGACCCCCTCCCCACAAAGTGTACCCCTCCTAGGCTGGCAATGTGAGAAGGAAGATAATGACCCCCCAAGTCCTGCCCCCAGTAGGCCCCGGGTTGGTGAATAGAACCGAGTGTATAGTAAACACACAAATGGGAGGCATTACCCTCTAAGAGAACACATGCAGAAGAGAGAGATAAGATAGACACCAATCAACTCCAATTCAGAAATGAAATATAAAAGAAACCCAAGTACATATATGAAATTTCATGCAAAAGTTCTACAACTGAAAGGGAAAACTAAAAGTACACAAAAGAATGTAAAACGGCAGCGACCACAAGCCCGGACAGCTCCTCCAACCACAAGATAGTAGTAACTAGCTTGATCTCCAACCTTCTCCAAGTGACCTGAAAAAACAGTTTATATATACATAGGGTGAGTATAACAGTATACTCAGTAGGATCCTCCCCAAGCCTCTCATGGAAAAGTAAAGAAAGCATGCTAAAGCCCAGTGAACAACAAGTGAAACTAACTCGTCACCTAGACAGGTATACTAAGTTCCCAACCTCACCATGGACACTCTCGCCAAGTAATGCATACAAGAATATAGTATATAATGAAAAATATCAAGGGTACCCCGTTACTACTTCCCCACTAGTTTGCCGCTTTTCCCCAACGACATACGTCCTGTTCATCCCTCTCCAAAGACTTGCCCGTATAAACTTTGCTAAGCTCCACAATATGCACTACGTGCACCACAAAGGCTTGCCCGCAGACACCTGGGCGAAGCACCACACCATCCTCAGAACCAAAAGTAACCAGGTAGTTTCCGGGAGCCACCACAACTCGTATAATGTGTATCATACGTCAGGTATTAAACCTCAAGCCATCACATCCCATACGCTGAGTAAGGATCCTCAAGCCATCATGGCCTATACACGTTACACCTATAGTAGTCCATAGGATACTATATCCAGAATATATGTGTGTGAAATAACCACAAGCCATTATATCCCTCTACACACATATATGGGGAAAACTAACTGATGTGCCAAAGGCACTAGTATCTACCAAGAGAAGAGAGCGGGGCTAAAGGGGTAGTCATCCATCCAACCTCTCATCAGAATGTTGGGGAAAACACCCCCCAGGGCTCAGAATCCCCTGGGTGTCAGTTTACCTTACCGAAAGGGTGGAGTAGCTTATAGAAACACAAAAAGTACAGAATATATATATATAACTCACATTCACAATATGGGCATTACCTAGTCTTAGATACAACTGCAGCTAACATCTCTCAGACTCCAGGCTGCTAATTCTAAGACTAGGTATCCTATAAGCACACAAACATTTGATGAGCTTTGTTAGATTACTCCATTCTCATTTTATCAGTTCCATTGAACGTTAATTAATTCTTTAAACATTAATTAACCATGAAAAATTCCACATTAAACTGAATTGGCATCACATTCAAAATCGACTACTCCTTTTAAGATTCACATCACCTTTAAATTCCAGTATCTCCATCCCTGTGGATTATTACCATTTAATCAATCTTTCATTACAGAATTACTTTCCCATATTCCCAGGTATTCTAGAAAGGCATCCTATGCTACTAAACACAAAGGGGGCTCAACACGGTGAGTAGATATACTACCCGTCGAGTCTTTGCCGCCTATAACAAGAGCATAGACCCATTCTTCCTCGAGAGACTAAACACAGAAAGCACGTGGCATACCCCGCGTGTATTCGCCTCCTTTGGAAGGAGGGTAAGCAAGACCAGCTACCTTGAGCAGTGGGGAAAAGTAAATCATATAAACAACCAAACAAAACCACCAACATCCTGCCATCACACCCATCCCATACCATAATCCTTGGTGTCCTTCCCGACACCCACATGAATAAGCTGATGCATCTCACCACCCTAGGCATCATCCGCTGCCACAACCAAAAGTACCCATGCCTGAACATATCACAACAGCCATCCATGCTCACATCACAGCACAAGCAGTAAGAAAACACAACATCACATCAATGGGATCTTGACCCTTTAACAATCAAGAGGGTAACTCAGAACCCTTTACGAAATTCTCACACAATATGTTCTTTAATCGATATTGAATTAGCAGATTTTTTATTCTTAGGTTCCAATTATGGGAGACCTAATCAATAAGATATCACAATTAAATAACCACTCTTACTACCCTAATTTGATTAACCTCAAATTAAAACAACTACAATAATGACAACAACCAGATTCATTTACATGCCTCTTTATCTTTAGCCAATTAATTAACAATTAATTCCGGCTTTACGTTCAATGTCAATTTCCATCAAGAACGAACAACTAATCAAAGAAATCATAGATATCACTCTATCTGGCAAAACATGAGGCAAAACATTATCACGGTACAAAGCAACAACATGCGATCAACCAATTCTTTTAATCAGGTTCAAGTATTTAATTAGGTCAATTTCATTGTGATCCAAAGGGATTAATCATGATAATTATACGATTGCACATATACAATTAGTAAAGCCACGAATCCACTACCTCGAAAAGTTCTTGACGTCCTTTATCCACACAACGGGTCACAATCCTCCTCTCACAACAACTTATAGGGATGATTGACCGACACAGCTCGGTTGCATCCAAAATAGAGCAGAACCAATCAGAGGATTATGGTTTGATTGTGAATCTCCTACAGGAACGATTGAAAGGTTCTAGTGTCGCTTAGCCAAGAACAAAGAGGAAGAATAAGGGAGGATGATATATCGTTCCTTTTTGAATATTTAATGAGGAGACGGTTTATGATCTTGTTAATTATCCATTAAAAACGGATCACATTAACCCACGCAGTTTGACCAAGTAAATACATCCTGGCCTTAGGAATAATTAATATAGGATTTAGGGCCTTTGAATCAGCCATAGAGTCCTTAAAATAAGGCTTTAAATGTATTTTACGTCAAAAGAAATGTCAAAAGGGGCGAAACTATTGGAAGCTGGAAACACTGTTCATATACTCAAAATTTGGCAAAGGAAAGAATATGTGACACTTAGAAGGTCACTGTTCTGGAAACACTGTTCACAAATGTGAAATTTGGAAAAGGAAAGAATAGGTGACACTTAGAAGATCACCGTTCTGGATACACTGTTCACAAACATGAAATTTGGAAAAGGAAAGAATAGGTGACTCTTAAATGGTCACCGTTCTAGAAACACTGTTCACAAACGTGAAATTTTGCAAAGGAAAGAATAGGTGACACTTAGAAGGTCACCGTTCTGGAAACACTGTTCACAAACTTGAAATTTGGAAAAGAAAAGAATAGTTCGCCATTAGAGCTCACCTTTCTAGAATCATTGTTCACAGAACTCAAAATTTCGAAAAGGAATGAAAAGGTTACCGTTAGAGCTCACCGTTCTGGAAACACTGTTCACAGAACTCAAAACATGGCAAAGGAAAGAATAGGTCACCATTAGAGCTCACCATTCTTAAAACACTATTCACGGAAATCAAAATTTATCAAAGGATAGAAAAGGTCACTGATGGACCTCACCGTTAGAGGTTACCGATAGAACCTCACCGATAGAAACACTATTCAAGTCTACCGATAGAACACTATTCAAGTCTACCGATAGAAGGTCACCGATAGAACCTCACCGATAGAAACACTGTTCACCTACCAATACTGTTCATAAAACTGGAAACACTTTTCACAGAACTAGAAATTTGGAAAAGTGTTGGGGATATGTCATCTTAACCTCCCGGAACACCTCCAACACCACATTTTCACAAAGTAGTTGACTGGAGAGGTCCGAGCCATTACATCTGAGGTCACCGCATTCTTATGTTTTATTTTCCCTGGATCCCAAGAAGTGTTTTATGTTTGAGATGCAGGGTTAAGCTAAGGGAACAATGGAATTCTCAAAGGGTTATTTATTTTGTTGTTTGTTGGAAAGTGTAATGTAACGTTCATGTATGTAATCTATTTTCCAAGACTGCTAAACTGATCGGTCTTTTAGGACTTGATTCCTTGTAATCATGACAATGTATTAAAATATGCAACAACTCTAGGAATAGAGGGTCGGGGCGTTACATGAGGTGTTGTATTTTAAAGGGTAGAGAGTGATTTTTTTGAATATTATGTTAATTGGATTATTATTTTCTATCAATAAAGCCAATATTATTTATTATTGTCACTATATATATTAAATGGTTCCAATGACTTCAAAAATGGGTTTATTATATCAACCATGACAAAAAAATATTTTATTTAGCTTATAATTTCAAATATCATATTTTACCGTATTTTACTATTCACCAAAAAATTCAACTATTTTAGAAAAATACCCAAAATTCACCATAATTATTTTTTATTTTTAGATTTGAAAAATGAAATCCATTTTATGAAATTATTTTTCCAAATATTATAACTCTAATTTTTAAATGAAATCCTGATTTATTTGAAAAATATTAATTTTAATGTTATTATTAATTTTATAACCCTTTGGAAAATTACTTATGATATCATAAGATTATATTATAATTATAATGAAACATAATATTAATTTATAAACCCAATTTTAAAATTAATAATTTCTTTCAAATCTATATATTTTTTATAAAAATTCAAATAAAACATTTAAGTTTTTCAAAATGAAAAAAACAATTATATTATCATTTAAAACATTTCTATACAGAAATCATTATATAAATATGTCATGTTCTAATTTTATAAGATGCCTAAATTTTATTTTACATTTTCATTGGTGAGTTTAGTACTCTAAGATCATGTTATTATTCATAACATTCAGAATACTATTCTAATAGTTCAATTTCTATTCTATGGAGAATATTTTTAACGATTATATGGTTTCCATTACATTCTATAAATAAACAAGATATCATTCAATATTCATTCACATATATTTAATAAATTTTATTTCATTTTTAAAATTCATATTGTGTTTCTAATAATCTCTTTCATTTTTATAATTTTTTTTCATTAGTGTGGTTATTTTGGTGGTCTAGTAGAACTGAATTTTTCTATCATTATTATATAATTTTATATTATAGCCCCATTAAAGAAATATTAATTCTTATGTCCATATTCTCTTAATTTAAAATTAAAAATAATTTAATAGAATCTATTTTTCACTATCATATAGTGTTTGTGCATTATATAATATTATATTACTAAATATGACAAAATTATATATTCATAAGGGAAATCCCATTTATATATTATGGGTCATTATAGGGATCACCCAATGACTATGTATCTAAGGGTAGAGTGTGTCTACTATGATTACATGGGTATTTCATTAGGTCACAGAGTTTTAAGGGGAATGAAGAATGGCCTTGGTTGGGTTCCTAGGGATAATTGGGAGGCATTAGAAGCTTCAGGTTGAGTGTTGATGGGAAAGATGACTGAATGTTTTTAGACACACTAGGAGCTCACTTCTAATTTTTGAGGCTATATTATGTGTATATAAAGATTGTAATAATTCCTTTAGGACTTTATGTATGTAATGAGGTGATTTTTTTCTAGGTGATGGGCTCAGAAATCTCCCTTTGGAGATGTGAGATGAGACCAGGGTGAGGGTCATGGGAGTTGATTGGGATTTGGAATTAGGATGACAAGGGGGTTTTCATGGGAATTAAACCCTAATTATAGGGGCCATGGTCAAGTATATTTTATGTCTTGGGATAGTCCCTCGTTATTGTGACCACAATCATTGAGGGACATGGAATGGTTTAACCAAACCATGGGGTCTAGGTCTGGATGGTCCTTCAATCTGTGATATCCTCAAAGGGTGAAAAATGTGAGTTGGTATCAATGAAAAGAGATCATAATTAATTTGAAGGAACCATTGTGAAAAATAATGGGTGATACATTACTTGTATGGGATGAGGGTATGTGCCTTGAGTGTCTAGTACACTGTGATTAGTCAATGTGCTATGAAATGTCATGTAGGCATCGTATGTGTTTCATGTTCATGATGTAACCTCCTCATTGTATGTAGGAGATGTTTTACTGTAGTTGAGTTGACCTATTTAAATTATTTATTTATGGTTCATTGTACTTGATTATCACCCTCTACATTCGATGTGGATGGGTATATATGCTAGGGTATAATGTTTATTGACTATGCGAGGAAGGGTCAGTGTTCATGAATTGGATCTTTCTCTGAGAGGCTTGGGTTGAAGACCAAATTAAGGGAATGGTTATGAGATAAATGGACATTTCCTTGGTAATCTTGGGTTTATGACCTACCATGAAAGGGTTGGGTCATAGAATGTCATGAGACAAGATCAATGGACCATGCCTAGAGTGATAAATTAGTGGGTTGGGATGTAAATGTATGATCATGACTTGTATCTTCAGGTATTGGGTTTATCTTTGGACACATTCTTTACATGTGACTTCAAGAAAAGTAAAATCAACTGTTACAGTGGTTTTAGGTGATGATTTAATTATGTCATGTAACTCATATAGGTATGGTCAGTCGTCATTGGGACCGGTTTAAGAATGGTGTCCTGATGGGCATGTCTATCTCATCAAGTGTGGTGGTAGCCTGGTTAGCGTAGGAAGAATCTACATGAATTTTTATTTATATTATTTATTTTCTTTGTGAATAAAAATGTATATGATTGAATATATTATTATTTCGTGGTAATACCAGACTAACTTATCTTCTAACATCCTATAGAAGTATATTGGTGCATGTGAAATCATTATGCCTTATTTTTAGGTTAGAGTTCCAAATGTGCAGTGGATCAGGATGGGGTATCTAAATGGTTATTAGAAACTAGTATGAGGATTATGGATGGTAGTAGAGCCACTTTTTTAGTTTTCTCTTTTATATGGTAATAATAAGGTAGGTGATCAATTTTAATTTTGTATGACAACATCATGTATAATATTATATGTGTTGATTTATTTTTCATACTCTGATGTGGTTGTTGTTTGGATGTTTATTATTATTGATTATTGTGATATCCATGGAATAGTATCCAAAATTAATTTCTTTGTCCCTTGTTGCAAATTATAATCCTTTCACATATTGGGATGTGCACTCAAGGCCTTGTGGAACCTTGGATCGGATGTCTGTTTTGAGCTGGGGCATCACAATTTTATATCATAGCATTTTTTTATGATTTTATGAAAAACATAGTCTTGTATTATATGAATGTGATTGATGTTGTGAGTAATAGAAGACTAGTGCATCAATTACAATTTTTTATATGAAAATCACATTCCTAGGGAATTGGATTTATATTTTTAATATTTTTTGTTTTTGTTGTTTGATTTCACTTGGGTGATGCCCTTTATTTTTAGATATATGAATTATGAGTTTTCTCATTAGATAAATGGTAATATTCCCATGTTTGGCCATCAATATTATGAAAATATTATTCACATAACAAACATGTTCTTTCCTATTGGTTTTTTAAATAGAGGTTTCATTTTTTAATGTTATAACAAAAACATGTATAACATTCCCCGTATAACATATTGGTAACATTATACTCACCTGAAAAATGAGGTATTACGTATTGATGGTAGTTCATGTTGATCTTATGGTGAGAGATTATTTGGTGATGGTAATACAATCCCTTCATCAATGGATGTATGGAGACCCATCATGAGTTGGTGTATGGATTTGATTCCTTGTTAGTGGGACCCTAATGGGGTTAGTACATGAATTTTGTACCTTATTAATGATGTAAGGATAAGTATGAGTATCCTTGAGGACATATTCTTGGTCACATAAAGTTTCCACAATAACCTATACTTGGTTTTACCATATATATTCTTGGTGGAATTGTACTTAAGCGAACCAAAAAACTGACAAAAAACATAGTAAATTCTTTGAGTTTGGTATTGATTAGTGTTATTGAGGGAATTATCAGTTGGTTTCCATGACCTATTTTTATCAGTTTGTAATTATGATAGTGTAGTTTGTGTTTGGTAAAATGTTCATGTTTTGGAATGATGCCGGTACAATGGGTGAAAATGCGGTTAATCATGACATGAGTGAGGTGTTGTGGGCTAGGGGATGAGATGATATAAAATGGGGTATGGTATGTAGATTTTACATGAGATCATGGGTCCTGTGAGACATGAATAATTGGAGCATGAGTTAGTTCTATGATTTGGTTTTATGGGAGAGAGAAACAATTGGTATTATGTGATATAGGTGTAAATAGTGGGTAAAAACACGTGAGAGTGTTCTTAGAGGATCTCACGTCCTTGGAGGAGGTTCATGAGTGTTAGCATGAATTTTTAGGGAAAGGTCTTGGAGTATAAAAGAATGGTAATTCTAGGTATCTATGGTTCCCAATTGAGATTCCAATAATGGATAGTCTATGTATAGGTCTATTGAGATATGATTAGGTATTGGTTGAGACCAAGTGTCACTATGATGGTTCTATAATAGTAAGTTACTTGAGAACATGGTGTAATGGGGTGTCTAATGATAATGCAATATATCCATTAGTGATGGGAGGTGATGTAATTAAAGGTTTAAGGTACCACGGTATGGTAAATATGAGTGAATTACTTGTCATTAATTGTTAAGGAGGTGTTGAGAACATTAAGGGTCGGTGATGAAGGAGCGCTGTAAGAGAAGCTATATAATTGGGAGAACAATATTTTTGGTTGATATATTTTTTTGACTCTCGATCAAGAGTGGGTTGACCACATTAGGTCATTTTTTTGGTTAATGGATCGATCATAAGCTATAAGGGTTTAGGATTTTGGTTCGATATAATGGTGATAATGATTCTAATATCATGGGAGTATCATATCGATCCTGGGTGAACTACTATCTTGTTAGAAGAGTTGTGAGTGTGATGAGATTGGTCAATGTATGTTTGTGGTGTAATCAAGTTATTATTGTATGGGTGGATCCTATGTGATGTGGTTACTTAGGTAATGCTATATTTGGAGTTTGAATGTGATTTTGGGTGAATCGGTCTGTTTCAATTATTATCTGTGTTTTTATGGTTTGATCTATGATTAAGTCGAATATGTGGGGTTTCCATGATTAGGGTAAGCGCTTGGAAGCCAAATAAAATGATAGGGGATCCAAACACATAATTACACCCAGTTTTAGGGTGAAAACATTGTTCTGGGAATTTAGATAATCTCTTATTTCAACTTTGAGTTATGGGAAATGTGATCCAGAATGGTTGTGTGGTAGCACATCAACGAGTGTGGCTGAGTGATTTCTGTAAAATTTAAATAGTGATCTAAGTGTTTGTTTAATATTTTTTTGATGTGGTGAGGTAGAAATAACATCAAAAACATTGTTTGAGATGCTATTGGTGGCTCAATAGACTACAAGATGAGAGTTTTTAGTATGCTATTCTTATAGTGTGGAGTACAGTGGTTTGAAATCAGACCTCATGAGAAGATCCTCATGTTAGGGAACACTATGTGCATTAATATGAAATGGTTTAAGAGACTATGGTTTATCTATAGATACAGGAGTTTTGAGAATGGTTTTTATGTAATAATGGGTTCTGAGGGAGGGAAAATGGCTTAGATTCTAGTGAATAATTTGTTTGGTGTTTATAGATTAACAACAGAAGCATGTTTGACATTCAATGATATAACATGGTGAGTTAACTGGTAATTAAAGACTGGGGTATGTCTTGAGACATGGTTCAATGGTTACCATGGATTATTAGGGATAAGAATCATTATAGTGGTGAGTTTTTAAGACCTTCTGATTTTTCAGGTCATTACATTTTGGGTAAAGATTGAATTTTGATCTGGCTAGCGGTTCAGTTTGTGAACCAAAACTAAATCTTAGTTTTTGAGTGTTTATGCTTCCATAAATGATGTTATTAGATGTGTAATAAGTTTTGGTGGTGGCATTGGTTTCTTGGGTGGATGTTGAAGGAGGTTTTAGGATAACAAAAACTAAATTTGTAGTGGCTACAACCACTTAGAGTGACCATAGAGGTAACACAATGAATGGGGTTAGTCATGGGTGAATCCCCTCTATCACAAGTATTAAAAGTTGTGTACTCATTTTAAGAATTGAAATTTTAGGGGGGGGGGGTAGTGATTCCCATTATTAAATCCATGAATCATGACAATGTGGTTTTTTATGGTAGGGACACATTGGTCTTTTCCAGGCCACAGGTCTCAGGATTTTATGGGGTTTGGGTGTCGGGAGAATGTTGTATTGTCTAGTAACTGCTTCCCTGTCCCTCTAATTCAACCCCTTTGGTGGGGGATGGTTTTGGTGGAATTTCGATGGTGATTCAATGTAGTATTTTCTGTTAGTATTGTCTTTTGGTTCCCCATTTTCCTCTTATTTTGTGATGTTATTTGGTTAGGGTTATGGTGTTGATTTCAACAAATCATGGGGGAATCAGTTGAGGATAATAGATATTTTTCTTATTATGCACCGAGCACATACCATGGAAATATATTCATTCCATATCATGTTATTTCCATGAAGGTACATCATCTGGTGAAATTATTTATGGGTTTTTAATTAAAATAAATTATTTTGAAATTAACTAGGCATTTAGTAATAGGTATGATTGTTGGGACGGTTTTATAGTTATTCTAGGGATCTTTTATGTGTGATCGGTTTCTTTTTTGGGGTGAGGGGGACACCATATGTGTGTTTAAAAAATTATTCCTATTTATATAATTAACAAAAAAATTTATTATAAATTTTTATAAATAATTATTTCTTTTTAATTCATCAATCGGGTTCTTGGGATGGTTGATGAGGCTTGATTAGAATGGGCATGGTTCAACAGAAGTTGGTGAGGGGATAAGTCTGACTTTGAGGTTATTTGTACGCATAAAAAAATTTCACATGTATGTTTATACATGAGTGAGAATGTATGTTTATATACATAATTGGTTTGGGTGGAGATACGTGTTAATAGAGAGAGAGAGTACAGTCGGTAGAAAATAAGATGGAATTGATCTCCTATAATGAGAGTAAGTTATTTTTAGCACTTGTGGTGTTCAAGATCACCTAAAAGCTATGTTTCCAAGGTGTTGGAGAGTTATATATGTTTTCATAGGGCCTTGGGAAGGTCTCTGGGTATAACGGAGAATGTGGAATTTCCTAGATTTGTTTGTAGGGTTAGTGGGAAGTTATGAGAATCTTGGGTACAACTGTTGATGAGAAAGATGACTGGATGTATTAAGGGTTACAAAGAACTCCCTCATGATGTTTGAGGTGATCCATAGTTTATGTGGGGAGTAGGGTAAGTACTTCTAGATTTAGTGTATTCATTGGGGATTGTTTTCCTCTAGGTGATGGGTTGAGAGATCACGCTTCAAGAATATGAGATAAGACCCTATTGAAGGTCATTTGAGTTGATCAGGGTGTGGAATTGGGAGAACAAGGGGTATTTTCATGGGTATTTGACCCCACCAGTGGAAGAAAGGGAATGATATAGATGAAATATTGGTACAACCCCTTGGTAGTGAGACAAAGATCATCGGTTGAATTGGAGCATTGATTGAATTGGTGAGGTTTTACCAGGCAATGGGGTCTTTTCGGGATGATCCCTTAGGATGTTATGTTACTAAAGGGTGACATTGGTGGGTTCATACTAATTAGTTGAGGATGTGATAGTTAGGGATGACCAAATGAATGAATTAACAGAAAATACATGATGTGTTCATGATTAGGGGCTTTGTCACAAGTGACTAGTGCCCTGAGATCAGTCGGTGAGTTGTGTGACGATTTTAAGGCCCATCTTGTAACACGTGTTCCTAATTTTGAATCTCTAATGTATATTAGGATGGTTTAGTTTTCATTGGAAAAACACACTAGATTCCAATGATATAGATAAGTGTTCTTGACTATGAACTCTATAGTTTCTACAGTGATATGTCTAAGGTATTTTTAGTGACCTCCCATGAATATGTGGGGATGGGTCCGTGTGTATAAATTATAACATGCCATGAGAGTCATGGGTCAAGGACAACCTTGGGGGAAGGTTCATATGCTAAGTGGAGCTTTCCTTAGTAGGTTTGTCTAGTGGATTATCTGTGAGAAAGTTGGTACATGGTATGACATGATAAATCACTGATAGACCCTAAATTGAGTTTTTTTAGAAAGGTGGAGACTCAGTCGAAGACCAAGGAACAATTTATTGAATAAAGAAAAAAATTACATGAGTCTGAATGATAGAATCTTATTACCATCATTATCATAAAAAGGGAGAAAATCACCATGAAAATCATCCATCCATGTAATGCCATTGTTGAATCCCTTGTAATCATGACCATCAACTACCATTCTTACTTCATGAATGGCATTATTGGCAATGTAGTTGATTTCCATGAGCAAATCAAGATAATTCATCCAATTGGATGTAAGTGGCCATGCAAGGTGCACCACACCCTTCCAAATAGATTGGAAAATAGTGGTTGAATCACTTTCAATCCAAATATTTCTCTAAACAATTTTTTGAAAATTCAATGTCATGGATCACCCCCATCATTTTTGCTTTTGGAGACGATGTCGTACCACACCCGCTAAAGAATCATCTATGACAATAGATAAGATAATCTTTAAAAATAGAATCACATCTTATAAGACCTGGGTTTCCTTTAGAGTAACCATCACCGTTCACTTTGATCCATCCAAAAAGTGGGGCTTTCTATAATACCTCAAAGGTGTGTCTAGTATATCTGTACAAATCAACAATCTTATGTTGGTGAAGGATCTCAAAGCCACCAACATTGTTGTCATAATAGTCTTTCTGAATCGAGGGAGCATCATGAATGGTAGTGAGAATCTACATCCTACCATCATTAAACCTGAATGAGAACTTATTATGAAGAATATTATTTATATCATACCTGATCACATGGAGGAGAATATAAATAACAGTCAAGAAAATATTATTGATTTTTTTGAGAAGATTCAAGATATACACAACTCTAAAATTAAGATCTAATAGAATCACATAGTAACAATGTGCAACAAAATATGTCTATAATGTAATTCCAAAGAGCTGAAACAGTAGCACATGATAGAAATAGCTAATTAGTATCTTCTCTATGTTGGTTTCACAAGTTAGGTTTATAGAAAATATGGATCCCAAAAGATTGCAGACAAACATCAGTGGGGACCCTGTTATGAGTAGTACTTTGAATAAGAGTATGTCGTGAGAGATCAATCCAAGGTTTCATAATATATTTCAACCAACATAACCTAGAATCAGAATTAATGAAATTTTAATAGTAAAAATTATAGGAATCAAGAACAACATTATATGCAGGTTCACAAATAAAAAAATCCTCGGAGTTGGAGAAGGGGTAGTTTTCAATAACAAGATTGATGCTATTAGGAAGGTTAATGATGTGATAATTAAAAACATCCATTATGGTGGAGTTGGTATTATCAAGAAAAGAATTGGGAGGTTTCATGGAGATTAAAGGATAACTAGTACAGTTGTCAAGACAAAAATTCATGGAAGAATTAGTAAAAACCATCCATCTAGAGTTATTCATAATGTTGGTAAAATATTTACTAATGGATGACCAGATGGAAGAAGTGATGTAGTTCAAATTTCCATTATTATGTTTAGTAATGAATCATTTTTTATAGAAATAAGTAGAATCAGAGCTATTATGAAGCAACCTTCAGGCCAACCTATCCTATAGAGTCGTATTAAAGAGTTTAATATTTTTGATTCCAGGACCACACTTGTCTAAATGTTTACAACAAGTATCCTAAGGGATGGTTTCAAGCATTATTCCGGTCCAATTTCTTTTAATTAAAATGTTACTTTTCTTAAGGATACCCGCATTCCATTTGTAGACCTTCATTGAGTATATCTTTTTCTAAGCGATTATAGATTTCACAAGGAAAATTATTCTAGCCATAGATATGGATTTACCCATCCAAGAAGAAAGTTTATTGGTAATTTTATTAACCATGATTTATATGTAACAAGATTTAGGCCTTCCCCAAAAGATAGGAACACTAAGATAACTGAATGGGAAAGAATATTCCTAGATTCCTATGTAATTAATGATATTACTTTTTCTGTTAGAGGAAAAAAAATTCTCAAAAACACAAAGTGTTTTCTCCAACTTATAGATTGACCATTTATTTATTCATAATGCGACATGGCATTTTTAAGATTTTGTATATTCCTTTTATCAACTTAGAAGAACAGGATATTGTCATCAGCATATAAAAGATGTTTGGGAACATTTCATTTTCTAGAAGCCAGAATTGGTTTAATCTTCTTTTGATAAAAAATTTGAGTGATAAATCTTCTTAAGTAATCTTCTGCCATGGTAAAGATAATGTAAGAAAGGGGATCCCCTTGCCTAATCCATTTTGTGTATTGAAAAAATCCCTTAGGGGAACCATGGACAAGAACAGAGATAATGGATGAATTGAACAAATTACATATCATACTGATTAAAAATATATTAAAACCGAAGATTTTGAGAACCTTGAAAATGAAATTCCAATCCATGTTATAAATTTTTTTCTTAATGTCAGGTTTAATGGAAACACTACCTGCTCTAGTAACTTTTTTTTAAGATGTTAGTAAATTCAGAGGCAAGACAGATGCAATCCTGAATTGACCAACCATTGATAAAACCAAATTGATTCCAAGAAACAATTCTATTACAAATGGAATTAAGTCTATTATAAATGAGTTTAGAGATAATTGTGTAAATGGTATTAACAAGAGAAATAGGATGAAAAATATAAATATTAGAAGCATTGTCCACTTTAGGAATAATAGTAAGGAATTGGGAATTTGAGCCATGTGGAATAATACCATTAGAAAAGAATGCTTTGGAATGTTTTAAAGCATCCAAATGAATAATCTCTCAATAATGTTGGAAAAAACCATTGTTAAAACCATCAGGACCCAGACACTACCAGGATTAAGGCTAAAGATAGTGTCTTTGACTTCATGATCAAGAGGGTTGCTTAAAAGATAGTCGGTGTCTTTTCCAATCACCATATTAGGAATGATATTAGGAAAGATATCTTTTCTAACACCCATACCATTGAACAAATTATGAAAATAAGAGATTATGTGATTAGAAATATCTTCCACAGTGTCAAGGATGGTGTCATCATATCTGAGAAAAGCTAAAGGTCTATAGACTTTTCTAATTATTTAGAGAGAATTTTAGAACTTTGTATTCCTATATCCATCCGAAATCCATTTAGTTTTGAAGATTTTATTTCACATTTTATCTTTGAGAATCAGAAGAGAGTTGAGTTTTAGAGAGTTATTGATTTCTAGTTGAGGATCCAAAGAGAAGTTAGAGCAAGTATTGGAGTTTTGAATTTGAGTAAGCTTAGTTTCGAGAGATGATATGCCATTGTTTAGTAGTAACTATTTGGAATTACACCAACCCTTTATGAATTACATAAGGTGCTTTAGTTTAGTGATTCAAGCAGAAGAATCATTATGATTCCTCATGCATTTCAAATAGTTTTTGATAATGTTACTACATTTAGGATCTGTAGTCCAAGAATTATTGAATTTGAAATAAAGTGTGGGTTTAATACTCTTGGTGAAATTAATGGCAAGAATGGGATGATGATCCGAGTTCGTCTTAGGTAATGAAATTCTAGATATGGAGTCCCATTTATCAAGATAAGGAATATTGGTGACGTCCCTATCAAGTTTTCTAGCCCCTACCCTACTGTAGTTTCTTCTATACGAAGTGAGCATATCACCAGTGAGATTGATTTCAATAAGATTACAATCCTTAATTGAATATTTTAATTCTATTGAAGAGATAGAAGAATGTAATGGACAAATTTTTTCATTGGAGGTAAGAAGTACATTGAAATCCCCAATCACAAACCAGTGTTCATGGATAATGTTAGCAGGAATATTAAGATCTTTCCAAAGAGGTCTTCAATATTGGTATCTTTTCATAGTGTATATCATAATGCAAAAAGAGTGTAAAAATACCTACCCTAATTCTTCGAGTATGTGATGGGTAATGGTTTCAGTGTCATGAGGTGATGATTGGATTCCAACCTAGAATGAAAACAGGTATGTTTGGGCATCATGGTGGCCCGATGGGCCTGTGTATGTCATTGAGCATTTTAGTATACTGGTTAGAGCACAAAAATAGGATAAAAATTTAAATTTTTATTATTTAATTTCCTCATGCATACACACACACATAAATATTTATATTAGGGGTTCATGTTGAGACACTACAGATTAATATTCTCACACCATGCACTGGAATATTGATTCACATATATACCTTATGTCTTCTTTTTATGTTAGAGAACATGATGCATAGTGGAATAGACTAGGGAATAATAATGGGAATTATAGATTGGTATGGGGACTGAGGATGATAATAAATCCTATTATATTTTTTAATTTAATTTACCTTGTATATGGGATTGAACCAGTAGTCATGTAGTGTATGTTTTGTTTGAAAACATCATCTATGATATAGGGTATGTTAATTTATTTTTTATACTCTGATGTGGTTGTTATTTGGTTAATTATCATTATTGATTACATTAATATTTATGTAATATTCTCCCCATTTAATGTATTAGGCATTCACTATTAGCTATCATCCTTTGGTGTATGGAGATGCATGATTGAGTACTTGTGAACCTCGTCTATAATAGGCATTCCAAGTCAGAGCATCACAATAAATTAAAAAATCAGAAAAATATAATATTTAATATTAAAATTAATAATTATTCATAGTTATTTATCATTAATTGTTTGAATGAAAAGTTACATATTTGATAAATTATTTAAACAATGTAAAAATGAGTTTTAAAAAATTAGATCTGATCATGGTTTGAAAACTAATAATATGATAATTTAAATGTTTAATTCATACATATGAATAGTTCATATACATAATGCTTATATTTTAGATAAAATATAATTATGTGAAATTAAATATAATGGAAAAAATTAAGGAGTTCATATTTATAATAAATAAAAAGTGTTTTTGAGTTATTTAAATCATGGAATGTTTATAATGAATGGATAAATTATAAAGTGGTTATAATTAGTTTATTTATTAATTATTAAAAAATAGTTTATCCTATGTTTATATATATATATATATGATATATTAATTTATTTAATTAATCCCTTATTTATTATTCTTGGATATAATTTATATATTATGAATCGATGTATTCTATAGTTTAAATAGTGATACAGATTTTATAAATTTTCATACATTTATATAAGTTGTTACATACGAATTATGATAACTGATCTAATTTTTTTCCTACTGGATTGTAATAATTTATGAGAATGATTATGAATTTTGGTTATAGTTTATTCAAATTAGACAATATATTTTTGATTGAATTGAGGTCTCCCTTTAGTAAAGTATCCTTAGGTAGTGGGACTTTTGGTCAATCTTCTCATTGGATTGGAGAAATATATATTTTCTAAATTAGTTGGGGATGGATATTAGTTTATTTAATATTATTCTTATAGGGATTAAAGATTATATATCAATATAGTACTTAACATGAAATGGTTTCATGTAACTTATTCACAAGAGTCATTTTCATATGTATAAATATTATTGTCTTCAAATTTAGTTTAGTAATACAATCAATGAGTTTGGTAAAGAGTTACACCTCAATATGGTTTGAAAATATTTTATTTAGTGTAAGGAATAATATTTCAAGCTATATATTTAAAAATATTCAAATATTTAAATGGAATAATATTAGATCATATGGTGAGATAAAATTCCCCTAAAATACTATGTGTCAGATTCCTTCTATGTAAATCAGGTGTCAAGACATATATTTTCAACTAGGTAGGTTTATATAAAGTAGGGTGACAAAGGATTATCTTTTTTATGTTATAGTGGAAATTTTAACCATAAGTGTTAGGTAAGAAAATCCTACTTTGATATTTGGGTTACACATAGCTTAGAAACCCCAGGAGTTAATATACCAAGCGAATGACGTTCAGTCTACCTATTTGACATGATTAACTATTGATCATTCAAGAGTAATAGATGATATGATTGGGTTGATTTCATCCCTAAATAACTAATTGGTTATAGGAACACCAAATAATGATAATTTCTTAGTGAAAAGTAGATCTTTCCCCACTAATGGATATGATGTAATCTAAAATGGGAAATCATTTTAGTCGGATCACATTTCATAATAGCCTTTATTAAATATATATAAAACCTTTTTGTAATTTGATAAAATATAATATTATTGATTGGATATCATCTAAATTTAATTTTATATTTTTATATATAAAATGATAATTTTAATGTCAGAAATATATTCAGCTGGAATAAGAATATAATAATCGATATTAAGTAAGAATAAAGTAATTTTCGTTAGAAGAACATATTCCTAAGTAACGAAATGTTGAAGATGTTTAATAAGTAAATACAAATTCATATGAGAAGTATAAATTGATTCAATTAAGGTCTCAATGAAATTAGATACAATATATTCGAATGGTCTTTAGTCTCTATTCATATTATAAATGTGATTGAATGTACCTATGGCTTGGTGAGACTGAGGATAACCTCAATGGATTATTCAAGAAATGAATTCATTCTAGAATCACCACATAACTTTTTAAAATAATGTGACTGAGTTCAATAATTTCTTACCCTATTTTTTCAAAGTGTTAAGGATAGATGAACTGGGAAAATGATTT
This sequence comes from Viscum album, assembly GCA_963277665.1. NCBI lineage: Eukaryota > Viridiplantae > Streptophyta > Magnoliopsida > Santalales > Viscaceae > Viscum > Viscum album. The sequence goes on from OY728145.1 coordinate 2,138,137,932, forward strand.
CCATGTTCTAGTTTTGTATCAATGATACAGGAGGATAAAAATTCAAATAGATAAAGAAAATTTAGTTAGGGATTCCAACAATGATTATTCAAAATAAAAAGTGATGTTCATTGAATCCTAAAGGTATATTAAATTGGAAATGTTATTTCTTACAAAGGACAAAATTTTCCAAATTATCTAAATGGGTTTGATAAATTCCAAGGAATGTCAATGTGAGGTACTGATGTTATAGAAAAAAATAATTCGACATTGAATGGAATAATATAATTAATACATACATTAAAAATAATATATGTATATAGGAGTTCAAAATCAATATATTAATTTAAATATCTTTCTATTTTTATTCATATAATGAAGTAAAGTATTGTTGATTCATAAGTATAAATGAAAAATTTAAAGCTTAGATAGATATTCGTAAAGTATGAATATAATTATCTCATTCATGTTATATGATATGAAACGTTTTTTATTAAAAAATATTTTTTATGAACAATAAAATATGATTTTTTCAATGAACGTGGTTTAAGATTAATCAATTTATATAACATGTTATAAATAGAAAAAATAATAAAATAATTTTTCCAAGATAAAAGTTTTTATATATATGTTCGATTAAATATGATGAATGTGATCCAACTACCCTTCAATAGAATGAATTAAATAATAAAATCTTATTTATAGAATACTTATCTAAAAAGTAGAAACTTTTATACGATATGGACACAATATTTTAATCGTTAAATATTACTTCTAAAATGATGAAGTTTAATTTTTAACAAAAAATGAGTTTATGTACCTCTATATAATATTCATGGAATAATATAATGTCAAAGAGGATAGTGGGAGCTTGATTGAAATTAATGATATTTAAAATTATAACAGACAATGTATTATTCTAGCCAATATAAAAAATGAAATTCACTTCATATCCAAAAACTTTTAAGTTATATCTGAAGTTCCCAATCAGGAACAAAGTTTCACTAACAGGGGGAAGGGGTGAATTAGTGATGTATTTTTATTTTTATGTTTCCTTCTTTTTGAAACAATCTTCACCTCCTGTTAAAGATTGTTTTCTCTAAGGAAAACACATAACCACATGAACACAATATTTATAAGGTTTACTACTCAACAAGAGTAGCTACATCCTTGGTATGGTACATAAATAATCCAGTACCACACAGTACACTAGAAAAAAAATCCATTGATGTGGAATACAATGAGTAGAATATTACCTTATAATCGTGTAGCACTTAGAAAACAATTCTCAAGTGTTTTTGCACCCTATTATCACAAATAGAGAATTACAGTATTTCAGTTCTTCTTTACAATTTGAACAGGTGTATTATTTGAAGTACAAATATTAACATTCTTACCTAGAAGCTAGTAAGAATTATCTTACACACAACTAAATACATGTGAAGACCAAAATTTTTTTCACGCAGCCTTTAGGGTACCTTGCGCAAAAAATCAAATGGGTTGTGTTTAAAAATTTCCTTTTTGTGCAGAAAACCTATTTCGCGCAACTTCCAATTTCCGCGCAACTTTCCACTTTTCACGCAACTTCCCACTTTTTCACGCAACTTTAATCTTTTCATGAAAAACTCTTTATTTCCACACAACTCACTTAGCATATAATTTTATGCACATCAGAGATCTATATTTCTCTAAGTGTCGAGCCTTACATAATAATAATGGGTCACCTCATATTTATAGGCCTTTTTAGTCCAGCGCGAAAAACACCAACCCGCATGTAAAACCCTCTTCATATGTGTAAAAACTCTTTCACACAACATCATATTTCATGCACAATCTTGAATTTTTCACACACTTCATGTCTTTACCATTTTTCTTTGATCTGTTCTCAGAACACCACTTGCACAAAAAATTTTGAACCCCATTCTATAATGCACGCAAAACCAATCTTGCGTACAATCTTGTTTTTAAGGAACTCTGCCAAATCTTCCACGCCTTGTATGCCTTTTCCAAATTTCGATGTTCTAACGTTGAATCATTCCTTATGTGAAAAATTTTATTCCATCTTCAAACTTTCACACAACATCCTTTTCCAAAAACACATTTCTTCATATCCTGATTTTTTCAGGCCCTAAAATTTGGAAAACACTGGAAAATAGTTCCACCATAAATTGATCTTTTGTGCCGCCTCCAGATTTTCTATTCCTTTGTCATTTATCTCTTCACTGCTTCCCATTACCATTCTTCAAATTTCATCACAAACACCAATATCATGATATATAGCCTTTTATAGAATATATTTAGCATCGTAAGAGTTTGAATGGAAAGTATGGAAACTCCCTTATCTTCTAACTGCATCATTCCTTCCAATCAAGAGTATATATGAATGGCATCATAATTTCGCCCCTTTCGTTTATAAGTCCTGAATCACAAGTTCTCATAACTTATGATATTTATGAAATAAATATTAGCAAAGAATCGTCTGGTTTACAAGTCCTTTACCAAGTGAATTGATTTATCTTCTTTGAAAACAAAAAACAACACTCTGTAACAAAAAACTCTTCTTACTTCCTTATCCATCCAACTTGGTCCCAACAATATCAATAAAATATTAATGTAAAGAGTAACATTTTTTACTAAAATTAATAAAAAAAAATTATGTAAAAGCTCCAACAATTAAAATGATGTTGGGATTAGAAAGGTTTTAACTATACAATTGAATTTATTGAAATCTTAGCATTTGATGATGTGATTTTTAGAAGTTGGAATAATTGATCAAGGATATAAACATTATGAATATGATTATTCAGCCTATGAATTATTCAAACTATCATTATTCGTAGATGTTACATAGTAATTATGTTTAGTAAGAGGGTTTTATCTTATATATATATATACCTAATTAATTTCATATAGATGTATTAAGATTTAAAAAACCACAAAAGTGAAGTAAACATAAAGATGAAATTTTAGTATATCATATATAATATGGTTACAAAGGTTAATATGAATGGTTTTGTTAAAATATTTAAATGGTTTTAGAAATAAATAATGTGTTGTGATATATAAAAAGAAATCATCACATTACCATTCTTTATTGTCTTCTTCAAATACTCCTAACGTGAGATGATAATTAACCTCTGAATGAATGACTCTGAGTTATCTATAGCCAACATTTTTCATGAATTATTATAGGGTTTGAAAAAAATTAATGATTATAATGAGTAGTAATATAATATTATAATAAAAAATATTCTCATTAGGAACAAAAAATATTTTTTGTATGGGATTATACATGATGTATAGAAAATAGTGTGTTATACAGTATCTCTTTGGTATAATACTTGTGCATGGTTAATGTAGTACCCCAAGTTTATGTTATGTAACCCTTTCTTGATTCATTTCATGGTTGTAAGGTTAAGGGTGATGAGTGGGAGAGTCGGGAGAACTATAAATGATGTTTTGAGGCAAAGGGGATGTCGCACGGACGACGCGCGGTTTGTCTAAACCGTGCGGCAAAACCGTGCGTTGTTGGTCTTGGAGGCAGTAGCTTCTGCATAGGCGGTGCACGGTTTGTCTAACCATGCAGCCAAACCATGCATGGATGGTCTGTCGAGGCAGTGGATAATGCATGGTTAGCACATGATTTTTCTAACCGTGCGATCAAACCGTGCAGCCACTTAAATGAGATCCTATAAAGGTGGATCTCATGTGTTTTTGCCTCTAAGTGTCTTGTTTTTCATCCTAAGTGGCCATAACTCGGGATTTTTCTTCTCCAAAGTTCAAAGATGGTTCTCTCATCATTCCAAAGGCGATCTGAAGGCTTCTCTTGGAGAATTGAAGTCGGATTCCTGAGGTATGTTGTTGTTCTTCTTTGGTCTTGTTTGGTTTTTTAGATCTACTTAGATATAATACTCCTCTTCTCTAGGATTCTTAGATCTATGCTAGTTATGGGTAGAACTAAGTGTTTGGATGCCAAATATGATGATATTTTGTCTTGATCTTGCTAGGAGAATCGATCTAAGGTGGGTTTTTGAAGAAGCAACCCGGTTTTCTCGAGCGTTCTTCGACCGTTGTGGTTTTCGTCAAAACCTTTGAGGTAGGTGGCTTTATTCTCAACTCCTCTTGTTAGAATTGATTGGATTAGTTTCAAATTGGTTTATTTGAATGTATTTGATTGTGAAATGCATGGAATAAATCTTCATTAGTGATGATTTATGGTTTTGATGAAATTGTGAAATCTTGGTGAATTGTTGTGCAAAGTGACTTGGCTTCTTGAATTTAATATTTTGATTTAAAATTATGATTGCTGAAATTGTAAATGGTTTGAAGAAAAATGGGTTTTCAATTAAAAGGTTGTTTTATTGATATGGTTTGATATTTAAATGACTTTGATGGATTTGGTTTTCAATAAAAGTGGAGTTTTATTGAAATGGTTTGAAATTGAAACGGTTTGAATTGGTTGAACACACTTGGTCTTTGATATTATGGTTGTGTGTGGTCAAGGGCATGTGGGATGGATAGGGGTCAGGGGTCTCCCCCATCATTGTTGGGATGGATAATTGGTAGGGATCTCCCCTGTTAAACATTCATATTGAATTCGGGACGGATAAGGGTTAGGGGTCACCCCCATCAGTGTTGGGATGGATAAGGGTTAGGGATATTCCCCATAAAGAATTCATGTGAATTTGGGTTGGATAAGGGTAAGAAGTCTCCCCCATCATGGTTGGGATGGATAAGGTTTAGGGCTTCTCCCCTATTCCATGTAGCATGCATGGTAGGTTGCATGAGTTTGTGAAATTTTTGGGTATGCCAAAATGGGAATGTTTGTGAAAAGGTTCATAAGCTTGTTTGGTTATTTATTTGGAAAAATAACTTGCAAGAAAATTGGTTTTTATTTCTCTTGGAATGCCTTTGGTTATGAATGGTTTTGGAAAATTGTTTATATTTAGTTATAAACTTATTTTTAAAAAAAAAGATTTATATAAACTATTTTTATATAATGGTGGCTAACTCTTCTATCCTATTGGCGTGATTAGGTAGATCATTGGAGAAAACCTACTAAGATTTATACTCACCCATGCTTTGGCCCATTGGTGCTTTTGTAGAAGTCATATTCTAGGACACAGGTAAAGGTAAAGCATCTTATTGCTAGTGGATTGTGGTGATGCTTGGGAGATGTTGTGGAGCTTGGAGCTTGTGGAGTATAGAGTTGTAGTGTCTTTTGTGAGTCTTGAGTTGTTCATCAACTATGTATTGTGACACTTAGTTTAGTCTTCTGTTGTTGTGTAATTTGATGTAGTTTGATATAAATGAAGTTTTTATTGGTCTTTTATTCGTTCATGCATCATGTAGTGAATGTTTGGTTATGGTTGGTTTATTGATTTATTTCTTAAAGAGTAAATCGTCTCCCACTTGTACTTGAAACACTTCGGCATTTATTTTCATCCTTTGGTGCCTTGGTGATGTCGCTTAAGGCCTAGCAATGACTCGTGGTACTCTCAATCCAATGATAATCGGCAGGTCATTACAAATGGTATCAGTTTGTTCGTTCCTTCCCTAACAAGTAGTCATCGATGTTCATGGTCTGGGAGTTCAAATTCATTCTTTCCTATTCCTTAGGTCGAAATCTTAGACAGTAGTAGGATTGTTGGAACCTGAAATGTATATCATAAAATGACGTAGCTAACCCATTTATGATGAACTTCAAGTTACCAGGGTGTTGGGTACATAAGTGTTTTGGATACACTTATATAATGTTGGAAAATCTCATTGTCAGGGGTTTAGACAATGAGGTGAACATGAAATGCATTGTAGAGGAATGATTTTCCACTAGGATTACATATCTCATTGTGAGGAATGAGTATGAATTTTTTTTCAAGTTGTGAATTTTTTAAAAAAGTAGAAATTGTTTTCAAGTAAAAGATTTTGAAAACAGGGTATTTGGTGTATTTTGAATATGGGTTGATTTTCCAAAGGCAGGAGGAATGTTTTCAAAAATGTTTGAATATGTGAAAAAGGTTGTGTTGAAAAAAATTTTGTGATAGATTATGTGATATATTTTGTAATTATAATCCATCAGTTGCTAGAGAGTAAGATTGATGGAGTTGTTGTTGGTTTAGAAAATGGCACTCGGTAGGCGTTGTCGGAACCAAACCAAAGAGGCTGTGGAGAATGTGGTTGCACCAGAACCATGTGTGAACCTAGAGCTAGTTCAGAGTATTGTACAAGCTTTTCATGCTATGGATATGGGGAACTAGAGGAATGAACCAAGGCATATGGATCATACCATCTAGTTCATGAAGCAGAATCCACCAAACATTCGTGGTGATGCTGAACCCGAGAGAGCGGTGGTGTGGCTAAGTAGGATGAATCGTATCTCTGATTTCATCAACACAGTAGTAGAGTTGAATGTAATGTTGGCGATGTATATGATTGACCATCTTGCATGTCAGTTGTGGGATTTAGCGGTGCATGCTAAATTGGATGAAGGCCTTACCTGGGAGGATTTGGAATAATTGTTCAAAAAACAATTCTATCCTCACGCGTTCAAGATCCTGAAAATGACGGACATCTTCATATTGAAAGAAGAGACTCTCTCTGTCACAGAGTATGTGTCTAAATTAATGAATTTAGTTAGTTTTACACCAGAGGTCATGGAAAGTGCGTCATTGAAGGCACACATCTTCGAATTGGGTCTATGGAAAGATATTCGATCGAAGATTTTAGTGCTATGTATTATGGATTATACAGAGATGGTGAACAGAGTGACTATTTCTGAACGTGATATCTCGGGATTAATAGGATTAGGAATGATGATACCTACAGGAAATGGTGGGAACTCAACCTCTGGGAACAAGAGGAAAAGGGACACCTATTTCCACGGTGCAAGTGGTAATCATTATCAGACAGTGGGATCAGTGAACCTTCCTCCATGACCCCAGAGCAAAGTAGGTTGTCTTCAATGTGGTTCACTTGACCAGAAAAGGCGAGATTGTATGGAGAAACCTAGAGCATGTCACAATTGCATGAAGATGGGGCATCTACAACACTATTGTAGGAATGAACCGAGGTCGGGTGCTCGTGACACACCTCAGGCGTCACAAGCATCATATGCTTTGACAAGAAGTGGACAGCAGAATCAGTCTCATCAACATAAAAAATCTAGCCATGGTGATTCTCGAAATACCATGACTCCTCAACCAGGGCAATCTCAGCAAGTCAACAAGGAGAACAGTGCAGCGATGAAGCAATTGTATGGAGATGAGAAGATGATGGTCGATGATCAGGATGAACCATCTATAGTGAGAGGTACGATTCATTTGAATTTTACCATTGTGTAAGTGTTTCTTGATATTGTAGCATTACATTCCTTCATTGCTTATCATGCTATTTACTTTCTATGTTTAAAACTGGAAATGTTTCCTTCTATTTTGAAACTGAAAACTCCTCTTGGAGAAAGAGAACGTCAAGCCTTTGTGTGTAGATCATGTGCTATAACTGTTGATGGAGTTGATTTAAAATGTAACTTCTCGATGTTAGATGTGGATGTCTATGATGTAATCCTGGGTATGGATTAGTTGAAAATGTTTAAGGCTCACATTGACTGTTATAGGAGATCAATTAGTTTCATGACTAAGTAAGGCATCAACCATCTCTTCAGAGGAGAGAGGAAGGTAAAGAAATGTGAAAAGAGCTTGATGGAACCAATGGGGGGAACAATATCATACCAACTGGTAGAGTTGACATTTTCATCAATGGAAGAGATTGAGGAAAATAGTTATCCAGATGTTGTGGATCAATTTCCAGATGTCTTTCCCAATAACTTCTTAGGGTTACCAACTCTAAGGTAAGTGGAGTTTGTGTTTGATCTTCATCCGGGGACCAGTCATATTTCCCTTCCATCTTATAGGATGACACCAATTGAGTTACGTGAATTGAATGTGCAATTAGAAAAATGGGAAAGCAAGGGTTTCATTCGACTAAGTACTTCTCTATGGGCAGCGCCAGTGTTGTTTGTGAAGAAGGCAGATATAACTCTTTGGCTTTGTGTTTATTATCGTATGCTTAACCAAGTTATGATAAAGAATATATATCTACATCCATGCATTGATGATCTGTTTGATCAATTAAGGGGATCTCAGTGGTTCTCCAAAATTGAATTTCGATCAGGATATCACCAATTGCGAGTTCGGAAGGAGGATATTTCAAAGACATATTTCAGAAGAAGATATGGCCTCTAAGAATATGTAGTCATGCCTTTCAGTCAAACGAATGCACCAGCGGTCTTCATGGATTTGATGAATTAGATATTTCAACAATATCTGGATTCTTTTGTTGTGGTGTTTGTAGATGACATTTTAGTGTATTTAAAGACAAGGGCTGAAAATGAGGTGCACCTGGAAATACTGTTACAAATCTTGAGAGATCATCTTTTGTATTCCAAATTATCAAAGTGTGATTTTTGGATATAGGAAGTACGTTTCCTTGGCCATGTCATTTCTGAGAAGGGCGTTTCTGTTGATCCTGAAAAGATAGAAGCTATTATCTCGTGGAAACCACCGTAGAATGTGTTCGAGATACAATGTTTTCTTGGACTATAAGATTACTACTGATGATTTGTGTGAGATTTCTCATGACTAGATTCACCAATGACAGCACTGACTAAGAAGAATGTTATCAACCAATGGACAGAATAATGTCAGAAATCATTTCAGGAATAGAAAGTTCAGCTCACATCGACACCTATCTTGATATAGCCAGAATCAGGATTGGTGTATGTGGTGTATTATGATGCTTTAGGATCAGGGTTGGGTTGTGTTCTCATGCAAAGAGATCATTTGGTTTCTTATGGTTCTAGGAAGTTGAGGGTGCATGAGAAAAATTACCCAACACATGATTTGGAGTTAGCTGCAGTCATCCATGCTTTGAAAACATGGAGACATTATCTCTTTGGTTAGAAATTCACTGTGCTTACGGATCAGAAAATCTTGAAACACATTTTCTAACAGCGATATTTGAATCTGAGGAAAAGGAGATGGATGGAGTATCTCCATATGTTTGACTTTGACTTGATGTACACATCAGGAAAAGTGAATTCGGTGGTGGATGCATTGAGTAGAAAGTCATATGCTCAGTTAGAAAAAGTATTTTCAGATGAATGGAAGTTGATGTCGGTCTTAGCCGACATGCTTGTGGAATGTGAAGAACGAGGTGATGTTTCTATTTTCTTTTCAGCCACACTTGTTCCGGATTTAGTAAAGATGATCAAAGAAGCACAAACATCTGATGCAAAATGTCTGGTCATAAGTTCAAAACTCAATGGTGGGGAGACCATTAATGTATAAAAACTTGATGGGGGTTCAGTTTTGTGTTTCAGAGATCAGATGGTTCTACATATGGTTTGTCAGGAAATACTCCTTCATGCTTACCACCATTCAAGATGGGTTGTACACCCAGGTACACAGAAGAAGTATAAGTTGTTGAAGGCACAATTTTGGTGGTCTTGATCTTTCTAGGAGAATCGATCTATGGCGGGTTTTTGAAGAAGCAAACCGGTTTTCTCGAGCGTTCTTCGACCATTGTGGTTTTCATCAAAACATTTTAGGTAGGTGGATTCATTCTCAACTCCTCTTGTTAGAATTTATTGTCTTAGTTTCAAGTTGGTTTATTTGAATGGATTTGATTGTGAAAAGCATGGAATAAATCTTCTTTAGTGATGATTTACGGTTTTGATGAAATTGTGAAATCTTGGTGAATTGTTGTGCAAAGTGACTTGGATTATTGAATTTAATATTTTGATTTAAAATTATGACTGCTGAAATTGTAAATAGTTTGATGAAAAATACGTTTTCAATAAAAAGGGTGTTTTATTGAAGTGGTTTGAAATTTAAATGGTTTGAATTGGTTGAACACACTTGGTCTTTGATATTATGGTTGTGTGTGTTCATGGGAATGTGGGATGGATAAGGGTTAGGGGTCTCCCCCGTCATTGTTGGGATGGATAATGGTTAGGGATCTCCCCCGCCAAACATTCATATTGCATTCGGGACGGATATGGGTTAGGGGTCACCCCCATCAGTGTTGGGATGGATAAGGTTTAGGTCTCTCCCCCATCAAGTATTTGAAGTTCCCAATCAGGATCCAAGTATCACTGAGAGGGGGAGGGGGTGAATCAGTGATATCTTTTTCTTTTTAAGTTTCCCCTTTTTGAAACAACCTTTGCCTCCTGTTAAAGAGTTTCTTCCCTGCTGAACACACACATCCACAGGAACACAAGATTTACAAGGTTCACTACTCAACAAGAGTAGCTACGTCCTTGGTATGGTACGGAAATAATCCAGTACCACACAATCCACTAGAAAACAATCCTTTGATGTGGAATACAACGAGTAGGATATACCCTTACACTCGTGCAGCACTTTGAAAACAATCCAATAGTGCGTGTGCTCCCTCTTAGCACAAATAGGATAACACAATGTTTCAGTGCTTCTTTACAATTAAACAGATGTATTCTCCGAAGTACAAATCTTCACTTTCTTACCCAGAAGCCGGTAAGAACTCTCTCGTGCACAACTGAATACGTGCGAAGACCCCAAATATTTCGCGCAGCCTTTAGGGTGCCTTGCGCGCAATTCAAATGGCTTGCGCGTAAAATCACCTTTTGGCGCGAAAAACGTTTTTCGCGCAACTTTCCTTTTACGCGCAACTTTTCCTCTTTTCGCGCAACTCACTTAGCGTATAATTTACGCGCACCAGAGCTCGGGATTTCTTCTAAGTGTCGAGCATGTCATAATGAGAGGGGTTCACCTCATATTTATAGGCATTTTTGACCTTGCGCATAAAAACCACTTCCTGCGCGTAAAACCTCCTCCATGCGCGTAAAAACTCTTTAATGAAACTTCATATTTCGCGCCATGCTTCAATATTTCGCGCACCTCATGCCTTTGGCATTTTTCATCCTTCTAAGCCTGAAGCACCAATTGCGCGCAAAATTTCGCACCGTGTTCTATATTGCGCGCAAACCCAATCTTTCCCGCGACATCAGATTTCGCGCACTGCTCCAATATTTCGCGCATTTTATGCCTTTTCCAATTTTTGATCTTCTGATCTCGAATCATCATTTGTGCGAAAACTTCATTCCCCAATTTCGCGCACCATGCCAATATTTCGCGCAACCCGCAGATTTTTCGCGCAACCCGCTACTATTTCGCGCATCCCGCAGATATTGCGCGCACCACTTTATTTTTGCGCGAAACGTGCCTAAATTTCCGCGCACTCCATTCCTTTGTCATTTTTCATAGTTCTGACCTTGAATAACTCTTTTGCACGTATAAACCATCTTCAGCGCAACATCCATTGCCAAGCAGATTTCTTCATCTCCCGATTTTCAGGCCCTAAAATTTGGCAAACACTGGAAAACGGCGCCACCTTAAACTGTTCTTTTCTGCCATCCCCAGATTGTCTATTGCTTTGCCATTTTATCTCTTTACTGCTTCCCATATCCATTCTTCTGCTCTTATCACGAATCCCACTATCGTGATATTTATCCTTTGATAGATCAGCTTAAGCATCGTCAGAGTTGCAATGGGAACTGAATCTTTCCTATCTTCCAGCAGCATCATCCCTTCCAATCAAAACATTATCTGACTGGCATCATCATTTCTCCCCCTTTCCTTCATAAGGCTTGCATCACAAGTTCTCCTAACTCATGATTTGTGTGAAATACATACCAGCAAAGCATCGTCTGATTTATGATCCTTCTACACAGTGAATTGATTTATCGCCTTTGACAACAAAATACAACACTCTGCAAAAGCTAACTCTTCAAACTTTCATCTTCATTCAACCTGGTCCCAACAGTATTCACATGAATTTGGGTTGGATAAGGGTAAGAAGTCTCCCCCATCATGGTTGGGATGGATAAGGGTTAGGGCTTATCCCCTCTTCCAGGTATCATGCATGGTTGGTTGCATGAGTTTGTGAAATGGTTGGGTATGCCAAAAATAGAATGTTGGTGAAAAGGTTCTTAAGCTTGTTTGGTTATTTTTCTAGAAGATAACTTTGTGGAAAATTGGTTTATATTGCTCTTGGGATGCCTTTGGTTATGAATGGTTTTTGAAACTTGTTTATATTTATTTATAAACTACTTTTGATAAAAATATTTATATAAACTATTTTTATATAATGGTGGCTAACTCTTCTATCCTAGTGGCGTGAGTAGGGAGGTCATTGGGAAAAACATACTGAGATTTATACTCACCCCTGCATTGGCACGTCGGTGCTTTTGCAGATGTCGTATTCTAGGGCACAGGTAAAGGTAAAGAATCTTATTGTTAGTGTCTTGTGGTGATGCTTGAGAGATGTTGTGGAGCATGGAGCTTGTGGAGCATATAGTTGTAGTGTCTTTTGTGAGTCTTGAGTTGTTCATCCACTGTGTACTATGACACTTAGTTTGGTCTTCCTCTATTGTGTACTTTAATGTAGTTTGATATAAATTAAGTTTTTATTGGTCTTTTATGCGTTCATGCATCATGTAGTGAATATTTGGTTATGGTTGGTTTATGGGTTTATTTCTTAAAGGGTAAATCATCCCCCACTTGTACTTGAAACCCTTAGGCATTTATTTTCAGCCTTTTGCACCTTGGTGATGTCGCTTAAGGCCTAGTAATGACTCGTGGTACTCTCTATCCAATGATAATTGGCAGGTCATTACAAATGGTATCATCTTGTTCGGTCCTTCCCTAACAAGTATTCATCGATGTTCTTGGTCTTGGAGTTCAAATTCATTCTTTCCTATTCCTTGGGTTGAAATCTTAGACATGAGTAGGATTGTTGGAACCTGAAATGTATAGCATAAAAGGACGTAGCTAACCCTTTTATGATGAACTTCAAGTTACCAGGGTGTTGGGTACATAAGTGTTTTGGATACACTTCTAGAATGTTGGGAAATCTCATTGTCAGGGGTTTAGCCAATTAGATGAACATGACATTCAATGTAGAGGAATGATTTTACACTAGGATTTCATATCTCATTGTGAGGAATTATTATGGATTTTGTGCAAGGTGCGAATTTTTAAAAAATTTAGAAATTTTTTACAAGTAAAAGATTTTGAAAACATGGTATTTGGTGTATATTGTAAATGGGTTGATTTTCAAAAGGCATGAGCAATGTTTTCAAAAATGTTTGAATATGGGAAAAATGTTGTTTTGAAAACAATGTTGTGATAGATGATGTGATAGATTTTGGAATGCTAATCCATCATTTGATAGAGAGTAATATTGATGGAGTTGTTAATGGTTTAGAAAATGGCACACGGTAGGCGTCGTCAGAACCAACCCAAAGAGGCTGCGGAGAATGTGGTCGCACCAGAACCACTTGTGAAACACGATCCTATTTAGAGTATTGTACAAGCTTTTCTTGTTGTGGATACAGGGAACCAGAGGAATGAACCAAGGTATGTGGATCATACCATCCTGTTCATGAAGCAGAATCCACCGAACTTTTGAGGTGATATTGAACCTGAGAGAGCGGAGGTGTGGCTATGTAGGATGAATCGTATCTCTGATTTCATCGACACACCAGTAGAGTTGAACGTAATGTTGGTGACGTATATGATTGACAATCTTGCACGTCAGTGGTGGGATTTAGCGGTGCAGGAAAAATTGGATGAAGGCCTAACCTGAGAGGATTTTGAAGAATTGTTCAACAAAAAATTCTATCCTCATGTTTTCAAGATCCAGAAAATGACAGACTTCTTCATCTTGAAACAAGATACTCTCTATGTCACAGAGTATGCGGCTAAATTCATGAATTTAGTCTGTTTTACACCAGAGGTCACGACAAGTGCATCATTGAAGGCACACATCATCAAATTGGGGCTAAGGAAAGATATTCGATCGAAGATTGTGGTGCTTTGTATTACGGATTATACAGAGATGGTGAATAGAGAGACTATTCCTGAACGTGATATCTCGAGATTAATAGGAGTAGGAATGATAATACCTATAGGAAATGGTGAGAACTGAACCTCTGGGAAAAAGAGGAAAAGGGACACCTATTTCTACGGTGCAAGTGGAAATCAGTATCAGATAGTGGGATCAGTGAACCTTCCTCCATGACCCTAGAGAAAAGAAGATTGTTTTCAATGTGGTTCACTTGACCACAGAAGGTGAGATTGTATGGCGCAACCTAGAGCATGCCATAATTGTAAGAATATGGGGCATCTACAGTGCTATTGTAGGAATGCACTGAGGTCATGTGCGCGTGACACTCCTCAGACGCCGCAAGCTTCATATACTCTGACAAGACATGGATAGTAGAATCAGTCTCATCAATATAAAAAATCTAGACATGGTGATTCTTGAAATACCATGACTCCTCAACAAGGGAAATCTCAGCAAGGAAACAAGGAGAACAGTGAAGCTATGAAGCAATTGTATGGAGATGATCAGATGATGGTCGATGATCAGGCTGGACCATCTATAGTAAGAGGTACGATTCGTTTGAATTCTACCCTTTTGCAAGTGTTGTTTGATATTTTAGAATCACATTCCTTCATTGCTTCTCATTATTTTTACTAGCTATGTTTAAAACTGGAAATGATGCCTTCTGTTTTGAAACTGAAAACTCCTCTTGGTGAAAGAGAACGTCAAGCCTTTGTGTGTAGAGCATGTGCTATAATTGTTGATAGAGTTGAGTTAAAATGGAAATTCTCGATGTTGGACATGGATGTCTATGGCGTAATACTGTGAATGGAATAGTTGAAAATTTTCAAGGCTCACATGGACTTTTATAGAATATTAGTTAGTTTCATGATAAGGAAGGCATCATCCATCTCTTCAGAGGAGAGAGGAAGGTAAAAAAAGCTGCAAAGAGCTTGATGGAACCAATGGGGGGAATGATATCTTACCAATTGGCAGCGTTGAATTTTTCATCAATGGAAGAGATTGAGGAAAATAGGTTTACAGCTATTGTGGATCAATTTCCAGATGTCTTTCCTAATAACTTCTTAGGGTTTCCACCTCTAAGGGAAGTAGATTTTATGATTGATCTTCTTCTGGGGACTAGTCCTATTTCCCTTCCATCTTATAGTATGGAAACAATGGAGTTACATGAATTGAAGGTGTAGTTAGTGGAGCTAGAAAGCAAGGGTTTCATTCGACCAAGTACTTCTCTATGGGAATCACTGGTGTTGTTTGTGAAGAAGGCAGATGGAACTCTTCGGCTGTGTGTTGATTATCATAAGCTTAACCAAGTTACGATAAATAATAGATATAAACTTCCATGCATTGATGATCTATTTGATCAATTAAGGGGATATCAATGGTTCTCCAAGATTGACTTGCGATCAGGATATCACAAATTGCGTGTTTGGAAGGAGGATATTTCAAAGACGGCTTTCAGAAGAATATATGTACTCTACAAATATGTAGTCATGCCTTTCGGTCTAACGAATGCACCAGCGGTCTTCATGGATTTGATGAATCAGATATTTCAACAATATCTGGATTCTTTTTTTGTGGTGTTTGTAGATGACATTTTAGTGTATTTAAAGACAAGGGTTGATCATGAGGTGCACCTAGAAATAGTGTTACAAATCTTCAGAGATCATCGTTTGTATTCCAAATTATCAAAGTGTGATTTTTGGATACAATAAGTACGTTTCCTTTGCCATGTCATTTCTAAGAAGGGCGTTTCTATTGATCCTGAAAAGATAGAAGCTGTTATCTCATGGAAACCACTAAAGAATGTGTTCGAGATACGACGTTTTCTTGGAAAAGTGGGTTACTTCTGACGCTTTGTGCGTGATTTATCATGACTATCTTCACCAATGACAGCTCTGACTAAGAAGAATGATCTCTTCCAATGGACGGAAGAATGTCAGAAATACTTTCATTAATTGAAAGTCCGTCTCACATCGACAACTATCTTGATCTAGGAAAAATCAGGATAGGGGTATGTGGTTTATTGTGATGATTCAGGATCAGGGTAGGGTTGTGTTCTCATGAAAAGAGATCATGTGGTTGCTTATGGTTCTAGGAAGTTGAGGTTTCATGAGAAAAATTACCCAACACATGATTTAGAGTTAGCTGCAGTCGTCCATGCTTTGAAAACATGGAGACATTATCTCTTTGGTAAGAAATTCATTGTGCTTACGGATCAGAAAAGTTTGAAACACATTTTATAATAGTGAGATTTGAATCTGAGGAAAAGGATATGGATGGAGTATCTCCAGATGTTTGACTTTGACTTGATGTACACACCATGAAAAGGGAATTCGGTGGTGGATGCATTGAGTAGAAAGTCATATGCTCAGTTATCGAAAGTAGCTTCAAATGAATGGCAGTTGATGTCAGTATTTGCTGACATGCATGTTTAATGTGAAGACCGAGGTGATGTTGTTGTTTTCTTTTCATCAACAGTTGTTCTTGATTTAGTAAAGATGATCAAATAATCACAAACATCTGATGAAAAATTTCTGGTTGTAAGTTCAAAACTCAATGGTGGGGAGACCATTGATGGCCGAAAACTTGATGGGGGTTCTGTTTTTTGTTTCAGAGATTGGATGGTTATACATATGGTTTTTTAGGAAAAACACTTTCATGCTTACCACCATTCAAGATTGGTTGTACACCCAGGTACATAGAAGATGTATAAGGTGTTGAAGGTGCAATTTTGGTCGAGCAGCATGAAAAGGAAGGTGGCCGAGTTTGTCTCACGGTGCTTAACTTGTCAGTAGGTTAAAGTCGAGCATCAGAGACCAGCTGTTATGTTATAATATTTGTCCATCCTATTATGGAAATGGTATCAAATAGTAATGGATTTTGTTACAGGTCTTCCAAGAACGGTCCGAAAACACGATGTCATTTGGGTGATAGTGGATCATCTAACCAAGTTGGTCCATTTCATCCCTATTCATGAAAACTATATGGTGGAAGATCTTTCAAAAATATATATCCGAGAAGTGGTAAATGGGCGTGGTGTACCAGTGTCTATAGTCTCAGATAGAGATCTGAGGTTCACATCTCATTTCTGGAAATCATTACATCAAGCCCTCAGAACCCAGTTTACTATGAGCACAGCGTATCATCCTCAAACGGATGGGAAATTCAAGCAGAAGATACAAACTTTGTAAGATATTTTGTGGGATTGTGTAATGAATTTTGGTGGCTCATTTGAGGAGCATATACCCTTAGTGGAGTTCTCAAATGATAAAAGCTATCAATCCTCGATACACATGGCTTCGTTTGAATCATTGTATGGGCATCCTTGTCGTTCTCCACTATGTTGGGTGGAAACTGGTGAAAAATCACTAGTCGTACCAAGATCTATCCAAGAAACAATAGAGAATATCTAGTTGATTAGAAATTAGATGGATACGGCTCAGAGTCTTCAGAAATTTTATGAAGATCATCGTCAAAGAACTTTGTCGTTCGTTGTGGCTGAACATGTCTTCTTGAGGATCTCTACAAGGCTTGGACATCATTGTTTCGATAAGTAGGGAAAGTTATCTCCTAGATACATTATCCCTTTCGAGGTACTAGAATGGGTTGGAGAGGTGGCATATCGGTTGGCCTTACCACTATGGTTTAGTTTGGTGCATAATGTGTTCCATGTATCTCAGTTGAAAAAGTATCAGCCTGATCTTGACTATGTGATTAGATGAGATCACATTGACCTAGAGTCGGATTCTTCATTAATACAAATCCTGATACAGATTGTGGATAGTCAAGAGAAAGCCTTGTTTGGAAAAGCATCAGTCTAGTGCGGGTTTTATGGCCACATGGTCAGTTTCAAAAAGAGTCTTGGGAACGTGAGAAGGAAATAAAAGAGCAGTGTCCAGAACTCTTTTAGTTGGGTGAAGGATTTCTACTATACATGGACGGAAAGACCAATGGTGGGGAAAATGTAGTACACCTGGTGTCTGGTATGTAGCCCTTTCTTAATGATTTTCATGGTTTTAATGTTTAGGGTGATGAATGGGAGAGTCAGGAGAACTTTAAATGAAGTTTTGATGCAAAGGGGAAGTCACAAGGACGACGCATGATTTGTCTAAACTGTGCGGAAAAACCATGCGTAGTTAGTCTTGGAGGTAGTAGCTTCCGCACGAGCGGTGCACGGGTTGTCTAACCGTGCAGCCAAACCGTGTATGGAGGGTCTGTCGAGGTAGTGGATAATGCACAGTTAGTGCATGGTTTGTCTAACCGTGCGAGAAAACCGTGCGGCCACTTAAACGAGATCCTATAAAGGTGGATCTCAGGCGTTTTTTCCTCTAAGTGGCTCATTTTTCCTCCTAAGATGAATAACTCGGGATTTTTATTCTCCTAAGGTCAAAGAGGGTTCTCCCATCATTCTGGAGGTGACCGAAGGCTTCTCTTGGTGAATTGAAGCCAGATTCTAGAGGTATGTTATCGTTCTTCTTCATTCTGGTTTGGTTTCATAGATATACTTAGATCTAATTCTCCTTTTCTCTAGGATTCTTATATCTATGCCCGTTATCAGTAGATATAAGTGTGTGGATTCCAAATATGATGAGATTTGTTCTTGATCTTTCTAGGAGAAGAGATCTAAGGCGGTTTTTTGAAGAAGCAGCCCAGTTTTCTCTAGCATTCTTCGACCGTTGTGGTTTTCATCAAAACCTTTGAGGAAGGTGGCTTCACTCTCGAATCCTCTTGTTAAAATTGATTGGAATAGTTTTAAATTGGTTTGTTTGAATGTATTATATTGTGAAAAGCATGAAATAAATCTTCTTTAGTGATGATTTATGGTTTTAATGAAATTGTGAAATCTTGGTGAATTGTTGTGCAAAGTGTCTAGAATTATTGAATTTAAAATGTTGATTTTGAATTATGATTACTGGAATTGCAATTGGTTTGATGAAAAATGGGTTTTCAATAGAAAGGGTGTTTTATTGAAATGGTTTGAGATGGAAATGAATTCAATGGATTTGGTTTTCAATAAAAATGTAGTTTTATTGAAATGTTTTGAAATTGAAATGGTTTGAATTGGTTGAACACACTTGGTCTTTGATATGATGGTTGTGTGTGTTCACGGGCATGTGGGACAGATATGGGTCAGGGGTCTCCCCCATCAGTGTTGGGATGGATAATGGTTAGGGATCTCCCCCATCAAATATTCATATTGCATTCGGGACAGATCAGGGTTAGGGGTCTCCCCCATCAGTGTTGGGATGGATAAGGGTTAGGGCTCTCCCCCGTCAAAAATTCATGTGCATTTGGGTTGGATAAGGGTAAGAAGTCTCTCGCATCATGGTTGGGATGGATAAGGGTTAAGGCTTATTCCCTCCTTTAGGTAGCACACATGGTTGGTTGCATGAGTTTGTGAAATGGTTGGGTATTCCAAAAAGGGAATGTTTGTGAAATGGTTCTTAAGATTGTTGGGTTAATTTTTTGGAAAAATAACTTGTTGGAAAATTGGTTTCAATTGCTCTTGGAATGAATTTGATTATGAATTTTTTTTGGAAACTTGTTTATATTTAGTTATAAACTGATTTTGAAAAAAAAATTATATAAAATGTTTTTATATAAAGGTGGCTAACTCTTCTATCCTAGTGGCATGAGTAGGGAAGTCATTGGGGGAAACCTACAGACTTTTATACTCACCCCTTCTTTGGCACGTTGGTTCTTTTGAAGATGTTGTATTCTGTAACATAGGCAAAGGTAAAGAATCTTATTTCTAGTGGCTTGTGGAGATGCTTGGGAGATGTTGTAGAGCTTGGAGCTTATGGAGAATAGAGTTGTAGTGTCTTTTTTGAGTCTTTAGTTGTTCACCCTCTGTGTACTTTGATTCTTAGTTTGGTCTTCCGTTGTTGTGTACTTTGATGTAGTTTGAAATAAATGAAGTGTTTATTGGTCTTTCATTCGTTCATGAATCATTTAGTGAATGTTTTGTTATTGTTGGTTTATGGTTTTATTTCTTAAACGGTAAATCATCCCCCACTTGTACTTGAAACCCTTTGGCATTTATTGCTAGCCTTTGGTGCCTTGGGGATGTCTCTTAAAGCCTAGTAATGACTCATGGTACTCTCAAGACAATGAGAATTGGTGGGTCATTATAGTTTATATATATATATATCCCTATTTTAAATGATTAAAAAGACACCTAACATGTGAGGGTTCATACTTTGATATCATTCTTTATCGTAACAATGAGTATTAGCTAATTAGGGATCATTGAGTATGTTATTGATTGTTTCGTTAGTTAGTGATTAACCAAGGTGAGATTTTTTCTCTTATATAATTAGTCTGAAATATGAGTAGTTGTTTAAGATATATATTATAAATGTATTTTTGTACCATGATAACATACATGATGTTATTATCTATTAGGTGAAGGGAATTTTATGTGTTCAACCATAAAGATAAATTATAGGTGATGAATTTATCAATTAAGTCAATTTATACTCAGAGAATTGATAATGTATGATGTAACTATATTATATTGACATAGTTTGTGTCCCATATTCAATTTATGTCTTATTAAATGGGATTATATGAAAATGAATGCTTATATATGATATAGATGGTGTAGAAGGGTATAATGATACATGTGTTTGTTGGAGATCAAGCCAGATCCCTTTGTTTATTGAGTAGAATTTAATTTATGCAAAAGACTAATGTATGCTTACATTTATGAATTTTTCAATTCATATTTGTTTGTAAAAAAGGGAACATTCAATGAAACTTTTTGGTTTAATAAATAGGGATTTATTTTAATAAAACTCTGATAGTTTCTCTAAATTTTTTATAGTATATCCAAAAATCATTTTAAATGGGTATTCACAAGGATGTCTACATGATGTGATACATAGTGATTTTGTTGATAAATTACCAAACTTGTATTAGAAGATATACAAAAGGGGATTTCTTTCTAGTTTTATAAGTAATTATATATGATAAAATATGAGTTTAAATGACAAAAAAGTATATATGGATTGAGTGAAAGTGATAGATTGTTTGATATATTCCTTAATTATAATATAAAGTATATGATATTTTTGACAATATCATATTTTTTGATATAAGTAACTCATAATGGATGAGATAAATATTATTTGGTATCATTTTTCATATGATATAAGATTCCATATGGGAAATTATTTTCCAACCATAGTTTATTCAAATAGATGAGTACACATAATGGCCTCATCAACACTACTCTCAGCAATGATCAGAATCTTATGTATGATAATATCACTCTGGTGGAAGACCATACCGATGTATTTTTTCAGAATCAATGAAATTCCTCTTCTGAGATCAAGTGTTATACTCAATATTTCATATGAAATAGGAGCCTGATGAATGATAAAATGAATTATGATCAAATTAAATTTTGGAGAATATGAATTTCATGGTTCAAAAGTTAAGGAACAAGGTTATTACCACTAATGATAAAATCCAAAAGAAAGGAGTTTACCTGGATTCAAATTTCTTATGTCGCATGTTCTCAAAGAAGGAATCAGTATCAAACCTCTTTTTTGAAGGATATTGAGCTATTATCCTTTGGTATAACATTAGTAAATGACTACATATAAGGTTCAAAGGGAGTCAGTTCTTAACTTTCTGTCAGCTTGTTTCATGGGGGTGGGGGTACCCTAATAACAAAATTAAAACATGCAGTATGTTTTTTATGGTGTTTTGGGTATTGTGGGTGGAAAGGAACAAAATGATAAAAATAAGTGCTACTCTCATCTTTATAATCAAATAATGGTGAATTACCAAGTAGGAGATCTCGATGCTCTTATTCTAAGAGGGGATACATCAAATTTTATCAAGGGGATTATTGCAAAGACTCTAATGTATACAGAAGGAGGTGAAAGGGATCTATAAGTGTTGTGGGTTAAATGGAGGCCACCACATTATGGGTAGAATATGAATGTGTATGGTTCTTCTGTTTATGTATATATGAAAGGGGGTGGATTGTTGAATGATTCGAGGGGATCAATGGTCTTCCGATTCAAATCCTTTTCTTGAATGAGTAGTTATATTGCTTTAGATATAAGAGAAATGTATACAGTAATTTTATTGGACATGTTATATAACATAAATATATATATTTTGAAGATATATTCAAAACTTCTGGTTGTATTCCTTTAGGAAAATTCTAGCACATCATGGTATCTAGCCTATTTCATTTGGAAGTGTAGGCTACTCATTGATCATGGAATTGAAGATAGTCACACATAGAGGGAAGGGAACATTACCAATGGAATTAATTCTAGTAAATATATATATAATGAATATATATTATTATCAATGTATCATGTCTCTCTCGAATTATTATAACATAATTTTCAGTGGTGATTCCCTTGGAATTTATCACTTTAGACCTCCCTGAGTCTCAATGCATAATTTTCAATAAAAAGTCAATTTTGAGGGAATCATATACTATTATTCACATAACCACAATATATTTGACATGTAATATGAATTTTAATACTTTTCATTTAGATTTATTTAATTAAATATCTATCATTATTATGAAAATTTTACTTGATTAAATTCTTAAGAGTATCTATTAATTCATATAATGAATTCATGTAAAAATCGAAAGAATTAATTGAAATTTTCACAACATATGAAGACTCAAGAATATTAGAATCCTTATATAAAAAAGTCATAGTCATTGATATTTTTATCACATGTTCCCTTTCTCTAAGCCTGATACATTTCTTCCTCATTCTCTCATTACCACAAGAGGCTTTAAAATTGCATGGGATGGGGATGAAAATTGTACATATGATGTGTAATTATATTAACTCATGGATACACCATAGATAATATCATTATAGGGATACCTCTAAGGGATCATTCTAAAACATGTGACATAAGATAATAGTAGTGGAAATAATTTTTGTATGGTACACCCATCATATTCTTCATTTTCATTTTACAAGGTTTCAATTTCATATATGATATATATTTGTAATGAGTTTTCTAATTTCTTGATTTTCTTATATTAAGTGTTAATATATATATATATACATATATAAACCTTTAATATTTAAAATCATATAATATTTCTTATAGAAATCCCACTTGCACCCTATGGGCCGCACCCCTTCATTATAAATCAAAATATTCAAATCTTGGTTAGTTTACAAGAGTTAATCTCAAATTTAATATGATCTAAACCTTTTTTAGAATCAATAATATCATTTTTATCTTATTTGGTAGTAGAATCAACTTCTATGAAAATTCCTTCATCATCCATTAACAGAATAATTATATATCTTATAAGACTCTAACAAATTCTTCTAGAAAAGTGTGATTCTTTTATAACATGAGTTAAATAAATCATGGTAAATTATTATGGAATCAACACCATTTCCATCTGGGGATAAATTATTTCTTTTGTTCTTGAACTTATCCAAGTTTAATTTTTCCCACTAACTCCTTGATTTATATAATAATTTTCACATAAAATACTAAAACGATCTAAAAATTATTTGTGTTATATTCGATTTTGAAAATAATATCGCTTATTTTCATTTGGATAACAACAAATAATAACTTTTTTCATTTGGGATTAAATTTCTCCAATGAAAAATTTCATTTATATGTTTTACAATTCCAAATTTACATAAATTAAAAATTAGTATACCACTCATTCCATATCTTATATTGTGTCCTTTTGGATCCTTTAGATGGAATGCAGCTAAGAAGGATTGTAAATAGTTTTAAATAAAATCCCCAAAATGATATAGAGTTTTTCCAATAATTCATCATAAAATGAACCATGCTATAAAAGATATGATTCCTCTTTATAGAAACTCTATTCCATTTTGGTGTTATGGATTGTATGAGTTTTGAAAATATTCCACAATATCTAAGACGATCAGTAATTTCCTAGACCATTAATTCACTACCCACATCTAATTGAAACATATAAATATTTTTTCCTATCTAGTTCAATTTATTTTTTTGACTCTATACATTTTAAGGTTTTTCACATTTTTCTGATAATAAAAATATAGTAATTTCTATTCAATTTATTCACTAAGTTTATAAAGTTTTCATACCCACCACTTTTGGGGGTAATTATCGGTCCATATACGTAAAAATGTATTAGTTCCAATAGTATAATATCCATATTACCTTTTCCTTTAAAAGTTTTTTTTTTTTTTAGGTAAAATAAAGTATTCAAATTTATCAAATGATTTATAATATAAGCATTCCATTAATCTATATATATGGAATCTTTGAATATGTATCTCATTTATATCCCTATGGAAATAAATTCAAAGATAAGTGGTGTCAGAATCATTAACCTTAACATTATTTTCATGAATTTTATCGGATAGATATTATATATATATATAATTTATTAACCATTCACTATATTTTTGATTCCATAAAGTATTCCATTCATTTATTCTGAACAAATTTTATTCTTAATCAAGAATAAAAATATCCTCTAGTATAAAGAATATATAAAATTAAAAATAATATTTATGGTTAAAACACGATAATTTTTTTTCCAATTTTATAATTTTAATGTTTTATTTTTTGAAGCAAAGAACAATTTTAGAACTAGTATTTGGATTAATATTTTGAATTTTGGACATCTCAAAGAGATGTTTTTAGAAGTTTTATGAGAAATCCGAGTGTTTTAAGTGCTCGGGTGGGAAAAAGATTGAAGATATGTGAACCTAATGATGAGTCTGACTACAGGTTCACCACCATGGGGAGGGCCAATCCATGGTGGGGTGAAATTCCTAGTGTTGGAGGGCCTGGGGATTGAGATGGGTGTGACACCTGAGAGTGGTGTGTGTTAGAAAATTTGAGACTGAAATGGCCATAGTGGAGTCTATGACAAATGAAAATGAAAACAGGGTCCCCAATACGTTGTGGTGTGTTTTCATGGTGTGTGGAAGGTGTTGATATAATCATAAATAGGTGAGTGTAGTATGTATCCTTGGATGTTTTGGAATAGTGGATTCTAATGTTTTAAACTATAAACCCAATGAGTTGTGTGTGTTCTGAGTGATCATGGGTAGCACCAATTTGTAGTTCATTCGATGGTTGTAGAGATTATCCCCCACATGGAATACTAAGAAACAGAAGACCCTATATATGGGTTTGGATGTGTTATGGGTCGTTAGGGATAGCCTAGAGGTGTACCACAATGTTGTGTAAGTACAGGTTCAACCATGTGTAGTTTAATTTTTTTATGATGCACAACCTTTTATCTACTTAATTTTTAATACCCTTATTCTCTTTTCACCTCCTCTTGTGTGCACAACCAAAACTTATAGGTGACCTATTTTTTCCTATTTCAATTTCCCTTTGGTTTGGGGTGATTGTCAAGAAATTTCTTTTGAATTTTGAGGTATGATCTCCCATCTCCTTCATATTTGATCTTACTTTTTCATTTTTATATAATTTGGGTGACCCATCATAGAGTTTCATTGATGATTCTAGTAATGAATTATAGAATCATGATAATTAATGATTTTAAGTGTCTTATCTAAAGTAATTCTTGAGGAAATGAATGCATGTCATCTCTCGGTGATTTAGTTGAGGTATACCATATTATGACATTATTATGTTTTTTTTAAAATGAAATTAAATGGGTACATGAAATGATGTCATGTGATATGGAACTAACATAAAATTTTGTTGAGAGTGTGCTTCAAGTATTCTCTGAGTTGTAGGTCTCTACTTCAGTGTGTTGTGGTCAAATAGTGAGTTTTTAGAAATTAATCCAAATTGATATAAATTAAAATAAATTATAAATTGTAACAATTAAATTAATTAATTAATCAAAAATTATAAAAATTTAATAATTCAATATCATGGTTTGATATGGGTTCTTGGAAAGTTGATGTGATTCTTGGATGAGCATAGAATAGAGTATTTCATCTATGTTTTAAAATGGAATAAAGTAGTTTTGTGGTAAGTGGTCCCTCAAACATACTACCTTTAGTAAGTTGATATAGTATATGAGGCATGTGTTTTGAGGGGTCTCACCAACTAAGGTGATTGAACATTTTAACAAAATATTTTTTTAATTAAAATGAATTCCTATGAATAAAATGAAAAAAGTTCCAAGAGAAATGATAGACCATCATGTATTTCCAGGAAACCTCTACCACTAATGGACATGATCATAAGTGTAATTGTATTCATTGAGATACTAGAAAAAAAAAGAATTGAGTATGTTTTAAAAAATGAATGATGCATGGTGGCCCATTATAGAGGTGGATTAGACCCTCCTTGTAAAGGGATGTGAGGAATGAAAGTGATCAATGCTTGTAGGCCTTAGTGGAACATTGAAGTACCTTTATAGTCCCTGTTTGGAATTATTATACCTTCCCATATTAAAGTCAGTAGGACATAACTTGTGATTCTAGTGAGTTCATAATGGTTATGATAACGTTAAGGGAGGTTTTACCCTCTATGTGATAGTTGTGACTGAGTGATGATACATTGATCTAGGGACCCATTTATGGTTTTTGTGATACGGTAAGACATAGGGGATTTCGATGGGTTCCCTATATATATATATATATATGATTATAGAGATTCTGTTCAATGGATCTGGTATAGAGGATTCCATGCATCACTTTACAACCTGAATCAATAATGTGATCTTTATATGGAAATTATTATGATTATAGGTATACTCTTGAGAGGATAAACATGATTTGGTGAGATGAGTTTCAGTGGATGGAAAACTCTTATGATTTATTTTTATGAGATATTACAAGTGGGACTCTCTATATTTGAATCATAATATTTACATGCTTTATCAAATAGAATGCCTATAATATTTCATAGGATTCAACACTTGGGTCTATATTGATTATATAGATGGTTACACAAGAATCCACTAAGATAACATTTATAAAGAATGACATTGGAAAGCCAATTGGATTTGACTATGATTTCAATTTGATATATATTTCATTGGAAATGATCCATGGGGTTGGTTATGGTCCTAAATAATGTTTTATATCATAGGGTGATCCTCAATAGAATCAGATTT
The DNA here is from genome assembly GCA_963277665.1 of Viscum album. NCBI lineage: Eukaryota > Viridiplantae > Streptophyta > Magnoliopsida > Santalales > Viscaceae > Viscum > Viscum album. The sequence goes on from OY728145.1 coordinate 2,138,164,921, forward strand.
ATGCTTATTACTATTAGATTTTCTAGGATTCCTTACATGTAATTATTTCTTAAAGTTGATATTTTATTGTTTTGGAGCCTAGTACAGGCTATCACAATCATAGAAAATTCTCAGAGATTCTCCAGCACTGGTTAAGTCCGGTACAGTCAATACTGAGTGTCATGTTAGAACCCAAAGATCAAAAATATTTATTTATTTATGTTTCTATAGTATAATTATTTATTTTTTGAGAATGTCACATGAACATACACTACACTTACTGGTTATATATAGGGCCCCATTAATGGTGCCCTATTGATTGGTAGTAACACCATTCTCCAACAGACATGTAACTTGCATACCCGAGCATACTTTTCTAATAATAGGTCAATGCTAGGAAGATGATTGGGGATGCATGATTGACCAGGGTAGCTAATATAGAGTTGGATACTAGTATTATGGTATGAGTTAAGTATGATATTAGAGCCTCACATAATTTCTAGTTATTATTTTTTTAGTTTATTTTGATTTTCCCAGTGGGTGATTAGTAATTCTATGCTGGAATGACCATGAATATGTTTAATTTATTTCTATATCATTCCATTGTTATAACATGTTTTTTATTTATTTCAATATACCCTATATTATTATAATAGCCGATGATTTGTTATTTTTATGTTATTATGAACTTGGATATGGGGGAATAATCTCCCCATGGTAATACCCTAGAGTCCCCACAATATGTCAACATCCTTTAGTGTATAGTGAAGTGTTCTTAAGGTCCTAGTAGACCGCCATATTTTATCTAATCAATGGTTTAGAGAAAAGGTCTAAAATAGTTGTATCAAAGCCTTATATAATATTTTAAAATTTTGGTATATAGAAGACAAGTGATATTGGATTGTGTTGGATGTTGTGATTGACCTTGGTCTGGTGAGTCACAAACACCTTTCTTGATGAGAATTCTATGTTTCCAAGGATATTTGATGGTTTTTTATGGTTTTCATTTTTATTGTAGAGTTTATTATTTGTGAAATTAAATCACAAGTTATCTATTGGAGATTTATGTTTTATTATATTTTTTTATAAAAGCATTGGAATTATATTCATGTTCATGCATCATATTTGGGATGTATAATACACATGAAACACATGTGATTGTGTTTGATTGATATAAAAAATTAAATTTTTAAACTCTATAATGTTTTAAATAATATATAAATAGTGTTTTCTCATTAAAAATGTTGGTTGAATTATACAAACTAAAACTATAGTATATTTTATTTTGATTACATATCATGTAGATTCGATAATGGATGCTCTCTAATGATGACCATGGATCCCAAATATAATATATGTATTTTTATCTATAGTGGGATGATGTAGGAACTTTATGAACTGAAATTAATTCACGAAAAAATGGGTTTGGTTATTTAATTTGTCAAAAATAGCCTATATGTTTTTTTCCAAACATATTCTTGGTGGAATTCTACTTAACTAATCCATCCTATTATGGTATACATGATACATGTCATTGGAGAATGATGTCTATATATAAATATATATGCATATATGGATGAGATTGTAGTTTTCAAGGGAGTATTCTCATATGTAGATTCCCTTAGAGGATTAGTTCCCCATTAGGATGATGGATTAGAATGTGATTCCTATTACATACAAGTTATAACCCTAGATTGGGTGTCATGGAATGTGAATTGTCATGTGGTTTTAGATATTAGGGAATTAATTCTACCCTATGATTTGTGACCTATGTGGGAAAAAATAAATGGGATAGTTGGTAAATCCAAGGGGCATTGATATATGAATCAAGATATTGGGGAGCTAGGTAATATATGTGAGGGTAATCTAAGAGCGGGGTTAACTCCAGATTATTAGTTCCCTTAGATATGAGATGCTTGAAGGGATACTTTTTGTTATGATATTGGTTCACATGAGATTCTATTTGGAATGTGATATTAGCATGGTGATGCCTTAAATAATTGTTATTTAAATAACTCAAGGTTTTGTGGTATCAATGATTAGTTTCAATGGACATGATTAGTAGGACGCCTTGTCTGGTGATCTCATGTGTGGTTCTTGATGTTCTTGTGGATTTTACTATTGGCCAATCATATATATGATATATATATATATATATATATATATATATATATATCATGATAATGCACCTATGGTTTTGGAAATGATTTTATTTGGTGGTCGATCGTGTGGAAGACTATGTAATTTGTGAAATAGATTATTTTAAGTAGAAAAACTAAGGATTTATATCATTATATGAGATTAACATGTGGTGAGCATGGTAAATTATTTAAGCACATGGTCATAGGTTTTATGACATGAGAATAATTGGATAATTATATGTGTTTTGTTAACACATCTTAGGATATCATACAACCAATTGTTTTTAATGAGATCAAGGTAGCACATGTTGGTTATATGCAGTACCTATTGTTTATGGATCAATAAGAATTCATGTTTCAGGTGAGGACTGACAGGTTTTATGAAACTTTTATAGTATCATTCTCTTATAATTTTGATGAAATAAGAAAACTACCTATGTAGTATAGGATGTGTCATGGATTAATCAAGGTTTCATGGTACAGTTAACATGAGGGTGTTCCATGAAATTAATTATTCGGAAGGCATTTCATTGAATCATGTTGGGGCTGTTCACTGGTAGTTTTATAAGGGAATACATCTGATGGGGGAGTGAAACATTGGCCATAGAGGGTGTTCCCCATGTTATAGATGGTATTTCAGTGGATTACTTGGATAATTTTCTCATCATTTGAGAACGATTACCATTCGATGTATCATTTTGGAACTCAAGTGTGAGACACAATATTACATGTAGTCTTAACATATATTAATGGATGGATAATGGGATGAGTAAAGAAAACCATCATGTGTGTAGGGAGGGGGATTTGATGTGACCATTTGGTGGATGGTTGATGTGGATTTCAATTTCAGTGTGTAGATGGGTTTATTTTTCACTGGTTCCATGATGAATACCATATTTGAGATTTGCATATAATATAGGACCATTTCCATTTTTTCTAATCAGGATAGGGCTGTTTTTTTATTTGATTAGAGTGTGTTTCAGATCAACATGTGTCAAAGCTTGAGGTGATAGAATGGTGATGGATTTGGATGGTTTGTGATATAACCATTGAATTACACCAAACATCTAGGTTCAATAATTTGTGAGGGTGTTTATATAATCACCAATGCCTTCACAATTTAATGAATTGTGATCAATTAATGTAATAGGGATTCAATGGGTATGAAGAAGCAGTTTTGAGAATGTTCAGCTAGAGGATAGGAAGATGTTTTATGTGAAATTGGGTGTTTTATAATGGAAACCACATCGAGTGGGTTGATGGACCTATAGAAAGGTTTTTGTGTATGATTTTCAGATGTTGGAGTGCACCATGTTTCAAAATTTTACCTCACGAGATAAGACATATGGTTGGAAGAACCATGAAGTTTTGGATGAATCATTCGATGAAACTCTAGTGAATCGGAAAAGATGTGTGTGTTGGAGAACTGTTGTAGAGTTTCAATTATGGTTAAGAGTATTTTAATATTTTTTTATGAAGAGTGTCTAATTTTTACTGGGATGAGGTTATTAGAGAAGAGCGGGCTCATGGTTTCGAATGGGGAGAACGCGCGGCACGCGCCACCACCCATTTCAAATTTTTCGGTCGCTGTGGCTTCCTTCTCACGCTCTTCGGGGGCCCCATCGATTCCGGTTGAGATTGGATCTCACCTACACCGAGTTCCCCTCTCACCGACCCCTCCTCTGATAGTTTCTAGGGCTCTAGATCCACGTCCCCTGGTGGTGCTCTCGCAGGTCTGCTTGGATCCACCTTCTAGCAGGTGTCAGCCGATTCTCTCTTACAGTGAGGCGGTTAGCGGCTTGGGATCCCGGAGGGCTTCCTTCCCAGGCGCCTGCCCGGTTTCCTCGATAGTGACAAGGGCGGGTTTTAGTATCTCTCTTGAGGTGTCCATGGAAGCGTTTGAGGAAGCGGGGGCTGGACTGAAGTGGACTTTGGTGGCCCGTTTCGGTGCAGCGAAACTGCCCCTGCAGGTTTTCAAAAGATTTGTGGACTCCTGGGGGCTGCTTGCTCTGCCGAAGATCTCCCCGCTGCATCGGCACTCCTGCTTGGTCTTGGAGTCGGAGTTTGATTTCATTCATGCGTGCTGCAAAACTCCATGCTCGTTTGGGCGGTGGATGTTTAATTTGGCTCCCTGGTTGATGGATGCACACATGGGGAAAGAGAGATCCAATGCGGCGGTGTGGGTCTGTCTCCCAGGTTTCCCGCTGCCTTTCCAGAATGGTTCCATACTGAATGCCATTGGTGACTCCCTCGGCGGATTCCTATGTGCAAACGATCATACTTATCATGACGAGTACTTGTGTAATGCACGGATGTGTGTGGAGCTTGACATCTCCACCCCTCTCCCGGAAAAGATTTCCCTGATGGTGCAGAACTCGGTGGTGTGGCTTCAAGAAGTCTCCTTCCCAGTTTTTCCCAGGTATTGCTTCTCATGTATCCTATAGGGTCACACTCTGCAAGAGTGTAGAAAAAGAAGGCAAGGTGAGTGGGGACATGCTCAAGGGATGTCCCCTAGTGATTCCCATATTCTGTCCTCGGTGGGTGGTGTGGAGCCTGTTTCTCCCAGGGAAGCCCAGATGTCAGTAGTGCTCGTGCTGAATGCCCCGACCTTTTTAGTAGCCGGGAATGCCCCAGATAGAGTGGATGCTCAATGTTGGGACTTAGTGTGTCACTCTCCTCGGACAGTATCCCCATCAGAATCCCTAGACCGATGGGTGATCTTTAGAATCCCCAACACCTCTTCTCAAAAGGAAGTCTGTTGGGTCGAGTGCTAAGGCCCCTCTCTCTCCACCTGGTGTCCATGGAGCTGTTTCCCCCTCTCTCATTTCTCCCCTTCAGGCTGACAGAAGAGGTGGTTGCTGCTGAGACCAGTCTCGCCTCTTCTAAGGAGATGGTTTCAAGATCAGTTTCTTTTTAGCTAAGTGTGATTAACCCATGCTTCAAGAAGTTCCTCAATAGGAGCAAGGTATGGTAGTATTACCTCATCATAGCCTGGTTAGAGGAAAATCCCTTAAACCAACTCCTCACCTATCTTCACTTGGCTCTAATCCCCATGGCTCTAGTCTGAGAATTTGTACACATTTAAGATTAAGGAAACTTTGGGAGAGCTCTACATCCTATGGAAAATAGATAGTGGAGACCGGGGCCAAAGCCAGACCAATTCGAATCTAAATGTTACCCATAATAATTTGGAACTCCCGAGGTCTTGGGGATCGAGTGAAAATAGATTTTCTTGCATCATAGATAAAAAAGAACAAGGTTCTTATTGGGGCAGTCCTCGAACACAAGTAAGACCCAGTTAAGATTAATGAGTTTTGCCGTTGGATATGTATGAATGGTTCCATGAACGCGGACCCTGTAAACAGGAACATCTGGGTATTCGAGAAGAAGGAGATCTTGGTGGACTTAATTCAGGCAAGAGATCAGTTTATCACCACAGAAGTTACCAAAGACGGGGAAAGATTATTCGTGTCCTTTGTGTACGGTAGCTTCGAGGCCAACAACAGAAGACGGTTATGGCATGATCTCAATACTTTCGACTCGGGCGTCCTCCCGTGGCTGGTGGGAGGGACTTCAACATTATCTCATATCCTAAGGAGAAGAAAGGAAGAGGATATTTTCCACGGCAGGACAGCTTGGAATTCGTCCAATTCATGGCGGATGTGGGTCTTATTGATACGAGATATTCTGGTGACTACTACACCGAGTGTAAAAACCAGAAGGGCAGTAGGCACAACTGGAGTCGGATTGACCGATGCCTAGAAAACATCAATGCAATCTCAAAGTTTTTGGATGCCAAGATAGAGCATCTTGCTTGTGGTATTTCGGATCATTCTCCCGTACTAGTCAGGTTGTCCGCAAGAAAGGCATCTAAGGAGAAGTTCAGCTTCTACCAGTATTGGACCAGATATCCTGACTACCATCAGATTGTTAATGAATCATGGGGGAGCCAACCCATGGGCATACCTGGCTAGCCATAAATAATAATCTTCGGAGGTTGAAACTCAGGCTAATAGAGTGGTCTATGTGTCTCCCTACAGGAGACCAGAATCTGGAGACACTGAAACAAAACATAGAGAGCATGGAAACTAAACTAGAGGAGGAGTGGAGTGAGTTGACGTTTGAAGACCTTGTGGAGAAAGAGGACATCTGGGCCAAAATTATTCTCAAATAGGAAAATAATGGCTCTTCAGAGGTCCAGGATGAAATGGTTGCATGAGGGTCACACGAATTCAGCCTTTTTCCATGCTTTCATCAGAGAAAAAAGCCGCCCCATGATTCCCAACATCGTGATGGAAAATGGAACTTTTACTGATGAAAGAGATATAATAGGGGGTATGGCATCAATGTTTTTTTAAGACCTCCTGGCCAGCCCCAATCTTAGAATGCCAAATGGATACCCCACTGGAGATGCAGAGATTTGGGAAGCAGTGCCCTCCTTGGTCTGCACAGGGACAATGAAAGGCTGGAAAAGATACCAGAGGAGGAAGAAATCCAGGAGGCCATGAGGATTCTCAACCCAGACAGTGCACCAGGTCCTGATAGTTTCTCAGGTGTGTTCTTTCAGGATGCTTGAGACATTGTTAAGGGTGATGTTACTGCTACGATTCAGGATTTTTTCAGAGGAGGGAGCCTCCCACAGGTGGCCTCCGCTGCCACCATAGTGCTCATTCCCAATATTAAGAACCCTTCCTTCCTTGAGGATTATAAACCAATAAGCATGTGTAACTTCCCCTATATGATCTTGGAAAGTATCATCAATACATGGATGTTTGGGTATCTTCCTCGATGGCTATCCATTGTACAACATGGTTTTGTGAAGGGAAGGTCCATCCAAGGAGCGGTTTCTTTGGCACAGGAAGTGTTGAGAGACATCAACATCAAGACGCATGGCTCCAATATGGAGATTAAACTTGATATGAGCAAATCATATGATAGGATTGAGTGGAGTTTCATTAACAGAGTGCTCACGACTATGGGATTCTCCCATAAAGTCATTGATCTTACCTTCAAATGTTTTAGCTCTTCGTGGATAGCGGTTTCCTTCTCAGGAAAGACCTATGGCTTCTTTAAGGAAACCTGTGGGATGAGGCAGGGAGATCCCATCTCTCCTTGTCTATTTATACTCGCGCAGGATACCCTCAGCCGCCTCATTAACAAGGGTATGTGCAGTGGCGATATCCTCCTTTATAATAGGAAAAATAATCTTCGAACCATTTCTCATTTGATGTTCGCGGATGACAACATTGTCTTTATCAATGGTGGAAGGAGACCAGTGAATGGTTTCAAGAGGATTATGGAGGAATATTGTGCTTGGAGTGGCCAACTTATCAACAATTCTAAGAGCAACCTCCTAATTTCCAGCAAGTGCACTGCTCAACGGGTATCTTGGATTTGCAGTACTATGGACATGCAATGAGGTTTTTTCCCTCTGGAATATCTTGGCATCCCCATATCTTCAGGGAGACTCTGTGTCCGAGACTTTGATCTGATTATGAGCAGAATAGTGGGTAGGGTGATTAATTGGAAGAACCGTTTTCTATCCTTTGGAAGAAGGATTGCTTTAGTCAATAGTGTTTTGGTGGCCATCGCCATCCATGCAATGGATTCCACCAATGTTCCAAAGGTCATCATCAATGAAATTGATAAGATTCTGGCCAGTTTTGTATGGGATGATAGATCAGAAGTTAAGAGGCATTGGGTGGCATGGGAGAAGATGGCAATGCCAATTAACGATGGAGGGATCAATGTGAGGAGACTCAACAGCACGATTCAATGAATGCATGCAAAACTAGCTTGGGAAATACTTCAGGCACGTACACTTTGGGGGAAGTCTATGGAACACATGTGGTTGGGAAATTTGGAATCCATTGGAGGAAAGATATCTACTTTCTCTACCAAGATTCATCTGCTCATCCAAACTCTTCATCAACATTCACGTTGGCTCATGGGGGAAGGTAACATCCTATTCTGGTCTCACAACTGGGCAGGTTCTATTATCGGTTTTCCAAGTTTCCCTACACCTCTAATTACCTTTAGAGAAGCGAGTATGTACCCTTCGTTCTGTCAGGCAATTCTGAATGAGGAGAAGTGTTCCATTTTTGATTCAATTGTCATCTGCTCAGAGCCTGATAAACTTATTTTCACTCACTCTTCATCAGGGGCCTTTACCATTAAGGATTTCCGGAGGCTTCAATATGGATAGGACCACCACATGAATTGGAATGATATAGTTTGCTGCACCAGAATCCCATCCAAGTTCAATTTCCGAACTTGGAGATTAAGGCGTCAGGCGGTGGAAACAGATGACAACATACAGAAAGTGGGTATCAACATGGCCTCTCGCTACAACTATTGCAGATTTCCAAAGGAGGAAAGCACGTCTCACTTGTTTTTGCAAGGCGAGTGGGTTTGGGTAGTCTGGTCATCCTTTGGTGGCTTCGATATGTCCATGGTCTATGCTCACGATGGGGAGTCCTTCCTGGACAGCTGGTTTCTAGGATCCGCGGAGGAGAGCCCAGGTCGGGTGGCGAGGTCATCTTCTTCAACGCCACATGCTAGTTCCTGTGGCAGACTAGAAATCAAGCCAGATATGAGAGCACCTGTCCAACTTCAAGAATCATCATGGTTAGGATCAAGAATTTACTGATCGACATGTCCACCATTTTCAAAGGCGGCCACTATGCTCCTCTACGTAGCAAGTTCAAAATTCCAGCCACAACAGCCCAGGTCTCCAGCAACAATGCAGCGGGTCAATGGGACTGCTGGCACCCCCAAGAGATGGTTATAAACATAACACGGAAGGATCCTGCATCATGGGTAAAATGAAAGGTGGGGGATTGGTGCTGGAAACTTTAGGGGAAGCTATTATTTCCTTCATTGTGACGTATGACAATAGAGACCCTCTCCAGGTGGAGGAAAAAGCTATGCTTACGGGTTTTTCCCTCTGAAACCAGAAGAACCTTGAGTTATCCCAAGTAGGGACTGACTCTTTAACCCTCCATGATGCTCTTCTTGGGAGATGTTCTCCCCCTTGGTCCATATAATATATGGTCAGAAAGTGGAAAACTCTTTTTAACAGCAATATACAGGTGTCTCACACGAGGAGAGAGGGGAACAAGGTGGCAGACTATCTCGCCTCCATGGTGGTTCTAGGGTTATATATTTTCCCCAACACACATCCTTTCAAGCCAGTGGGTGAGAATTTGATTAGAGGAGATGCTCTGGGTCTCCATTACTTCAGACCCCCATAGGCTTGATTTCGTTTTTCTCTCCCTTTTCTCTCTTCCTCTTTTGTATTATTGGATTGTCTTTAATAAAAATTTGATGTTGGATGGATGTCTCTTTTTTAGTGTCTTATATATGAATATAGGTTTTTATTCTTGAGTATATGGAATGAGTTTGTTATAATTTGATGACCCAAGTAGGCCAAGTATGATGGTTAAACTCCAATAAAAATTATTCGGGATGAGAAGTGTTATAGTGAGGAGGTTGTAAAGACTCACGTTCATATGGGATGATAAGTTCTGAGGAAATTTAATTTTATATTTTCTAAAGAGAGTATCATTTGAAGAGTCAGTTTTCCTATCAAGATTATACGACTTTTAACTTCATAATGCAATGTATTTGGTTGTGGAATGAGGTTATAGTGGTGTTTGTTAATATTGAGTGGATAGAAGAGTGTAGTTAGGAGAACCAGTAGCCATGTTTTTTTTGTGGGTGCACCACTATGGGGAGGATAATATTGTGGTAGAGCCCGTGGTTGGGGGTACAACACCTAGTTTAGGAAGGCATGGTGCTTTGGAAAAGTGTATTTCCTAAGAGACCCAATTTTCAAAATAATGGAGGTTGAAACAGTTGTGGGGGATCCAATGGAATCTTTAAACTACAAAGGAATCTCTGTAAATGTATTGAGCATGGATGGGGTGTGTGGAATCCATCCAGCTTGTTGTATAGTAGTGACTATGGAGGGTTACCTTGGTTATTTTGGAAAAATGGATTCCCCTATGAGAAATACCAAACCTGACATGTCAGACACCTCTATTTTGGATGTTTTAAGGTTCAATGAGCATCACCACATAGTGATTCACTCCATGGTCTAAGAATGGAACCCCTATGAAATACCCATTTTCCCCTCATTCTTTTTAATAAATATCTTCCCTATTATACTCCTCTCATATGCATGGATGAACTAGGGAGGATACCTACCTTTAAATCTATCAATTCTGCTTCATTTTAGGGTGATTGTTATGTGACTTATTCAATGTTCCCCCCCTTCTCCTTCCACTTCCATATTCTTGTTGTATTTACTACTAAATTAGTTTACCTAAATTATGGTATCATTGATGATCCCATAGGATAAATTTGTAATAATATCCATATTCCATGGATTCCTTATATATCAGATAGAGGATTCCCTCAAGTGAAGAAAAATTGATATTTATCAATGTTTCAATTAAGATAAATAGATGTTTGAACTTCTTGAAGTATTTTAATTACAGTAACTAAAATTAGAATTTGAAATAATGTCAAACAATTTGGAATTTACCTATGATGGTTCTAGGAACTTCTATGGGTGTTTGATGTTTGTTTCAGTGTGATGAGGTCGAATGACGACTGTTAGTCTGTTTTCACTAACCGAATTAAATTAAAATAAGTTATTAATTGTTATCATTAAATTGAATAATTATTTATATTTTTTTAATTAATTATTCAGTTTTATGGATTGAAATAAGTTCTTTGAATTCTGATGTAATTCTTAGATAAGATCGTGTGATCGTTTTCATGTTACTCTTCTAAATGGAATCACCATATTTTGTGGTAGGTCCTCCCTCAAACATACACCTCTTATTAATTGCATTATTTTTATGTCTCATGTAATATGAGTGGTCTCAAAAATTTGTGAAATTTTTTTTTTATATTATGTAATTATATTAATTAAAATGAATTCCTATGAATAGATTGCAAAATGTGTCAAGGGACACTTTGGAACCTCATACACTGGTTGGATTCCTCATCCAGTTATTATAGAGAGAACAATTGTAAATTGATGTCTTAAAATACTAGAACCCCATGATGGGTGTAATTTTTATAAAATGAATGAGGTGTGTTGGCCCTTAATATAAGTTCCCTAGACCATCCTTATAGAGGGATGCAATGAATTAAAGTGAAAGGTTATACTTGGCCTTAGTAGATCTTTGATATTCTTTTATAACCTAGGTTGAGAAATATTCCACCTTCCTAAAATAATGCTAGAACAAATTATATTATGAGGCACGTGAGGACACAATGTTTATGATAATGTCAAGGGACTCTGTACATTCTGAGTGATATGTGTGACTAGAGTAATGGGACTTAGATTTGGGGATCTAAGAAAGGTGTTTGTGCTATGATAAGACTCATATGACCTCAATGGGTTCTCCAGTTATATATTTATATATACAAAAACACATATATAAATATATAAGAACATAGACACTGTAGATAAAGTTAGTTTGGTGAAACCAATAAAGAGGAATTTAGGTGTCACCATAGAACACAAATCGATGATTTGGGCCTTAAATGGATGTAGTGATTATTACATGTGATGTGATTGAGAGGAGAACTTTGATTATGTTAGATTGTTTTGTGTGGATGTCCATCCATTGCAAGTTATTTTTTACGATATATTTTGGTTGTGATGATGTTTAATTCAGTCTTAATAGTTGGATGCCTAATTTGAAAAAATTTTAGGAGATGCCCTGAGATTTGTCCTTTAGGTCTATATAGATTACATGGGTGGTTTCTAGGGAATCTATGATGAAACATATGTATTTATAATTCCTTGTAAAATCCATTTATATTTGGTTATGATGCATATTTGATATAAAAGTCCATAGTAAATCCCATTGGATTCAGCTATGATTCATGTTGATATGGAATGCCTTGGACATGATCCTTTAACTTTTATATGATCTTAATTAATTCCATATTTCCTAGGGTCATCCCCCTAATAAAATAATATATGTGGGTAACTATTAGATTATTTAGTATTTCTTCATAGGAACTTATTATTTCACATGATATTTAATGGTTGTGGAACCTGGTACTAGTTTCCATGATCACATGACATGTTCAGAGACACCCTAACACTAGTCTATATAGGTAAAGTTACTCTCATATGTTGTTTCAAAACCTAAGGATCAAAAAATTATATTTATTTACATACCTATAGTTTATTTTTATATTTTATAATCTTGTAACATTAATATACACTTCATGTACTAGTTATATATGAGACCCCATTGTTGTTCCCCTACCAAGTTATACTCACACCCTGCTTAAGAAACAACTACACTTGGGTAACTGAGTATAACTAGCTAATTGTAGGTCTATTTTAGGATGAGGCCCAAGGATTCATGATTGAGATGAATATCTAAGATTGAGTTCGAGGATGGGATTGAGGCATGAGTTGGGGATAATATTGGCGCCCTTTTTATTTTCTCTTTATTTATTTAGTTTAGTGTACTATGATCAACCTAGTGGATTATTGGTCATTCTATAATGTCATGACTATGAGTCTATTGTACTTATTTCTTTCATGTTAAATTTGTTGCAGAATGTTCATTTATTTATTCATACATAACTTGTTTTATTATAAGAGATGTTGTTATGTTATTGGAATATTATTGTTCACTATTATAATGAGGAATATTCTCACAAAAGTAATACTCCAGTATCCCATTATTAGTATAAATCCATTGGTATAAGGGAGGGGTTTTTGGGGACTAATTAGTGGTTTGAAGTAGGTGTGTCACATGAACCTCCTACTTATTTGAGGTAAAATAAAAGTGTTCCCTTGATTTAAATTATTGGAAATAATATCCGTATAAGAGTATTTGGATTTTTATCTAATAATTTGTGGTTTTTTGTTTATATAATTTTTATCTTATTACTATTATGTATCATAGTTTTGTTTTTTTACTTCTAAGATATTATTTTCCACTGCATTATTTACTTATTTTACTCTTATTAGTTCAAAATTTAACTTATGGATTATAAAAATTCACTATTGTAAAAATTGTATGTTTTTTAAATTTAATTCACAAACCCTCTATAAGGATAGATACTTTTTCTATTTGGGAAAATAATAGTTTTCTACCTTATAGGGTTAAACACACCCTTTATTCCATAAACAATATAATTCTTGGTTTCCCAAATTCGAAATGAACAACCTATTTAGATGATGAAGGTATTAACATGTTTTTTATTTGTAAGCAATCTCACACCTAGTATTTTGAATGGTTTTCTTAGTCATAAAATTATTATATGCATATCATAAATGACTCTTTATCTCATTAAGTTTGTATATAAATGAATTATTTTTGTGACTTAGTTATGTATCATATACCATCCAAAAATATAATATCTTTTAAACATGATTCCATTTAAAAATTTATAATAATCATGATTTTTGTTACTCATCCAAAAATAAAATATACTTATATCTAAACATTTCCCAAATTCATCTCATGAAAAAAGTACCAGGACTCCTTTCATGTAAATGTTTGAAATCATATAAAACCAAAATATCTTTAGAAATGTTTTTGGTGAAATAGGTAGAAAACCAAAGTATTGTAGAATATAGCCTAAGATCATAGGATAGTGGATCTAACAACTGCAAGACATAATATTCGTAGAAAAATACCCAATAGAGAACTTAATTCCAATTAAATCCAATCAATTGTTATATATAAATAATAATATATCTCTATGAACGAAATATCAAATTATAGTAGTGGTTGAACAAAAACAAATCATATATCATACCTCAAATGTAACAATTTTATTATTAAATTCTTAACTAAATTAAAAATAATATTCTTTTTTTATACATAAGTTCTTTAAATCATTTTTATGGAAATGATATAACTTAAACAATGACATGGTTTTGTCTCCCCATGTTATGGTTTTCACATATAACCATTATTCACATAAACCATGACCATTTTCAAACAAAACCATTAAGTCTAAAACAATATTGTATATTTTTATACTATTTGATAAGAAATGGGATATTAGTTTTCTAAAAAAACACAATTTTAATGAATATTTAACATAAACCAAGAAATGGTAACATACACTACATATTTGTTCTAGAATAACTCATAGTCAGATTCCAATTTTTAAAATTCATCTTACTAATTATTCACTAACACTCACTCTAATAAAAATAATGGTTTATATAGGCTATCTCTAATATCAAAAATATAGTGGAGGAAAACCGAAAATAAATCTGTAATTCAACCAAAATATGAAATATTAAAATAAAATGAAGAAGAAACCATGGATACATCATCATAAATATCCTTTCTTACATGATCAATGAGGTTAGTGGAGACATCTTTTTGAATAAAATGGTGTACTATCCCCCATATATATCTACTAAGAATATGGAATCATCGAATGCTATGGTATAATATATTCTCCTTTAAATGGTTTACTAATACCACCTCTAATGTTAATGACAAGAAAATAATGATAAATAGATTTGACTTGTACATAATTACAAATTGAACCTATTTTCATGGTTTGAAACCATGTATATAGGACTTAACACTAATAAAATAGGGAAATTTGGCATATCCCCTGGTTTTGATGAGTACAGACAAGATTTTCTTTTCTTTAGCGACTTATGATCATTTTTTCTAAAAAACATATCATAACAGGTTATTACAATAATTTTAAAAATTGCGGCCATATGTTATAATGTAAAAAATTGAAGATATGGGGTTTTATACCACACTACATATCTTTATAAATTATATCCTATTAGGGGTAGGGAATAAATATAAAGATATCGTTCATGCACCCTTAGAGGCTCAAACTCGAGAGCTCCCCCCAACCACCACAGGGGAACACCCACTCGGATGAACTATATGTGACCTTATAATTATATAGAAATCATAACCACTATGTTATTTCCCATCATTTTACATATATAATATATTTTTATTACTTATTTAATAAATAACTATTATAAATTAATAAATATTAATTAGTTAGTTTTAATTGTGACAAAATATTTATTAAATATACATTTTTAAATACTAAATATTAATTATTTATTGTTATTTATTAATTATTATTACAACTCATGATATATATTTAAATAATTAAATGATATTAAAATCAATAACCAAAGTTTCTTAAACATATGGATACATCGTATTATACACATAATATTTGAAATAATGGATATAAAGGAATCAAGTGACCCACTTAGGTCCAATATTCAACAGTAGTTTTTGAAACCCATAGAAATAGCTTCATACCATCATATTTTTCAATTATATATAAAACATATATTTTAAAAGAATCTAATTCTAGTAGTGGTATTAGATTAAACTATTTATTCAAATTATATCTATGAACTCCCTTTAAAATTTACCCATTAATTAAATAAAGGTGTTACCTGAAGTTTAAGAAATTCATACCTAATGAATTGACAATCATTTGAAATTTATCCATTGTATCATTTACAATGGTTCCTATTTTTTGTTAAAGTTGTTATTTAACTACTCTAATATTCACTTAATCATAAAAATACCATCACATGATTTTTCATAAAACTATAATATGATTAGCCTCATTGGATAAGTGATAAAAATTATATTGCATATCATTTACGATGAACACCATGACATGGAGAAAACAAATTTATAACTTAAACCACTACATGGTTAATTTCACCATGTCATGGTTTATGGTTTAAATAGTATATCCATTACTCCAATTACATATAATATTTCACCAAATTTCTTTTGTTAATTATGATGAATAATTAACTTTGTTTACATGGTCCTTTGATAACTATAAAACTGAATTATTTTAAACTATATCAAATATTGTTTTTAACATTGATAAATATAATTTGGTTGAATTGTTAATGAAATAATTTCAAATTAGTAATTTACATACATATTTTAAATTCATTGAATTCATATTATTAATTTAATTAATCATTATAATTTAGATGATATATGATGTCAACTTTGACACTTTAAAATATCTATGTGTTGACTCAACCTATCATATAACTATTTTAATCATTAGAGAAGTGTCACGTTTAGTTAATGTTGAGTGTTTATACAAATCATTGTGGAACCTCTTTCTGGTTTGATATTGAAACCACTTGATATTGGTTTTAATAGAGATATTCCCTAAATATATGAATCATAAGGTATTGTCCATTTTTGTTGTATAGTATGATATAAGCAATATCATATACCATATTATTAGAAATATTATATGGTAGGATATGTGGATATTGTGTAACTATAATTAATTTCTAATAAAATAACACATCCAATATAATATATTATTTTCATTAAGATAATATTTCTTTCATTAATTCTTCCATAAATGGTTTGAAAATGATTTTATGTTATGTTTCAATGATAAAAATTTATTCGACCATGTATTTATAGAGTGTCTGTAATGATCATCATTATTTGAATATTTGATTGAATGATTCAACATAATTATAGATCCTATGTGGAGTTCCCCCATGTCCTATATGTTCTTTATATACTATATTTATGTTTCATTTTTGGTTTAACATTAAACTAAAAATCTAAAAATATGCTCACAATTCATTCTCAAATTTAAATAAAGGTTCTAATACGTCTTGGATCATAAGGATATTTTAAATTGATTTTTTCAAGGTAATTCAAAATAATCAATGGATATAATCAATAGATGGATACCTTTTCACCTTCTTAATCATTATCAAGATCATGCGAAGAAAGATGTCATACTTCCCTAATAGAAAAGTCTGTTCTTCATTAATGGTTTATTTATGTTTAATTTGAAATGAATAGATTTTCATGGATTTCTTTTGGTTTCTAATTTATTATTAGACCTTGTATGATTTTTATCCATCTCCTTATAAAAACATAGCGAAATTTGATATGTTCATTTTTTATTTGATTTGGAAATCATGTTTTCATAAAAGAATGTGATTTTCATATTATATTTAATTCTATATTATAAGATAGAATATGGAATGGAAGAATTTTAGGAATATGATTATAATTGATCAATATGTTTGGAATTCTTATATACAATTTCATAAAATACAATTAAATAATTTGATATAATGTAGCTTACTATAATTAAAATTTTAGATATATTCCCTCGGTTCTTATTAAGTCATAACACATGACCTGGAATATCATAGAGTAGGATATCAAGTTTTAAACTATTTCATGGTTTACTAAAATAGAGTATTGTTCCATATATATGACACAACTTAGTTTTATTATATGATTTATGATCAACTTCCAAATGCATGTTATGATTTCAATTTTATTTTAATTTATGATATAATTAAAAATTTTGAATTATTGATTTATAAAATGAATATATAATTGATAAAATTATTATTAATATGGGATCCTAGGGTGTAACCTAATCATCCAAGAATCTTAGGTTCAAATAGAAAAATATCTCATCGTCAACAACTTAATATCCAAATCCTAGGCATATCTCCAAACTCTATATCAACCAACTCGAATCCAATTCCAAATAATTATGGGAAATATATGATAAAATATACCTCCATTTCACCATGAAAACTAGATGAATCCCATGTACCATGGGAATCATAATCAGAGACATATATTTCCACCTTCTTGAGTAGCTAAATCCTTGGGGGTAACTCAGACATCCTAGGATGATGATATATTTAAAATCATAAAGCTATAATAGTTAGATCCTAAACATGAAATTCATCCTTGGGACCTGTAGCATCAAGGGAATCCTAGGATTACCCGAGGTTGAATATCGACATCCCAATCATTCTTACATGGATCAAAAACTATCTCCCCTGAAGTATATTTGGGAATCCATGATGACTTCATCTGGTTGGTCATATCACACAAGTACCACTTTAGGCTCAAAATCTAGATCCCAGGAAGTACCTTTGGGCATCCAAAACATTAATGTCATATCACATCACCACCATAGGATGGGTATTAGGGATCATGTCTATACACCTAAATATTCATCAAAAGTAAATAAGTTAATGTATTAATATTTTATATGGCTTGGATGAATTACTACACCCCTCACCACTAACTAATTCCCCTTAGAATCACGTCAATGGTATGGGTTATAAGGTGACACCTACTTCCATCTCAACCTATTCCCATTGAAACCCTCTAATTAATTTCACAAGTAATAGGGGTCCCTTAGGAATTATTGTGTTCTCCCTAGATCACTAGGAAAGTCACACTAAAGAGATGAACTTAATCCCACACCCTTTCCCATGTATCCTAGGCTATCCTAGACACCTGAACAAACCCTGAGACTCCATAGGTTCTAAATACCCATTTAATCACATCCTAGTGAGGGAGGAACACTCTTCCCATAGACATCTCAATGAGCCCGATGACTCTAAGGCATCACCCAAGGCCATCACACTTGGTCAATTACACCATGATCTGGAATAATCATAAAAAAACTATACTTGGAGAAATAAAAATTTTAAATTAGTGGAGGGGTAGATCAATGGATGTCGAAAATGAAGGAATCATACCTTAAACATCATAATAATGTAGTAAAAAACTCTTTTATCATGGTAATAGAGGTGAAAAGGGGGATTTTATCCATAGTATAGTGATAATAAAGGGAGGAGGAGGGGAGTCCCTTCTTTAATCTTGACAGTGGGGGGAGTGTCTTGTTTCGCCATTTTGAGCCCATCATCTAGCCGATGGAGTCTACTAGATAGCCAGTGGTTTTGCTAAAGTTTTTGTTTTTATAGACACCCAATCATTCGCAAGGATCATCCAAGCCCCCCAGACCCATCATAACATCATAACAAGAACAAAAACAATCGTTGAATTGTTAAAAATCATGTAATTCAATTGTGAATCACAATTCTCAAAAACACCCGACCAATAAAGTTAATGATTCAAATTCCATTAGGAAATTCCACACCATTACAGACAATGAATTTTTCATTTTACAATAAATTTAGCATCATTAAAATAACTATTAAAAACATTTTCAAGAATTAGTTGTCATTGTGTAATCATTAAAGTAGCAGAGACACAATATCATTGTTTAATGGTTTATGGTATTATATGATCACAAAATTCATAAGTATAATCTATTGTATAGGGATCTGAAGTTAATAAAACACACATATTTTGGATATATCCAATATTTTGATTTAGAACTCTTATATTGAACTCAAAAGGGAATGCCTATTTCCAATTCCATTATTGAAAAGAAAAATACTCGGAATGTGTAACAGAAAAATAAGAATGGATATTGATGATGATGGATGGATGGATTAATTATCTTTGGATATTAGAAAGCACTATAAAAAGATTCACATATTTGAAATTGACATTACATCATGTGTTGGGGATTTATTTTAGGTTATCATATTTTTAACTAGATTGTATAATTATATGACAAACCCTTTATCAGGGGGAGATACTTGATTGTTGGTTTATGGATTCTCATTCTTTCTTTTCTGTTCTTGGTGGGAATGTAATTTCAATCAGCCTTAGGGAGGAAGTGATAAAGGATTATCATTCATATAAATATGTTGTTAATAATTGACTTTTTAAAATGATTCATGATATCTCTAGGTAGTTTTAATCGCGTTGAATATAATGAGATATCCCTAGTTTTTTCAGTAAGTGTTTCACTTTACAATTGGTTAAAGCCGATTAATTACCATAACTTCTTCAACCAGCATGGAAATGGGATTATATTATGATGGTCTTTATAAAATTCTTACCTAAATCTTTGAAATTCCTAGATTAGGGGTAGGTTGTAGTTGATCACATGAATAAGACAACTGATTTTATAATTATTAACATGTAATATTCCATGGTTATACAAGTAATGTTATATGATTGATATATTTTAATGATTTGTATGGTTCTAGTAGATAGTTTTGTAATTATGAATCAAGATTTATGTCCAGGTTCTTGAAAGGGATATAACAAGCCTTTTGTATAAAGGTTATACTAATTATATCTTTCCACCTAAGAATATTATACAGTTTTAATGACATATTCATATAATTGATGAAATTATTAGAGATGTTATTCTTGATTTTGGCAGATTAATATATTACCACTTATCGGTCATAGTGTTTTCTTATACTAATATCAATCATTCATATATATAGATCAATCCTTTTATATCTATCTATAGTTGACTTAGTTTATATCCACTTCATTAGATTGAAGTTAGTAAATAATCTAAAATTGGTCCTATTTTAGAATAAAATATAATATAAAAAGTGAATTTTAATAATTAATTTCTGAGCACAAATCAAATTTACCAATAATATTATATGGATTGTTGGAGATGTAAAGTTACCCAGACCCAAACTCTTGGATCAATCATTAAAAACAAATAATTTACTCACAAGATTTGATAGAAATTGGGACAACCAAAATATCACTTAATTTCATATTAAATAATTTTGATAATTTAAATGTTATATATCACAAATAAACACACAATCCCAAAACCCAAAGGATTAGTGCCTTTGAAGATTAGCTATATAGATGTCTTATTACACTATATTTCTTCAACATCTCAATTAAAATTCTCCACACATGACTTCCTTTTATTCACAATTTTATATATAAATAACTAGGAAAATGGGAAACAAAATACTGAGTGGGTTATTAGGATTAGTAGGGGAATTTTTTTCAATTATTCATAACATTTAGATCATCATAAAATGAGAAGACATGATCATTGGATAAATATTGGATTAAATCAATATACTTCATAATGATTGACCATTAGGCACGGAAGAAAAAAATATAACCTCATATTTTCAAATATATATCATGCAATAATAATTCAAATACATGGGAAAATAATAATGACTGATGAAGCATAAAATAATCAAGTGGAATAACAAAGAAATGTGACATGAGAATAATCATATCAAATTTAAACATTATATACAGAGAAAACCAAAATAAGTTACATGTATAATGTTGTGATAAAAAAAATAATGTACACACATAGGTTTGTGAACATAAAAAGTATTTCCATGAATATATCTATGAGTAGAACAATAATATATATGAATAATGTTGTGAACATAAAAGTAATGTCCATGAAAAGTGTTGTGAACATAACAATAATGTATAAAAGTAGAGTTGTGAAAATAAAAATAATGTTTCTTCATAGAGTTTTGATCAAAACAATAATTTTAAAATATATATTTTTGGGAATAAAAATAATTTCCACTCATAACATCATTATCTTAGGATATATAGAAGATCACCTAATGTATTAAATTTCTATATAAGACCCATCTCATCAAATAATAAGGAATGTTACTTAGGTGTTCTAAGTAATATAATATCCTAATACATTATAAAACCTCATATTAAAATAATAAAAGAGATCCTAGTGATTCAACCATTGGAAGCACACCTCACCCAGCCCTTTCCAAACTATTACAAACTACGCCAATGGTAATTTTTTTTGAGAAACTATTTTTAAAATAAGAAAATATTAATTGTTATTAACTTGATAGATACATTACTTGAAACATAAACAACATATAATAAAAATGATTAAAAATATAGAGAAAAGTCATTTAATTCCTTATCTATGATAAAATAAATCACGAATTTTAATTAAACTAAAAAATAATTTCAATAAATGGAATTCACAAAGAGAAAAATTATTATTTTAATAACTATATTCTTCCTTCCTCTAAAACAATTCAGTATCATATTATATAGCATGTTATCCATCTCTTAACACATATTATTTTCCCTCTTGTGAGTTCCTAACAATCTCTTTACCACCTTCAATTCATTCTTACCCTTCCCAATATTTAGATTCATGATGATTCATCCATTATAAGATAAAAATCCTGCAATTTCCCTAATCCAAGACCTCACTAAATGAACCATCGTACATTTATTTCAATGTAAATTATAATGACATAGAGTAAATTATTTCTTTGTTTCAATATAATCCTTGTTCAGGCCCTAAATCTTTCTAGTATTTGGTTGTTTTGGAGTCACCCCCTTGTGAAGGTGTAGGGGGTTTGTTGTCTATGCCATTGATTCTCCTGAATTTTATAAAGGGCCCAACTAGTTTCTAAAATGGATGACATTAAAATTTCAAATTTTATTTCATAAAAGGATATGAAGAATTATGTTAGTTGATACCAATAATTCAGTCTCCCAAAATAATTATATCATAATGTAATTTAATGATTTGTTATGAAAATTACCCATATGATATTTATATTTTTGAGATAGAGAATCAAATTGAGTAAAAATCATCAAAATAATTTTCCTAAGGATTTTATAATATTATTTGAAAAAAGTTGTTTCAAGTCACTTTGAAAAAAAATTAGAAGGTGATTTGATGAATTTTTTTAAACTATATCTTTGAAAAACACTCACAAATAAAACATAAAAAATAAATAAAATTGATATAAAAAATGTGGAGTTGAAGATAAAATATATGAAAAACAAAAATATCCCTTAACTAAAATTTTTAGTAATTGATAATTAAAAACCCATATTGATGAAAAATATATTAAATATCCTTTTTAAAAATAGAGAAAGAAAAATATAATAATTAAAAAAGAGAAGGCATATTTATCTTCCAAAATAAAAAGAGGAAAATTTTGTTGAAAGAAATTATATATACATATATGAGAAATAGATACTAGAGAGTATGAGAATTATTTTTAAAAATGTAAAATTCTTGTGAAGAAATAAATTCATCAAAGAAGAATATTTTTATATGAAAATATAAATTCCCTAGAAAATAAGAGGTAAATAAAATATAAAAATATCATGTGGTGGAAAATACCAAACAATTAAGAACGATGTTCCAGAATAAATATTATAACTCAATGAACTAGAATTGAGTTAAAAAGACCTTAAAATTTTTCAATTAATACAAATCAATGGGAATTGAGGATGGATCGTGAAGATATTTTTAAAAAAAATAAAATAAAAATTTAAAATGAGAATGGAATTTAATGGTTCTATATGCACACCATATAAAATAAGACATGGTGTGTAACATGAAACATGACTCATGAAATGGAAATTGAAAAAATGAACCTTTACATTGGTATCATTATTGGATAAACATAGTCTAACTTCCAATATAATAAATTGTAGATCATTAATAATATATTTTATAAAACTATTCATGTATATTATCTTTTATTTTACTCTTTTATATGAATTTATTACACAAGTATGTCTAATTTTTATCTAATATTGGTTATCAGTTATTTGACGTCTCAATAATTCCTTTTCATTCATTGGTATAACATTTTTGGTCATCATGTATTATTATTGAGTTAATGATCTATATAATAGTCAATGTACTATAATAGAAGTTCATTAACAAGTGATGAATTTCTAGGTTTATTATAATTTTTTTTAGGGATGGTTCTCCAAGATGAAATCCATAATGTGATTGTTTTGGTATTTTTATGAATAAAAGGTGGAATATTAATACTGTATCACCCTTTGATTCTAAAATAACATTATTCTTAATATATTTATTAATTTACAATAATGCGCCCTAAAAATTGTGATATGCTATAAAAATATTATTATTTTAATATGGCCATTAAAAATTGATGTTAAATTGGAGGGTATGAGTATTATTAAACACATAATGTAATATATAAAAATTTATAATGAAAATAAATCTATTGGTTAATTCTTAGAAAATAAGAACACAATTTTTAGTAATATCAATTTTTTAATCAAAAATATATTTTATTCAAAAATGTGTTTTATTTTTTTAGGAGAATATATTATAAATAATTTTGGGAAATTTTATAAAATTTATTAGATAAAATTAAATTATTATTATAAATAATCATATAAAAATAAATATATGGTGAAATATTCGGGGTTTTCTGAAAATATTTAATTTTTAATGAATTGTGAGAATTACATTTTTTGTAATGTTTTTTATAAAACTATCATTTATTTTAATTTAAATGTCCCATAATACTTTGAATTATATCATAAATTCACATAGTTTCTTTTAATTATAAAAAACAAAATTTATTACATACAAATCAATATTATACAAGATTTTGAAATATGTTCCTTTTCAAGATTTAAAAGGATTGTTTTTTGAAAAACTTTTTTTCATTTAATTTTGTGTTATAATATATCGTTAATTTTAAAAAATTATATAAATTTAATCTAGATAAAATAATTCTTTATTTAGAAACATGAGTAAAAATTTTATTTGAAATTTCAATTTAATTTTGGTTTATTATGAATAGTAACCATAATAAATAATTGTCACTACAGTTAGGGTAAATCTGGTAATTAAGGATAAAATTAATATGATAAGCATTAAATATGACCCTAAAAATTCCTTTATACTATTAGATGAGTGGTTCTCAGTTATCTGCATACATGTTTTGAAAATATGGCGACATAGTGTCATATTTCTTTATTTTTGACCATTATAATATTTAAGTAAAAGATAAAGTTAAAAATTTCACTTTCTTATTTTTTATATCTATAATATATTGTGATTGGTATTAAAATTATATGTGTTCATCTATAAATTCTTATTTGAAATATATATTTTTTCATGGTAATTTATTTTTAATTTTTAGTGATGATATAATTACAGTAAATTCTTATGTAGTGCCGACATAATATTTATTCAATTAATAGAAAAAGAAAATAAATAATTCTAAAAATATTAAAAGTAATATAATTTTAATGATTTATTGTATTATATGATTTTTTTAAATAAATACAATATTTTAGGGGTATTTTTATGGATTATATTCAAATTCCTTTTTTCATGTTGTTTTCAAAGTCAAATTAAATGAATAGTTCCAAAATGACATTAATGATATTTTTTAATAAATAATATATTGTGGAAAGATTTGAAACACCTAGAAAATATCATCAACCAAAGTTTTTGGATATGGATGAAAATATTAACCATGCTCCATTTATTCTCTAATTTTCCTTTTATAGAAATTATATTGACCACTAAATAGTAAAAACATTGTTATCTGGTTACTCATAAAAAAGTTTAACAGGGGATGAAACAAAAAAAATCAGGGTGAAAAAATTACCCAAATATTTTCATGATTTATAAATTGAGAATATCTATACTCTAATAATATTATCTTTGAATATATCAATTTGGATGTATATTAACATGAGAGTTAATTTATATTAATTTAACCATTTAAGAAATTCCAAGAATCCTCCCCCAACCCCATCATTATAAAAGGAAACTCCCTCTCCCATTCAATCCACAATTAAAGAGACCATTGCTTTGTAAATTCCATAAAAAATCCATTCCCACATTCTATAGTTCTTATTTTGGTCAAAATAGAAACTTAGAGGGCTTAATGTGTAATGTAAAAAATTTTTCTAAAAAAAGAGGTATAAGTTTTGACCGAATGTTTTAGTATTATTTCATCTTATACCACCTTAAAATTTTATTCAACCATGATAAAATAATAATAAAGTAAATTCCATGTAAAGATATGTTTTTATGTTAATTTCTTACTCTATATCCATCTCTTATTCCGTTAAATGTGGAACGAAACTGTCATACCTGTGTACAACAGAATACCACCTCACCAACTGATGTAATTATTGTTCCGTCACCACAAAGCATGGATGGTTATTATAGTGAACCTGAACCTAGTTTCCTAGATCTAGTTTCTTCTTTATTACACTGTCAAAAGGTATATAGAATCACATCATCAAGGATCTAAGAGTTTATTATTCTTGTTAAACTAAATGCATAATTGGGTCTTACATTACATTTGAATACATAAATTAAAACAATATCTTTTTAATAATTATATTATTCCCTATAAAATATTATTATAAAAAATAATACAGTCCATGGATTCATGATAAATGATACAAAATAAGGGTGATCTCAATTTCTTAGTGAGGGTTATTTACAACAAAAGCTATCATGAATAGATAAAAAATAATTAATAAAAAAAGATGAATATATGAACACACATGTTATTTGAATAACATGACTATCATAACTAGGTAATGTAGAATAAATATAAAAATGTAAATAACTAAAAAACCCAGACATAAAATCAATAAAATGATAATGGAATTCATCTAGAGATAATATCATTGAGAAAATATATTGGATAATAATAATTGAATTCTGAATGAAGGAAATGATGAATTATCAGACCTCATGTTTCCCAATAACATGATACCATTACCATAAAGACATTTCACAATATGGTTTATAAAAAACTTTTATTTTATTAAGACTTTTCATAAGCTAGTTTAACAATATTTATTTGAAAGTTATATGTATTGGACGACTAGTTTTGTCTCATGAGACTAATGATGCATCAAGAGGATTTCTATAAATGGTCCCTGGCCTATGTCATTCATGTGGAAAGAATTAATCAAATATCAAATATTTAATTTATTTTAGGAAAAAATTAGATTATCATTAAATATTGGTATTGAGTAAAGAAAGAAAATTATAAATATTTACCCAGTAAATATAATAACTGTCAAAGTAAACAGAATATATAAAAAAGTAATATTGTTTAAGAAGTAAAAATATCCCTGACAAATAATATTGAAAATTCTTATAAATTTAATATCCACATGAATGTAAATAATTCAAGTGAAAGTTAATTACTACAAAAGGGAATCATATAAGTGAATTTCTATACTTTCCTTAGTCAAAATGATCAAAAACCAAAGAGGGGAAGATTAAGGATGGTATAAATACAATATATATCTATTAGAGATTTAATAAATGGTTGTTTACATTGATTAATATAAATACCATAAAAATATCCTTAAAAAATTCTTCTATAAAAAAACCTTTACATTTTTAAAATCATTTCATTTAAAATATAAAACATTTTAAAAATCTTTTTTTGAAATTCAATAAGAACAAAAATTTATTTAAAAAGATCCTCATTAAATTATAATTTAATATTCAAAAAAATTATGTAAAATAATCCCATTCATTCCATAAAAGGTAAAAAGTACCTTTATTTATCATTTTATAAATGTTATAAAAGTTCCTTTTATGAAAGACAATAAGAAGATTTCATTCACATATTCAATAAAATCCAAACATGCATTGTTTTGAATATGACATAGCAATTAGTGTAAAAAACATTTCTAATATGTAAAAAATGGGAAAAATATGTCTTTAATATATAATTTTTAAAAGGTAAAAAAAAATTAGAAAAAAAGTATTGGAAGAAAGAAGGTTTGCAACCAAAGATAGAAATGTTTTCATATTTTATTTAAAAAAATTACAATTATTTTATGAACCAAATAGTTGGAAAATTGTACTCTTAGATGAAAATGTAATGATAAACGAGAGGTCAATAAAATTAAAGTGTTTATTAAGAAATTATAAAATAATTTCCTATTATTTAAATTGAAGAAAAAACAATCTTGATTAATTTGAGATTTTAATATAAACCCTTAAAATGATTATAACATTGAAGTGAAAATTAATCAATAAATTGATTATGTGAATAAAAATTAAATTAATATAAAACAAGTTAAAATATAATATAATATATTCAAAATTCATTACACACATAATATAATAATGATATAATCAATTATGTAAATGTTTCACCTAATCAGTAGAAATTGAGTTAAGAAATCCCTTACCATTTGTTAACTTTTATGTTAAATCCCCTTAAGATTAAATATTTAAAATTTAAAATTTAAATACCAAGAATAATTAATAATTCCTAATGTTATATGTCATATGGATATTATACACACCATATAATAGAAACGAGGGGCATAACATTACAATATTCCTCAAAGAAATGAAATTTAGACGAAATCACTTTCCTCATGATTCATTTTGATTAAACATTTTTGACCTATTTTATAGTGGTTTTTAACATGCTATTATCTTACCAAATAATCATATTAAGATTCATAATAGTATATATTATCCTCTAACAACATCATATTACCCATTAATTAATAATATTTCATTATTTTCATAATTTTGTGTGTTAATTACTTAGTTTTCTCATTCAATTTTCATAAAGAAATGTCTGGTTATTTAGAATGTTATATAGTTATATCATCTTTAAAATAATAATCATGACATAATTATCATATTCTTACATTATTTTTACTTATAAAAAATCATTGATAATGGTTGTGAATGCTGATGTATATTACGATCATGGAGACTGCAGGTCGTACATATGCACGAGTAACGTTTCCTTATTCCCCAATCATAATGGAAAGGAGGTATGTTATATTTTAATTTAGTATAATGATACTAATATCCTTAAAACAATATTATATTCTTATAAATATCATCAATTCCAATTGGTGATGAAAAGTATGTTACATCACTTATGAACGCAGTTGTCCACATGTACACGAATGATGTTATTTTCTTTTCATGATTGAAAAGGAAAGAAAGAAAATGATATATATTATCATTATAGAATTACTACTATTTACAAAATATCATAATTATTTTATTTATATGAAAAATAATTATTAAATTTAACTTTATCACCTTCCATTGGAAGCGTCAGTGAAAGATGAATCACATCACTTCGTGAGGCAATGGTACTCTGTACACACGAGCGACGTTATTGCATCTCATATTGAATGGAAATTAAATAAGATAGGTATTATATAGTGACTAAATAGGTATAATTACAATATAAATATAATATATATACTTTCTATCTGTAATCAAAACCAACCTTCAGATATGGAAATAGAAAAGAGAATTGTATTGATTTTCTAGGCGGTAGTCTGTCGTTGTCAAAACCCACTCCTCCCAATGTGTACTCCTCCTCGTATGTGTGTTAGAGAATTTACATAGTGAATTCCCATGTTCTGAATCTAGGAGTACTTGGGAGGTTGAAAACCACCATGGTTATAATTAAAATGCATATGGGAGGTATTACCCTCAAGGAGAAACATGTAGAAGAGAGAGGTAAGATAGATACAAGAACCAACAACCGTTCAAACATATATATAAATAAATACTAAGTGAATAAATGAAATTCCATACATTTATAAAAAATTAACATGAAAAAAAAACAAGTACCAAAAATTTAAAGGCATCAATAACCACAAATCCCAAGAAACTTATACAAAACCATGTTCTAGTAATACCTATATCAATCTCTAAACTTCTCCGACTAAACTAAAAAATAGATTTTATATATGTATATTTAGAATAATGGTATACTTATTAGGTTCCTCCCTGGATCCTCTAATAAAAAATACAAATAATGAATTCTCAATTATAGTGACCAACAATGAAACTAACTCATAACCTAAATTGGTAAACTATATTCCCAACCACACCATGGCTAACTCTCCCCATGTATCGCAAAAAATATAGCATATAACACTGTAATGAAACATAAATTGCACCCCACTCACACTTACCCACTAGTTTTCCTCTCTATCCCACTGAAACTCATCCTGATCCATCTCTCTCCAATATATGTTGGCCAAAAAACACGGGGGAAAGGAATCATAGCATGCACCACATGCATCATATCCTCACATCATCCCATATCACATCAACAAATATAGTAACCATGTATTTTTTGGGATACACCATAACCCATATGACAAGTATCATACATTAGATATTATACATAATCCCTTTACATCCCATACACTAAGTATGTACATCAAGCCATCACATCCTATACATGTCATACCTATAATATTCCTTTATATATTGTTTTCAGTAATACATGTGTGTGAAAAAACCACAATCCATCACCGAACTCTACATACATATACGTAAAACTAACCACTGTTCATACTAACACAAGTAACTTCCAAAATGAGAGAGTGGGGAAAGAGGGAGTAGTTAGTTGTCCATCCTCCCACTAGGGTGTTGGGGAAAACACCATCCCAAATTCCAATAGTTACTAGTTTCCCTATCCGACATGGGTGGGGTATTATATGAAATAAAAAATATATATGATGTAATATAGATCACAACCACACTATGGCCATTAAATATTTATATAATAAACTACAACTAATGTCTCCTGGACTCCTAGTTGTCACTACAAAGACCAAATATCCTAAAAGAACACAAGAAATTTAAAGAACTAAAATAAATTACTTATTTTCATTAAAGAATTCACTTTATGATAATTAATTAATTATCATTTTATTAACCATTAAAATTATTCCACATTAAATTAAATTACATCACATTAACCACCAGAGTAAAGCCCACCCATTACATAAATAATCCAAAATGAGTCCAGGGTTCGTCGTGATTAAAATAGTTTAAGTATTTTCATTCAATCAACACTAACTTGAAGGGTTGAGAATTATTTATTCATTATTTGAATCATCCCATATCTAGTTATTAAAGGAAAACAATCCAAATATACCACAAAGAGAAAAAATGTAAGAAATAACATCCAACTACCTCAATTAGTAGGGAATGAAATGTTGATAAAACACAAATCCCAATGATCATCCATTAAACAAATTCCAAAAAAATCATCCTAGATCTCATCATCACATCAACGGGTAATCACAACTTCATCCATTTCTATCATCTTAGGTTCCATACCCAATACCCACATTTATATCACAATGCATGTCTCAATAACATGAATCAGTTTCCACCACATCATCTGAGACTCCCTTCCCACATATCACATCATCCATTCCTGGATCAGCCGTCCAAGGATCACCTCACATTTTGGCATCCCCACTCTATATCACATCACATAGTGAATCTCATATCTATATAACAACACAAAATAAATAGGAAACATGCAATAATAATCAACAAGGAAACTGAGACTTCAAAAAGGCATTCATACTCCACAAATAAACAAGCTCTCATGACTCCAAAATCAGGGCACTCAGCCGTGTCATGAAAAAAAATTAAGGCCCTATCAAATTATCTTTATCACATAACCAGTTCTTATTCCATATTTAATTAAATTATTCATTAATCTCATGTAACAACTATGGGAACATAATTCATCAAGTTATAACAAGCTATCAAAGGCGAAACTAGATCTTATAATTAATTCCAGTTTCAACAAACATAGATAAGTTCCAATACCAATTACCATGGATTTTATTATTAATAATAGAAATTATCATTCTTTAGGTTCATTATACAATATCATCACATCTTAGAATATTCTATTTTTTAAACATGCATACTTTCATCAATTTTATCAATATCAAATTACAACATGAACCAGATTACAAAAATTCCTCTTATTTAATTTCATTATACAATTAATTAAAAATTAATATAGGATTTATGTTATTTATCAAATTCATCATGATAATCAAATTAAAACAACATTATAATAAATAATATCATAGATTTCATACTATCAAGAAAATAAAGAGGTATTCCATTATCACAGTATAAAACATATCAACATGAAATCACTAAAAATTCTTATTTATCCATTTTAACCCTTAAAATGAAAATTCCATTAAAACCCAAAGGGTTAAAACATGCTCAATTTAAAATTTTAGGTAAATAATAGGGAACAAATGAATACCCAACCACAAAGGAATCAACATTCTTCACCTGAGAACAATCCAATATTACAGATCTCTAATCACCTATCCCACAAAAAGATACATTCATATGAAGATTTTTTGGAACAACCACACCAACAAAAAACAAGAAAATTCCATTAGATACATGAGTTATAATACACAATCATATAGAAAGAAGAAACATGAGTAATATGAAAATAATAAACACAATAAATTTGTATAACATACCTCTGATCCCCACTTCTCGAATATGGGAATCCAAGGATTGATCTTCATAGAAGGAATCAAAAAATTATCAAGGAAGGCCTGGTAGGTCTCCAGGAATTGAGAGCAGGGTCATTGGTTCTGAGAAAACATGAGGCCCCTATTATTTATAAGCTATGTTTCATGGTACATTTGCATCGGGTGAAACCCTTACACATCATGAAAATGTTGGGTTTCAGATCTCCTCGAAAAATGTGTCACCTCAAAGCCTTTAATCCCGAATTATTACACACTATAAAGAACCCCATGAAACATCCATAACAATCCATGAACTTCTCATACATGACATGTTAGGATTACAAAAAATGTAATATCCATGTTTCCAACATTTCACAACTGAACCACTCTAGACTCACTCTAAGACTCCTCCGAGAACCATGAGACTCTGAAACATGAAAAGGGCCAGAATACATGGATTTGTTCCCTTAAATTTGATACCTATAAAACAATTCTTGTCGTAGAGACTAAATACCAACCTAGAGAAAAATAGAAAGGGGTTATTCAAATAGCCACCCCACAAGATACCTCCAAATGATATCTCCATCTCCAGATCTCGACCACCTCATTTGAGGAACAATGAAAAATCACATAATAAAAAAACAACCATCTCCTAAGAAATCAATCTGAGGAGGTACCCCTAAAATAAGAGAATATCCACAATGATAAACAAGAGGAAACCATCTCATAAACTAGAATGGTTAAAATCAACAAGGGAATAGTGATACAATATAATAGATAAACAACAAATAGCTCAGGGGATGGAGCTCACATATCTGACTCGTGTTCCTTGGTAATCTCCTTAATGCCACTATTTTACCAAAATACATGAACTAATGGGATGTCACACCCACACAACACCATCTCCTTGCAGTCATGCATCTCCACATGCCTCTCCTCGAAGGTTATGTCTTCGTCAACATTGAACTCACCCAAATTGATGACATAACAGTGATCATAGAGATAATGGTGGAGTTGTGACAGATGAAAAACATAGTGTATATAGATCATTTATATGGTAAGTGGTATCTAACACGCCATGGATCCAACCCAATCCAACGTCATTAATGGGCCAAAAAAAATCAGGTAGAAAGCTTACTCCCATTATCGAACCTTCACTTCCCATGATGTTGTGTCACCCCTAGGAACACATCATGATCTCTAGTATCAAACACTAGGGGTTTCCCTCTATGATCAGCATAGGATTTATAAAAATCCTATGATTATTTTATCCTCTTGTGAATTATCTGAACCAAATCTGTTGAATTCTATACCATTTTTGATCTAAAAATTTTGGTTTCTCTGACCCTAGTCTAGAACATTGAAGGACAATGTAGGTGGTACAAAGTTTCAAATAGTGCTATACCAATATTAGAGAGAAGTTTATTATTATAATAAGACCTGAACAAGGTTAGGTGCATCTTATATGAACCTCTAAAATCAAGGAAACAAGGGAGAAACATGTCATCAAGAGGCTAGATAGTTTACGCTATCTGGTCATCCATCTATAGATAAAATGTAGTGATAAGTCCAAACTGGGATCCAATAGAATATGGGAGTCCACTCCATACCCTAGAGTTAAAACAATGATCTTTATTAGAGATGATTGTCCTTGGGACTCTATAGATCCATGCCACCTCCTCCAGAAACTTCCTCAATAAATAATCCAAAGATATCGACTCCATGATCTCTATAAAGTGGACTAATTTTTTAAAATAGTCCACTATCACCCATATATCAACATAGAATCCCCAATATTGAGTTAAATAGGTAACTAATTTCATTTATATTCCCTACCAATTCTATCGTGGAATATCTAGATGTTAGAGAAATATAATAGGAACACATTTTCTAGCCTTTACCATCTGGCCGACCAAACATCAGGAAAAAATCACTCTACCTTTACGCTTCACCCAAGGCCACCAAAATCGACCCCTCATAGCTTAATACATCTTGTAAATTCTAGTATTTACTTCCAAAGTTGAACTATGGAAATCTAAAATAACTATCCCCCACATCATTGAGTAATTAAAACCCCTACTAGAAACAAAACCTGGTGTTATCCATCCTCAAACCAAAAATCATAGAAATCACACAAAACACTAAGTCTCTCTAGACCCCAACCTCAAAATACCTAAATTTGGAATACTACACCTACTACACCAATGATGAATGCACCATCATTTGGAAAATAAAACTGCTACCTCTATCCTCTCTTATATCTAGATGTATCATTGAGAGTTTATCCATCACTCTCTAGGAATCCCTAGATTCTCACACAAATTCACTACATGACATCATTCTCATTTCATCATCCACAACATTTCATTTTCCTAGCACATATGATATTTTTAATTTGTAATCTTATAATAATTCCATCCACCAACACCAAACCATGTTCATTTCATACTGTAAAAAGACATACCTCAGAACCTTATGATCGATTAAAACCACAAAATGATGATCTATGAGGTAATTTCACTACAACTTCAATGAAACATCCACTTCAATAAAATCAAGATCAGGGGTGGTATAGTTATGATCATGATGGAATAACTTCCAAGACCTATAAGAGAAGAACAATATTTATCACATTAAAAAACATCCCAATCCAAGATGTGAAATGTTTAAGAAACCCTCAAAATAAACCCCCCTACTGGAAAACAAAGGACCAGAGCATTCACCAACTTCTCCTTCAAGTACTCAAAAGACACTTGACACTAGTCATTCTAGAATAATGTATGATCGTTCTAAATCAACAATGTTATATGAGTTGAATCACAAGATAAATTTTCTAGGAGGCCTCTCTAATGTCCTATAAGACCATTGAAACTCTTCACCACTGCCACTATCTTTGGAGCTTCCAAAGACACAAATTATTCTATCATTAAAGGATCCATATATACTTATGGATAGGATTTGACATTTCCAAATAAATTGAATTCAAAATCCTTTAAATTTTACAAAAAATTTATCAAAGTGTTTATCATGATGAATAACTCCCTAAATGGCACATAGATGCTTTTTATTGTCCTCTTTGGACATGGAGTGGATAAGGATTTCGTCGATAAAATCCACCACGAACTAATCCAATAACTCTCTAAACACAACATTAATCATCCCCATTAACATGTCTATAGAATTCGTCACACCTAATGGAATCACAATAAACTCATAATGCCCATGAAGATAATGGAAATATGTCTTTGGGATATCCTCATCCTTCACTTGTATTTGATCATATTCGGACAAAAAATTGGTCTTCAGGAACCACAATTATCCTTTTAGTTGATTGCATAAAGAATCAATATGTGGATGGAGATTGTTTTTCTTAACTATCACCTAGTTCAAGCAATGATTATTGATACAAAGTTTCCAAAAATCATTATCTTCCTTCGTGAAAAAAACTTTTCAACCCAATGTGAAAAACCCTATTCAACAATACATTGCTGCAATCGATCATCAAGCTATATTAATAGATCTCACAACTTAGAATGATCCGTCCTATATGTAGACACTGAGATAGAGGACAAATATTTTTGTAGCTTTATCCCAAAATTGAACTTCTATAAAGGGGGTAACACTACAACCTCCCCTTGAAATACATCCGTGTACTCTTCTACCACCATGGAAAACACTGTCTACTGAACCTGTGTTGAGCTAAAGATCATCTCAGACATAAAATATGACAATGGAACCTGAATCTAATCCATTATAGGAAGATGTTGTATGGTTTTATCTAAAAACATTGGAAATATCCACAAGATAGGTTTTACCCCCTAACTAGATCATAGTCTCGATATACTTCATACAAGTTGCCTAAACTCCAACATGTATAGTCAATGCCAAGGAAAACGGAAGCCACTCTACCCATAACCCAAAGAGCGGATGAGGGTAGGTTATATAGAGGAATGTGTCACCCCAAAATCTAACAAATAATGTACCCATGTAGAAAAAAATGAAAAGGGTACCTAGAACGACATGTAGATCACCAGGTGTCATAAATAAAAAAGCATGAAGTTAATCATGGCCTACTACATAGCCTATTTTACCCCGTTAAACACCAACCCTATCTTTACTCTTCTATCTAAGGAATATAAGAATCTTGGGATTGTAATATACCTTCAACATATCTTCCTTAATGATTCCGTATTGTAATTCCATACTACTACTACCTCCGATGAAGCTTCCACAATGGAAGAACATGCAGCGGAACACCTAGTGAAAACTAAATTACTAGAAAGGTTGTGCAATCACTCCATTGATAACTTCATCCTCTATAAGAATAAAACGCATTTGATCCCTTGTAATAGGTCTGAGAGACACTGTCCCCAATAAAAATGGATGACGAGG
The DNA here is from genome assembly GCA_963277665.1 of Viscum album. Classification (NCBI taxonomy): domain Eukaryota; kingdom Viridiplantae; phylum Streptophyta; class Magnoliopsida; order Santalales; family Viscaceae; genus Viscum; species Viscum album. The sequence continues at coordinate 2,138,201,249 of OY728145.1, forward strand.
GATGAGAACTACCCACTTCTTAATGAAATCTATTATTACCTAAAAACTGGGAACCCCATTCTATTGCTCTATGTCAAGAGAAATCAGGATGACTCCCCTATCATGATGATTAGGTTCGGGTAAGTGTACTCTAGATAACCTCTTCCCTTTCCAGAACCTCAAGATACATCTTTAGTATAAACGGGTTAACCCAACGCTAGATCTAAAGATTTAAAGCCTCTTTGATAAGCTTCAAAATGTCCTACTCATCTAAAAACATGTTTGTATCATATCAAAAAAGGGTCCTTAAATGGATCCCGAACACTCACACACTGGAGCTCCCTTGGAGAAGGTTAAGAAGATCCTAGAGAATTTCCACCATCATGGTCAAATAAAGATAATATACTCATAATTGGTGTCATAAATTCTCCCATGAGACTGTTGAATTATTCTGATCCCGGAAGAACAAGAATAACCACTGCCACATTTCTCCACACGACATCGTCACATCCAATAAAACCATGTGTTGCTTCAGATAATGGATAAAACTAAATGTTATATCAACCTCCTCCAACCTATAATCTATGACTGAATATAATACAAAGACCCAATACTTTTTATAAATATAGCATTGAAACTATGAGAGTGTTATCGTTTAATTTTCATCGTCATTGACCTCTACTCTTTGGAAATTTATTGTCACATCCAGCTGAACATATTCGGCAAGAACCTAATGAGGACGTCGACCTAGATCCATTCCTGCAAAAGAAAAAACAAAAATTTATGACTCATAGATATATAATATGGAATACTTAACATTAATTAATTAAATAATTAATTATTATCTATTTTATGTTTTTATCATATTCCAAGGTCTACGCATTTCAAACACATTCACATAGAATAATTATGCATGAAATTTTCATAGGTCTCTACCTAGTAACCAATATTATTTCATTTTTTAGGATCAATAAACTTAATGGTCCAACCATCAAAACACAGGAGTCCCTCAATACCCATGTCTCGGCAGGTCTCCCGTGTTTACAACAATTACTAAATATATGAGATATCAATTCCCTACCCACCCATGTAACCTCACCAATTACTAACTCCAAAATCCATCAAATACCTCAACCTAAACCTTTGATACCCCCTTTGACAAGACCTCCCCCTATGTGTACCACTCCTAGGTCTATAATGAGAGAAAGGAAATGACGACTTTCTAAATCCCACCTCTTATAGGCCCCTGGTTGGAAACTAGTTCCAAATGTATAATAAACATGTTAATGTGATGCATTACCCTCTATGTGAAACATGAGGAAGAGAGAGACAATATTTATACAAGAATTACAAGCTACTCAGACATATAAATAATGAAATATGAAGTGCATACACGAATTTCCAAAGATTACTAATAAACTAAAAGTAAAACTACAAGTAGAAAAAATGTAAAGTTTCCCACAACTACAAAGTCCAAATAGATCATATAAAACCATGAGCTAGTAATATATAACCTAACCACCAAATTGCTCTAGTTAACCTGAAAAAATTTTTATATATAAATTGGGTGAGTGTAACATTATACTCAGTAGGATCCTCCAAAGATCCTATGATGAAAAAGATACAGTATGAATGCTAAATCACATTCAATAATAGTGAAACTAATGCATCACCTAAATAGATATACTAAGTTACTATCCTCACCATGGATAACTATCACTATGTAACTCATACAAGAGATAATATAATATAGTAATGAAACATCAAGGGTGCTTCGCTCCTTATCACACACCAATTTTTTGTTATTCCCTAATGTCGTACATCCTGAACCATCTCTCTCCCAAATAGGCTAACCTAAAAAACATGGGTAAAGAATCACAACAAGCCCCATGTGCATCACATCCTCACATCAACCCATATCACATTACTATATCTTGTAATAAACTAGTTTATAGGATCCACCACAACCAATATGACATGTATCGTGCATCGGGTTTTGTAACTCAAGCCATTATAGACCATGCACAATGTAAGTACCTCAATAAATCACAACCTATTCATGTAATACCTATAATAATCCTTGGATACTATATCTGGTTATACATGGGTTTTAAATGGACACAAGCCACCACATCCCTCTATAAACATATATGGTAGACTAATAACCATGCATACCGGAAAATGTAACTACTAATAGTGGAGGTTGAGGATAGAGGGGGTAGTCATCCATTCATTCTCCCACCATGATATTTGAGAAAACAACCTCTCATAGACTCTATGTGTCTGTTTCTCTAACCGACAAGGCTGGGTAAGCATATGAAATTACGGAATACCCATGATATAATATAACTCACAAACACACTATGGTAATAACCTTGTATTAGAATCAAATGCATTTTTGTCACTCAAACTCCTGACTACCACTATTATGATCGGATATCCTGTAAGCACACAATCATTTTATAGAGGGATATTAAATTTCTTATTTGAAATAAAAAATTCAATTTAAATTAATTAATTCATTAGACATTAATTAACCAATTAAATTATTCCACATAAAATTAAATTAAATAACATTAATCTTCATATTAAATTCCATGAACTAAAAGAATAATCAAAATTGATTCTATGGTTCATCAAGATTGATATATTTTTAGCATTTTGAATCCATCAACACTAACCATATTGGTTAATAATTATTTATTAATTATTAGAATCATTCCATATCTAGGTACTCAAGGAACACCAAACTAATCTTCCACCAGGATGAAACATACAACCAAACATATGCAAATCCCTTAAGTAGTGGGGAAAGAAATGTAGATAAAACAAGAAAACTAACCATCAACCATTAAAAACTAAAAAAAATCCCAACACTCAACATCATATAAATGGGTAAAACCATATTAAACACCATTTCATCATATATGAATCCATCCTCAACATCCAAATACATATCTGGATGCATTAATCTATCTCTGTTGTCAACTACTATCACATAATCTGAGCCTCCCTTCCCACATATCACATTAGTCATTCCAAGATTAGCCATCAAAGGCCCACATCACATTCAGGCCTTTAAGAACCCTTTCATTTTACATATCGATGATAAAATCCAAGCAACATAAAAAAAACAAAAAAAAAAACAATCATAATCAGTAGGGAAACTAGGCCCTCAAAAAAATAAGTTCATCTTTCACACATAAATGATCTCTCATGGCTCCAAACTCAAGGAACTTAGCCTTCTCAAGAAATTAGTCAACACATTCCCTAAAAAGTCATCTATATCACCTAACTGGTCGGAATTACATATTTAAATAATAAATTAATAAATAATAGGTTAAAACTATGGGAATCCAAGGCTTCAACCTATAACAAGATATCAAAATATAAAACATGGTCTTAACATTTATTTCAATTTCAAAAAACCTAGAGAAGTACCATTTTGAATTAACATTACTTTTATTATTATCAACAAGAATTATCATAATTCTAGTTCATTGACCAATTTTATAATCTCAAGGAATATCAAATTCAATTAAACAGGCATTCATGCATCATTTTGATCAACATCAAATTACAAAAAACATCTAATTAAAAAAACACTTCTTTAACATCTTATTCTAATTTATTAACAATTAATATCATCATTATGTTCTTTATAAAATTCAACATGATTCACCAAGAGTGAAGAAATTATAAATAACAATAAAAAATATTTCACACTATATATAAAATCAACAGTCAAATCACTATCATTGTACAAAGAAAGTTAATGTGTTATCGCTAACCAATTCATATTTATCTAGTTATATCATTATTAGGTCAATTCCACTGCAATCCAAATGGCTAAATCGTGCTCATTTTAGGATTTCACATAAATAAAAATAGAATTAATGAATCCATTAACTCAAAGTAATCAACATTTTTCACATGATAATACACCAACATTACAGATCTGTCATCACCTCTCCCCTAAGATGTTTTATCCATCTAAGGGTGTTGTGACACAACCGCCCCAACAAAAAACCAAGATAAACCCACTAGAAACATGGGATATGATTCTACAATATATGGAAAGAATAAATTGGATGAATAAGATTGAATTAACACATAAAAATAGTTATAATGTACCCTGGATCACCACAAATTGATGACGAGAAGCCAAGGATTGATCACTGATGAATTATTCCCAAAATGAGGAATAGAGGTCTGTAGGATCGCCTAGAATCGATAAGTGGGTCATTGGTTTTTGATAAAACCTAACTCCCACCTTCTATTTAAAATCTATAATACAAAATAAATTTACATGGTGTGTAAAACATACACATATGGTAAATTTTTTGTTTCATATTTCACTGAAAAGCATGTCACCTTAAAACCTTTAATTTTCAATTATTACATGTGATGAAGCACCTCCTGAAAAATCCTTAACAAGCCATGGATTGTACATCCATGAAGTGTAAGGATTGAAAATAATGAAATCTCCCTAAGTATAGGATTTTCATAAAAATCCCATAGACTCACATCAATCCTCCAACGAGAACCCACGCATCAGAAATAAGAAAATTATTATTAAAAAATATAAGTATATTTAAAATACTTTGGTTTTCTATATTAGTATAGTCTAATTATAATCAAATTCGGTTGAGAAAGAAATAAAATAAAGATGCTCATTGAAGTATAATACCTCTTCTCTGAGTATCCTCCTTAGGTTTTCACTAAAGGCTTCCTTGGATAGATTTATGCCTAAAAGAAGACATCAAGGATAGGGTTATGGAGGTTGTGTTGTTATTTGGGTAGGTATTGGTTAGAATAAGTTGTTTTGAAGTTGTAATGTGGATAGGAGAGTTTGTAGCTTTTATAAGTGGCGTAGAGGACACACTTGGTATTTTTGAAAATAATTGAGTGCTCCCATGATTTTATTTTTTAAAAAATGGTCCAAAATGAACTATTATCAATGCATAGTGATGGTATGGTATAAAAGGTTCCGTAAAATTTTTTCAACCATATTTATAGGTCATTTTTACCCTTTTATTATTAATCAAACCCCCAATAATCCCATTTTAACTTAACTGTGATAGTTAATTTTTTCAACATTAACAATTAATATTAAAAAAAAATTAATTTAATATTATTTTAAATAATAATTTTTTATTATTTAAAATATTTAATCCATTTTTTAAAATTAAATTCATTGAATAGGAAAATGTTAATTTAAAATTAATCTCCCAGACATGGTGAGAAATGAGGTTTTTAAAGGGAAAATGTTCAAAGGTTTAAAATGTTTTTTTATAAAGATTCAATATGAAAATAATTCCAATGAAATATATTGAATTAAATGATATTGAATTTATCTTATGTTACTTAAACAAATTCCCAAAATAATTCATCATTTTAAATGATTTAATAGAAAATCTAGTCTTCAATAAAAATTCAATGTTATTTTTTATTCATAAAAACAATAAAATTCTTAGAAAAATCCTAAAAAATCACCGTAAGATAATTTTGGTTTCCAAAATTAAAAAATTATTTAATTTATTTCATATAAATTTTCTAAAATAGGTAAAAAATAATTTTTAATCATGTGTGCAGAGAACGACTAAACCGTCTTTTGAAAAAAATACTATTTTTCAGAAAACATTTCTTTTTTTAAATATATATTATTTTATTTATCATAAATGGATAATTAATAATTATTTAAATATTATTATTCTGGATATGATGTAACAATGACCTATTTTACAATAGTCGACCAACCGAAATCATTTCTGACATATGAACTGAATATCATCAAAATGTGGGGCAAAAACATAACAGATTATGTAATTAAATATAACATGTTAATGAATTAAATAATTTGAATAATAAAATTGAGAAATTTATTCATTAAGTAAATAATAAAAATAATTTTATTATTTATAAAGACAAAAAACGAACATGATGAGTCAAACCCGAGGAAAGGGGTTTCTTAACTCTATTTCCTTTCATTGGGTTTTAAATATACTTAATTTTCAACATTTTTCAATGAATATGAGTAAAAATACTTATTATTGTATTATGTTTTATTTTAACTTGGTTTTTTTGGATTTAAATTTGTTTCATATAAACCCTTTATTAATTTGATTCTTTTTCTAATGATATGACCTTTTTAAGGGATTTATTATCTCACTTTTTTTATTAGACATATATCATATTCACCACTTACTTCTTTTATATAGTGTATATTTATCCCCCATAATATGATATATTATGATTCCATTTATATTTATGGTAATTGGTGATTCATTTGATGTTATTTTATTCTGGGGGTTATGATTAAAATTTTTCCAAAGTGGTAAGTGTTTATTTACACAATCTCAACATTATTTGGGATTATTTATGTTTAAGTATAAACAAGGGGAATAATATGATATTTCAATATTAATCCCAGTATATTTTATTCTCTTATAGTTATTTGTAAGTATTTCAATTCTTCCCTTCATTTTTAACTTTTATGTACTCAAGTGACCAAAAGAGGATTGATTAAGGAAAACCAATGTTGTTTTCTATTTGGTCATGAATATTTTTCCTTCATGTACATTTTCTATCAAAATGTTTTCAATACAGTTTTTTAATATTATCCAATAATTTTATAAATTATTTTTTCCTAATGTCTTGCTTTTAAAAAAATCAATAAGGATTTTTTTTTTCATTTTTCGAATGAGGTATATTTTGACTTCTTACCAGAAAAGTGCATGAAATATTTGTTTTACCATAATTGTATCTAAGGGAATTTACATAAATAAAAATCACTAAATTCATTTAATCTTCCTTTACATATTTTCATGGTTCTTTAAAAATGAAATACTTCTCCAAATATTATAGTAATTTTATGTTTTTATAATTTATTTCATTGTGAAAATAGTATTTTCTTCTAGATTGTTTTTAATAAACTTTTTAGGCTATTTATTTAATCAAAAACAATAAACCTTTATTTAAAATATAAAAAATTATTGATATATTTTAATGATCCCATCCTTATTATTTAACTAGATGGTTTGTGATCAATTTAATTATGAGGAATATTAACATTTAGTATGCTATTTTTTTTAAAAAAATGTTTATGTTGGTTATGTATTGAATTGTTATTCACCCCATTCATATTGTAAATGAATTAGAATTAGTATGTGATGGGTGGTTCATGTTATCACCCCATGATGTATAGGTAGGTTTAATGAGGAAAACTAGTTTGTGGATTTGGATGAGGATTTACACGTTGATGTAGATTTATTTTAACAGTGCCTCAATGGTATGTTAAATATATCTGATATTATGCACTACATCAATATAAAATTAGTTATTGTTGTCAATGGGATTATTTTAATAGTCATGATATCAATGGATAAATTTCAATCCCATGTAAATATATATATATAATTCCTTGATCATTATTTATTCCTGTTATAATATTCTACATACTAATGTTACAGACTAAAAGGAATGTGTTTTTATTTATTTTCCTTTCCAAATTATTTGGAATTATTTACTCATGATTTATTCCACTTTATGTAACCCTTAATAAGAATATAATCTCACACATATTTGGTTACCTTTCCCAAGGATATAAATAGTGATACTTTTATAGAGTTCGAGGATGAATAATATATACTTTTACTATGAATTATATATTATTTACAGTGTAATATGGGATGAATGTATGTAGCTAGTTTTCAAATACTACTAAACTATTCATTCTTTTAGGATGTGATCGCTTGAATATTATACTTATGTAATTAATTAACCACTAGATCTGGCTATTAAAGATAGGGTCTTTACAGTTTATATCATATGAAATTTAGTATATATATTGGGAATTACATTTAGGAAAACATAGATTAGAGATCATAACACTATGAATGAATTTAAGGATAACTATAAGTATAGTATAACATCCTAAATATTTTTAAGGTAGATATTATATTGTTTTTGTTAGAATATATACATTTCTAGATACAATAAGTGGATGTATTTTTATAATAGAGGCATCTTGGGGTAATAACCTCAAAAAGAGTTAGTTGAGTATATATTGATCGTAATTTTAGTGCACAATCAGTGTTCCCTTACTGTGGAGCTTTTTTTAGCTCTCCCGAGGGATATGCATTAGTTCATACACATTTTCATTATGTACTATTATGAGTAATGAAAGAAAATAACCAATGGAAACACATGATATTTCATAGTTATATGGTATTAAACTAATATGTCATAGGTAGATAAGATTAAAGCTGATCATAAGTTCAAAATCATATATACATATATTTGGGTAAGAATTGATGGGATTTTGATATGATTTGATTATTTTACAAGTTTTTAAGGAGACTACTATATTTCAGATTAAATGAACATTTTTGTTATCATAATATTTGATTTTTTATTAAATATTATCTATATGATAGTGTGATATAGATAATACTGATGTTTAAAAATATATTCATTGATAAGGAGATATTTTATGAGATATTTATGGATAAGAGAAGGATTACTTTTTATGTTAGTATCCAAAATATATTCAAGAAATTTTTGTAAAGTTCCCCAATTTTTTTGATTATATAGTGAATTATCATTTTGATTAAATATATTTAGGGATAAATTTTATTGGGATAAGGTATATATATAGAATATATTAATTTCAATCAAGATTTCAAGAAACTTTTCCTCAGAGTATCCTCTCGCTCTTCTCTCTGTGGAACCGAGGGTTTCTCCCTGATATTTTATTCCTTCCCCCTTCGAACCAGGTTGTGGCGGTGGAATCATCTCATGGTAGTGGGTTCGACTTGGTGTGGGTGTCTTCGCTTGGGCTGGGATCTACTCACGGTGGCATGGGTGTGTTCACTCAGGACTGAATCTACTCAAGGCGGCAGTGGTTTTGACTCGGCATGGGTGTCTTCACTCAGGTAGGGATCTCTCACGGCAGCGGTGGGTTCGACTTGGCATGGTCATCACTCGGGATGAGAACTTTTGTAGCGGTGTTGTAGAACTTCTTGGTGGATCTTTGGCTATAAGATCGTTAAGGAATTATGTTAACATCGGGAGATAGTACGGTTGGCATCATCGCTCCATGTAAGTGAATCATAGGTTAACACGGAGTGTCTTGTTGTGTTCAGCATGGTCCCTCTGGAATTTCATGTGTTCGAGTTGTTTTGGTCTGGTGTGACTATGTTTTCTTCTAGTGGTTTTCCAGTGTGGCTATAACTAGATCTATAGTTCTTCAAAGGGTGGAGGCTCCTCAGTTTCGGATTATGTGAGTTTTGACATGAATTTAATTTGAGGAGACTGTGATTTATCTCTATGGATAGATCTGGTTATTATATTATCATGTTTCTATTTCAATGGTCCTTCTCTCAACTCTTTGTCACCATGAGGCTTGTGCTAGAACCTGGTGAAGGAGATTTGTGGTTCTGATTGAAGCATATCTATGCCCAGAGTGGTGTTTTTATTTTAGTAAGACCCCAATACCCTCATTAGGGGTGTTCTCTTTGCGCAGAGTTGGATCATCCAGTGTCAGGTGATGATGAATTGATCTTCTATTCTTTGGACTACCTTACGGATTTATGTGGTTGCGATGGAGGGATTTTTATTACTAGGATGGTGGGGCTGTTCTAGGATGGACTTTGTGGGAGGTTCTTTGGTTTTTTTGAATGGTGGAAGGGGTTGTGAGCCCTATTGGTATGGTGATGCACCTAGACTTGAATATGTAGATCAGGCCCAGAGGAGGTTCGAGAGATTCTGTTCATCGTTGTAGTGATTTATGGATTTGGATTTTTGAAAGGGTATGACATAAGCCATTGGATCAGGCCTGTACTTTGACATAGGACATATTATTTCCATTCAGCCTTGCACCAGCGAAGAGATTTCCATGACCATTTTTTGGGGAGGGGTTACTCTGTGTTGTTAGTTTGGTTTCTATTACTAGACCATCGGGTCATGATATGTTTTAGGTTAATGATTTATATTCGGGATTCCTCTTATTCCTTTAAAAGGGGATTTTTATTTTAAAAAAAATAAAAATTTGATGGGCTTCAAGTCATTTGATGGATATCAGTAGCAATGTATTAAAATATTTCTTTAAATAAAATTATTAATTAATAATTATAATATTTACAAATAAATGTTTTTTATAATAATATATTTTATGTAAATATTTTCATTCTATTTAATTCAATAATTATATTATTATAAATTTAAAACTAAAAATTACACAACATAAATATACCTATTGGATACTTGTATACACAACAACTATGTTTCAAATGACCACATTACCAATGACCATATACATAACTGTAATCTTTTTATTCCTATATATATATATATATTCTTACATTCATTGTTATTCATTTACATCATTATGAACATGTAAATAATATTTCTAATTCTCTACCTAACATCCAATGTTTTAATCAGTGTTGTAATTTTTTATGGAAAACCATGAGGTTAAATATTTAATATCCATATTTTTTTTATCTACCAAAGGATTTATCCCACTTTTAATTTTCATAATTTTATTTCTAATTTCATTCAAATAATGTGTTTACCTTGGATTTTAATATTTTTATATAAATAAAATATATCATGGTTTGTTTTATTTTTGAGTTTTATGTGAAACCAAATATTAAACATAGAATTTACTTAAAGGTAAATTGATACTATAAAATTATGGTGTTACATTCTCCCTTATAAATAAAATGCATCCACGTAATTTTAATTATCACACACTAATGGAAATAGCTAAGGGTATTTATACAATAGATAATAATAAATATATAATTCATAAGGAGATATTAACATTATTATCTTATGTAAGAATACAGAACTAATTTATAGCTTATAATAGGAATTTCCTAAAAATTGAGTTTTCCCCAATCATTTTAGCTAAATATCCATCTTCATTGGTTATTATAGACCATATAATGGTAGTAATTTCCATAGGTAGTTTATAGCAAACTTGTACTGATAGTCCATATCAGGTATATTTGGAATATGAAATTACAATGACTTAACCTAACAATTAATATAGGTCCCCAGTAGAGGGGGATAATCTATGCTATACACCATATTAAATTCGATTATAGTGAGAATAATTAATTTATAATGAATCAAATTCTCACAAACCTCATTCAGGAAACACATTAGTAGTTATTATTACACAGGCTTCTCCTTTTTCCCTTAGTTTAAGAGGTTCAAAATGCCTAATTTATTCTTTATACCTTTGGTTAGGTCACTGATTTTCATAGTGAATAAATTCACTGAATTAAAATCATTGCTGTTTTGGTGGTGAAAAAACATTCACCTTCATATCTCATAATGAATTGACCAACCTCTTCATCTCTCTTTGAAAATTATGAGCACAATATCCAATATTTCCACACATGAAACATATTATCATTCCTTTTAGACAATTTAATGGTTGATTCTTCATATATTTATGGCTCATAGGCTAGATAATTTTTCGTCCCCTAAATTATTTTTTAGTAAAGTTTCCATGAAACTTTATTTTACTATTCTTATCAGAAAAACCATGAACATAATAAGAGAATCCAATTTCCAATTCCACATTAAGTGAACATAAAAAAAAATTCTTCAAAGTTTCAAAATTCCATTATATATAATTCCTTTTAGAGACCTAGTTAATGGTTTTTTTATGTTTCCACCAATGATTAAACTGGAAGCATACCTTGCATGAATGATGATGTTTTCCTCGTAGCTTATAATATATTCATCATACATATTGTATCATCTTAATGATTCGTATATCTATTTTAATGTAAATATTTCTAGGAAAATAATTTTTAAAAAATATCTCTATAAACACAACCCATTTTATGTAATTGATTTCTCCCATTAGCCTTATATAACTTTTTGATGTCCATTATTGGTAAGATTAAGCATAAAAATGAAAAACATGTAAAATTACATTTCATTCACTTGTTACTTGAGAATAGAGAATATATTTTATACCTTCTTGATCAATTACATGGTAGTTAATGGCTTGTAAGCCCCACTAAAGGGGGGTAGAATTTTATGTATGAAGGAATAAATAGAAATTTTATCCTTATTTGATACATTGGGAGATCATTAGGATTTATGTTAATTTTTGTGACTCAATAGAGAATTAATATGAATAATTTCTCTCTATATACCATCTAATGTTTTTACATAATGGGATATCCACATCATTTTCCATCACACCAATAGTTAACTTGGTTCCTCGTACATCTTACCATTAACTAAAATAAAAAAGTTTCTATCATTATTAATAAAAAATAATCAGATTAAGTGATCATATGATAATGTAAATCAATCCCATGATTTCATAAATTCTTATACCTTTGATATTTTAAGTTCACACTAAATCACTTTCAGTTTATTGAAGGTTGTTTTATGATGGGTTCTCTAATTCTTATTAATATAACCCCAAATAATAACTAAACCCTACATTAATATGAACTGAATTTCCTTACATGATAACTCATACATTTAGTGATAAAACACATCTTCTACACATTTGAATCCATACTATGTGAGATGTATTAAATATACCATACATACATTTTACATTATTACCACATTTTAAACCTTACATACCATAAATAAATGAACAATTCTGGAACCTAAGGTTTTAATGTCTTTTGATATTAGATAAATAGATATAACATTTTAATTTATTTCTTCAATATCTGTGAAAAAATATTCTATATATGACTTCATTACAAACATAAACTTGTATATAACTCCCTTGGTAAATGGTAATAAAAAACATGTGGTCTAAAGGACTTAGTAAGAGAATACTTATCAACGGTTTATAATGGTTAGATAATAAGAAAATGATAAGATATAAGAAAATTCTAAATATATAATTATAATAAAATTCAATCATAATATTTTTATATATGGAATTTTAGAAGGAAATATAACCTCAAAATATCAATCATATTTCATTGAATATGAATTCAAATGTATTAAACAATAATCTTAAGCAATGGAGCATACCATCGTATTGTGGAATAACATATGATTCTAGAATGAGAAATAGAATATGAAATTATAAAATTTTGGAAATCTTTAACCATGATAAGGTCCATGATATAGTGAAAAAAGTATTTTACACAAATAATTAACTGAATATTAACCTAAATTTCCAAAAAAAAACCAAACAAATGTTAATACGTCTTATGTATTTGTAAGACTAGGTTCATAATACATAAACATGAAACTAAAACAAAATGTCCATATTTTATTCTCCAAAACTATCATAAACACCATTAAGCTACTAAAACTGCATATGATGAACTGGGGAACATATAAAAGAAAGGCTTGATCTATAAAACATGATAAGTGAATAAACAAAAGAATAAAGCATAACATGTGTGTCAAACATCACAACATAATATCATGAAGGAGAAGAAAAATGAATAATAATATGAGAGAATCACATAAATAAAAATGGTTTCATAAGATCATTGAAACAAAGTAATTTGGATGTAACATAATATATGACATAAGAACTTTTCAATGCTAACTACCAAGACAACATCACATGGAAGAGAGAGTTTCATAATATATTTGGTTTACTCCCAAATCCCATACATATCGTATCAGGAAAAAAACATTACCCGGTGCATTGGAGAACTATCTAGGAACACCAATCATAACCTTTAAATTCTTATGTGTTCTATAGAATTAAATAAATCATAAGGCATCAAAATTATAATTACCCATGGAAATAAATGGGTTGCGTAATAGTACCTCATAATGTAATCAATAGAGATTTCATAAAGATTATAAAGTGAATAAGGAATTGATTGATTTGTATTTTTATATCTAGGAACATAAGAATAGTTCTCATAAGTTGACGTTAATTTGGAAAAAAATAATCATTATAAAATGTATAGAATTTGGCATAGAATAGAACATTCAAAACCGTGTTTTAAGGAATTGACTAAAACATTTTGGAGAAAGAATTTGAATGGAATTTAATATGTAAACCAGAAGTAAATTAGAAGGGTTATACTTTAAATATTTATTTATTTAATTAAGTAATTAAGGGTAATGAGGTCTTAAAATTAGTAATCCATAAAATGATTAAGGAATAGAAATCTATACCTTAATCAGGTTTGATTATAAGGAATGAATTTTAGAAATGAAAATAATTCATATATAAACCAATCAACGAAAGGGGAATAATATATTTATATATTGAAGATATATATATATATAATTTAAAATAATTCTATAAGATAAAATATATATTTATAATGTTTGTTAGATATATAAATGTCATAACCCAAAGAAAAAGGGTAGTTCAAAGAGATCCCTTAACATGGGTTCCAGAATGGTTGTTTTATTCAACTCAAATTGAAAGATAATAAAATTTTATTGATTGATTACTTAATTTAGATTTTTTACCATATATATTTTATTTACAATAATTTTATTATGTTCATTTATAATATTTCTCTAAGATAAATTTTAATTTCATTAATCCGAGGGAGTTCATGTAAGGGTTCCAAGGTCAGATCACTTTTGGATATTTATTGATGCTATTTTTAAAAAAGACTAAAAATATATAAGTGAAATGAAATATTATTAATATCCAAATATAATTTAATGATTCACAAGTATCCTTTTTTAATATAGGAATGATTCCTTTAGTAAAAACATTAATGTTATATAGTTAGTTCATTTAGTTGGTCACACTGATGATCATGAAGATGTTTAATTTTATTTAATATTATGTCTATACATTTGTTATGGGATATGAAATGAGTTATAATAAAATTATTATACTCTTATTTAACCTTAATAATATTTTTATGACCATCCTTGGAGGTAGTGGAGAAAAATGAAGTAAGTTGTCCATTTAGGCAGCGAACCAACAATATTGTAAACAATGTTTTAATTTTAGAATCTAAATAAGATAGTGTAAAATATTGATATTCCAAAAAAATAATAACATATCAGTATATTTATAATATGTTTTTTACTTTTTCTAGATGGTTGGAAAATATAATGGGATGGTAGAATATTAATAAAATTTAAAATCTTAGTCAAGGTCTTTACCTCTTCCATTGACTGCCTCTTCTTAGGATACCCCTTAATGTCCCTTGAAATTGTATTTAGAGATGAAATTAGCATAAGAATGTTTGGGGAGTACTAGAATGATAATTGAGTAAGATCAAGTTTTTGAATGTGTGTTAATAAGGCGTTTTATTTATAATTGGAGGGGAGAGGTGTTTCATAATATAATATAAATTAGTTTATTAATTTGGGTAAAATATACCAATTGTATTGATACTTGTAACTATATAAAATAAAAGGTTAATTTGATTTTAAAATAGTAGGTTATTAAATCATCTATGAATGAAAAATTCATTTACTTCTCTTAAAATCTTAAATATCATATTTTTATGTATTTTAATATTTAAAAAAACATAATCTTATTTTGAAAAATAATAAAAATTCACCAAAATAATTTTTTGATGTATATATTTTAAAAATGAAATATATTTAATGAAAATAAGTTTAAAAATATGAAAATTTTAAATTTTAAATAAAATAATTATTTATATGAAGAATATCATTTATATTATTATGATCAATTTTATGACCCTTTGAAAAATTATTTAATGTCCCAAAAAACTATATTATAATTATAATAAAACATAATATTAATTTATAAAACCAATTTTTGAAAATTAAAAATATTATAAATCCTAATTTTATTTATTAGAATTTAAATAAATCATTTGAGTTTTAAAAAATTATAAACACATATTTTATCATTTCGAACATTTATTTACTTGTATCGTGATATAAAAATTTCTTTTTATCATTTTATAAGAAAACTGAATATTATTTTAAATTTTTATAGGTGAGGTTACAATTCTTACAATGAGGATATTATTCCAAACATTCATATTACTATTCTAACAAACAGATTTATAATTAGCATATGAGTTCCATACTTTAAATAAATACCAAATATTTCTCTAATTTTTCGTTCACATATATTTTCTATATGTACTTTTAGCTTTACAATACATATTTCATTACTGATATTCTTCTTCATTTCTACATATTTTTTCTTGAGTACAATTATTCTAAGGGATCGTGCATATCCACATTGTCCTATTTTTGTTATCTTATTTTCTATTTTTTCCCATTGTAATAAATTAAATTATTAAAAAAAATATTTATTATCTAAAAAAATTAAAATTAATATAACAAAATATATCTGGTTTTATAATTTTGAGTGTGCTCATTATATATTATTATATTACTTAATATGAAAAAATTATTTATTTAGAAGGGAAGTTCCATATATAAATTATTGGTCAGTCCATTCTTCCCAACATAATAAATTTCTCCCTCAAAGTATCATTTTATATAATATGGTGGAAAAAAGTGAGGGAACTTCTACTACATGTCTTCCTCCAATTCCAATGCCCCATACTTATGGTTTCAACATAGTACTTTGACTAGGATAGTTTTATTGTTTAGTAGAACTTTATCACTATGGTATATGATCCTCACAAGATGATCCTTATAAGAGATATCATTTTATGGTTATAGAGACTTTGAATTCAATACATGTTCTAGATCTAGATGGTACTTCCAAAAGAGGGATATGTAGAATATGTAATGTATTTGGGAAAGGGTTGGTGGGAGTTCATATCAATATTCCATATCTCTGATTTGATCAAGAATTTATAAGGGGCCAATGTATCTGAGACATTGATATCCCTTATTCCTAAATATCATGACTCTCTTCCATGGAGATATGGAAAATAATTTATTATCTCTAACCTCAATCCCTAGGCATCATTCATGATTGGAAGAATAGATCTTCTGTTGACTTTTAGAATCCCTAATGTGTTGTTGAATGGTCATGAACTTTTATATCCTTTTTAACCATTTCCATACCCAAAAACGTTTGATCACCAACTTCACCCCAATGTGTAAGTGTTCTATATCTCATCAAATAAAGGGATTCTTATAGATCTATTTGGATTCATGATTGTGAACAATTATTGTTTGAGAACTCATTTAAAATAAGATATTGATCCTATCATCCATTGATGTCCATTGATCATTCTCTCAACATGCCCTCATGTTTCTATATTTTCCACAAATATTGGACTTTAGTTTGGAGGTTATAAGATTTACAGAAGTTCAATTTAGTGTTTAGTTAATGTTGGAGACTTTTTCATAACACAGAGGTAAATCTTGGATCTCATCCATATACAATGAAAAGTAGTGTTATATAGAGTCTCACCACTTATCTAATGTATATCCTTGCATGTAGTTTGAGTGAGAAGTATTCTTTCATTATAATTAATTGAGAAGTAATTTTTTTAGTAAATCCACCACAACCCTGAGATGATTATTTCTTATTTATGCATTCAAATGACCAATGTAAAAGTATGTGGTGAATGTTTCCCATTTCTATATAGGTAGGGGTAAAAGTTTCATTATTCCATTGGACAGTTTCCTTTTATCTTTCACCTGATAACATACTATAAATTTTGAAGTATATCTTGCTATATCATCATTTATATTGTCCCATGAATATTGATCTTAATGATTTATATATATATATTTTCTCATTTGGTGGATAGAGGAGGTTTATTTATGTGCTTCACTCAACAACTTCTTATTTATACCAATATTTTATGGTATACATAGTACGATCCAAAATCATACAAATAATTCATCATCAATTTTTTATTTTGTGGATTTCACTTTTCTTATATCTTCCTCCATCATCTAAATTTACACATCATCAATTTGAGAATCCTTTATATTCTCTTGAAGGGATATTTGAAAAATAATTTGAGATATTAATGATGATTATTATTCAGTTATAATCCAAATTTTCAACATTTGAATGTATAAGAATACTAGATCCTAGCCAATTATCATCATTGATAAGGATTCAAGATCTTTTCAACTTAGATAATCTTCTAGTTTATTTTAATTCTAACATTGGTATTGGATTAAACAATTAGATACCTTTAATATATCTAACCATCTTTACTAGATAATATTACACTTCTTCTATGGGAATATATATTTGAGTCTCTTATAATATTTATATATCTCACACTTCTCCAACATATAGAGAGTTCCACCAAATTATCAATATGAATATCATTACATCCGACTCTATATAATGTGCTAGGTAGTTCTAGTCATGTACTTTAAACTAAATTAATTTGTAGGATATCACTTTATCTTTTTATATTAATTCAAAACCCAATCCATTATTTGAATCATCACTATATACCGTTAAATTATCCACATGTGAGAAATTTATGTGGATTGGTGTAGTGATAAGCCTCTTTTTCAATTCCTTAAAACTCTATTTCTGTTTATCATTCCAGAAAAAATAACTCACTTTTAAGTCATCTTGGATAGTGGATCATAAAATAATGGAATATTTATCATTAATAATTTTTAATACCCATCTAGTCCAATGAAACTACACATTTTCATTAGAAATGGTGGTCTTTCCCCCTCCATGATTACCTTTTTCTTAGTAGGGTCCATAGATATCCCTTTTAGGTGATAATATTTCCCATGAATGATACTTCCTCCATCTAAAAATAAAATTTACTATACTTTATATATATATTATCCATTCAAAAATACTTTAACATTATATTTAGAGTACCCTCACATTAATTTTTTCTTATAGAGTGTGTCATAATATAATCTATAAAGACTACCATTAATTTTATAAGGTAATCTATGAAGACTCTATACATTATGTCCAAAAATATTTTGGGGGAATTAGTTAGTCTGGAAGGCATTACAATGAACTTATATGTTGTATAACATGCTCAAAAGTTAGTATTGAGAATATATTTCTTCTTCACCATTAATTGGTGTTATCTCGATAGAAGGTCCACCTTGGAGAAGTAATAGGCCCCATGTAGTTTTTTTTGAAAAATTCAAAAATCATGGTTAGGGGATACCATTTCTTTTTTAATATTTTTCTGAGTTGAAGATAATCTATATTGAGGTAAATTGTTCCATACTTCTTATTGATGAAAAAGACCAATACACTATATGTTGAAACCCTTGAGAATATAAAAACAATTTCCAAATTATCTCATAACTTATTCTTCAGTTCTTCCCACTCAAGGATGGATATTATGTATTAATCATTTGATATGGGTATATATCTAGGTATATGTTCCATTTCAGACTCAGCATCCCAGTCAATATGAATTATATAAAACTCATTTGGGAGTGCATTATTATATTCACTCACAAAGGGAATATCTCCATGAATTATTCCATACATTGTATAACTCATTTAGTCTAGATATGATTTCTAATAATAATTGATATTCACTCTTGAGATAAATATTCCGAAAGATATTCATCCTCTTCCTTACAGTCTCACAGAACTTTAGGATGACTCAAGATGTGAAGGGTTATCCCTCTCTACTGAATATTGATGTTGTATTTACATAAGGACATCCAATCCTTTCCCAAAATATCCTTAAATTCCACTAAATGATGAAAGAGAATATTTTATATAAGTTTTAGTCCAAAAAAATGACTAAGGATGAGTTATATCCCTTAGGATGAAACAATTTCACTATTTATTATTATTATAAATAGCTCAATGACCAAGTTTTCAGTGGTTTTTAAACATTTTTACCAATATTGCAAGATATGAAAGTATGTGTAGAACCAAAATCAAATAGTAAGTTCTCTATTATTGAATTAATAACCAACATACCTATCAATAAATCATTATTCAGATCCAACTTAATATTAAGGATAATATATTACCTTCCTTGATCTCTAGGACTTGGACATTATTTTCATTGAGTGTCTCTAATAACACATGGTTTAGGTCATTGGCATCCATAAATATCATGTTCCTTAAAATTGAAACATTTTATTATCGACTAATTATTGATATGAACCATCTTTTCCTCAATCAGGTTAGTCTATTTCTGTAACTATATTTGAAATTTATGAGCATTATTCCTCTATTTTATATACTTGAAATATCTCTTGGTTCCCTTGAGACAGTTTCTAGGATGTATCTTCATAAAATTTAGATATATATGAATTTTAGTTTTCATTCCTCCAGGGGATTTATCCATTGATCCTTCAAAATTAAAATTCATATTATTCTTTTTATCTCTATCCCCATGGTTCCCCTAAGATTCACCAATCTCCATATCAACTATAATGTAATAAAAAACAATATATTCATACCTATCAATGTGTGTAATCACCAAATATTTTCATATAATTTTCTTTGATCCAATAAATAAGTAGTCCAACAAACATTATCTTGTTGAAAAAAAATTTCTTAGGAATTCCTTGAAATCATTTTGAATCATTCGTTGAATTCCCTGTTTAGTTACCCAAGATCAATATACATGTATATTACATCATTTTAGTTGAATATTCATCACATTAAAAATGTACATGAACGATGAGCATAATAGTTTAGTGCCTTTAAAAACCTAGAACACAGTTATTTGACGTCATGAAAGATCTGCAATGTTTCCCACAAAGATCCTCCCTTTTTATACAGAAACAAAAAAAATATTCATAACCTTGTTGATGGAAAAATAAAAAGGGGGAAGCTCAAATTTTTAGTAATGATAAATAAATTATATATATAACCATTACATTACCAAAATTTTATGAGAACATGTGAATAACATTTTAAGATCACACCTTGCACATCAAAGATAACAAACATGAGTTATGGAAGAAAGATTAGGATATCATAAGATATGAATCATAAAGAAATCAAATAACATGAGTTGTGAGAGAATGAAATTGACATAAGAAATCGAAATGTCTAATATACATAAGTTTATAATATTGTGAGTATCAAAACCCAAGGTTAACAATCATGGATATTACATCATTTTTTATGAATATATAGTACATTGAAAAAATACACGCCTGAGGACCATAATAGTTTACTGTCTTTAGAAACATTGAAATTTTTTTTTCTATCCTAGTGAAATATCTTAAACATATCCCATAATTATCTACACCATTATTACTTCTACCTAAAACATTAATTTATAACCTGGAGAAAGCAAACATAAGAAATGGGTGAGCACAGATTCTCAATAAGGGTAAATAAAAAAATGAGTAAGCATAACATGAAAAAGAGTATAGAAATTGGGAATAACATTTAAAGATCACACCCTGTATATAATAGAGAATAATAAATATTTAAAATTCATAAGACATGAATCGTAAGGAAATAATGAACACAATCCTTAAAATCACATGAAAGGAACAATACATGGAAATATGGGGAACAAATAAGCATATAATATTTCCAATATGTATATATAGAAACAGGTTCACTCATTAGGATACAGACATGAGATTAGCCTCTCACATAAACTTATAGACTTGCAACAAGGTCCATGTATAAAATTGTGAACTTTTAATCAGGTTCAAACATAGTAGTCATGGCGTCACAACTAAGGACATCTTGGTAGTATGAGTTCACTCCCCATACCATCTTTGTAGTCATGATTCACTCCTATATCCATATTAGTAGTATGATTTCACTTACCATACCATCATGGTAGTCATGGTTCTCTCCAATGGAAATATTAGTATCATGATTTCACTCCTCATACCATCATGGTAGTCAAGTTTCACTTACATGACTATCTTATTATATCACATGAGATATATATCATTACCTAATGCATTTTAGGGAGATATAATCAAACCTATATCATATTGAAATAAAACATACATGTTCCACAAGATCATAAATAATAATATCAGAACCCATTAAATGAAATGGGTATTATAAACATGTAAATATATCATAACATATAGAAAAAGTTATAGGTATCATAACCATTACGTTAAAAGAATAACCCATGATGGAGAAATAGATTTCATAATCATATAAAACATGAAAGAGAAATAGGATTCATAAGGACCATGACATTAAGAATAACCCATTAATAGAAACGATATTAATGGAACCATTAGATCATTTCCTAGAAAGGTTAGAGTACCATTGACAAATTTCATCTTAGATGGAAAATAATTTTGAAATATCTTTCCAAAATATTTCATGTGGAAAATATCCCTTCTTCTTTGAAAAGGTATTTTTAATACATAAAAAATTTTGATAATAATTTTCATATAAAATACGTTTTAAAATTATAAAAAGGTATTGGAATCATTTTAAAATATCTTCTATTTAAACTTATTAAATAATCTTCAGAACATTTTAATAACCTTTTTTTAAACACATTGAAAATTTATAAAGAAATATTCAAAATGTTTTGAAATTAATTTCATTGAAAATACTTTGAATATTATAAATAGTTAATTAAAATTCATTGAAACTTATTTAGATTTATAATACATTGAAAACTTATAAAAAAATCTTGAAAAAAAATTTTAAAACCATTTTCCATGAAAATAATTTAAAGACTTATAAATGAAGCTTAAAAACATTTTGAAATCTATTTTCCTTAAAAAATTATAAAATATGTTTAAAAAATTTTTTAAAACCATTTTCCTTGGAAATATCTTTTAAAAAAAATCTAAAAATATAACCTTTAAACAATAAAATAATGTTTCAATTGATTGATGATGGATAAATTTTTACATGTCTTATGAGGTAAAAAGAACATTCATTTTTCACGGTAAAAAGGTTAAAAAATTTCCTCATTAAGAAAATGATAAGGATATTACTTTGAAAACATTGGAAAAATAAAAGAAGTGTTAAAATTTCTTTTAATGAACATATTATATTAGTATAATTTTCTTGTAATCCCTTTTTCGAATACATGGTTTTGAAGAAACATATATTTCCGACCTAAAAGAGGGTAATGTTGGGATTTCTTAAAAACAATTTATTAACTATCATATTTACTAAATAGTATAAAATCGTACCACTATAGAAATATATCTATAAAACCTATATAACAATATATTTTATTTATATATTCATATTTGTAATATAATAATTCATCAAATGAAGCATAAATGTAAACAATCTCGAAAACCAATGAGATTTTATCCATAAACTCTTATAACTTGGGATCATACAATCCATGTAAAAATTGAAATTACATGAAACATAAAATATCATTAAAAAGTTTATTAATTATAGAAAATGTAATATATAAGTATACACATCTTGAAAAATAGTTTAGGTGCATAACAAAACATGTGTCTCAATGAAGAAAAATTGAGACAAAACATTTCTACCGAATTGGTAACTTTTGAATGTTAAAACCATTGAATGAAATTTCATTAAAATGATATGTTAATGCCATTAATTTTATCTATAAGAAACATAGAATAAAATTATGGTCATTATTTACACCACAAAAAATGAAATAGTGGCGAACATAGCATGTATCTCATGTGAATAAAAACTGAGATGAAATCCCCTAACCTTGTGTCTGGACACTCTTTGTAGCCATTAAAACCACCTGTATAATAAATATAAATTTATTATACATGTTATAAAGAACCATATTATTATATGTAATACCATATATGGTTTTATTTGGACCTTCATTTACCAGCTTGTTAACCATCATATTTTATGGTTTCACATTGGGTAATATTCACTTAGTTTTTCACATGTGTCTCAATTTTTTATATTTCCAGTCTTTATACTTATATCATGATTCCAGAATGTAAATAATGTTATAAATATAATTTTTAGTCAAAATATTTTATTCTAATAATATATATATATAATATAAGTATGAAATGGAATACACAGTTCATGGTGACGTTAGGCTGTACGCATGCATGAACACTATTTCTGTTTAATTGTCATGTTGAGAGAAATAAAGTAGAAGAAAAATATGTGTATATATATATAATTATTAAAGTAGATTTATTATACCATATATATCATATTTATTCACCAAAACCATCATTAATACAATCCATGTAGTGTGTGAAGGAATCATATCACTTTGATGGGTTGGTTGTCCACACTTCCTCAAACGAAATTATCATATTTACATTATATGGAAAGCATAAAGGTATATTAAAAATAAAATTTAAAGAAGAATAAATAAATTATAAATATAATATATATCTAATATAAGTATATCTTTTATCATAATGGCCACCATGATTGGTTGTAATGAAAAAGTTATCCATCATCATTTTTTGAGGAAGTAGTTCACCGTACACAAAAACAATATGTTCATTAACCATTAGATGGAGGTGTGTGTAAGTGTAGGTAAAAACATTCAAATAAATACATCCTAGAATATTGAGGATAATTTTTTTCTATATGATAATATAATAAAGTGAGTTGGAGGGAGTTGGAAGGAAAATAAAATAAAGTACTTGAGAGAAGATGTTACCTCTTATTTAGGTAACTTTTTTTGGTTTCTTCAAAAAGGCTTCCTTTGGTTTCCTTATGACCATTGGAATGCATCTATGAAAAAGAGATGGATTATTGGAATTATATTTTTCAGTTCTTGGAAAAACCTAAGAGGTTTGAGAGTTGTGATGAAGTTGTAGAGTTGATGACTTTTTATAGGGAAGGAAAAGGACTTACATGAAATTTTTAGAAACAAGTTTGGTGTACAGATGTTCTTACCCAAAAAAGTCAAAAAAAAAACTCAATAATGGAAGTTTTATGGGCCAAATATGTACATAAATGGGTTTTTGAAAAGTTTATAGATCATTTGGGAACTTAATTTTATGGTTTAGTCCCTAATTAAGCTTAATTTGTCCTTAATCACTCTAATTAATTTTAATAACTTTTTCCAATCAATTTTCTCAAAAATCAATGAGATCTAATTATACTCTAAATATTAGATAAATTAGAATGCTTTGTGTTTATTTTTAAAAATTTAATTCATATAATTGGGAAAATTAAGATTAATGCTAACCCCATAGACATGATGAAATTACCAGTTTTAGAAGTAGAAAAATGTTCAAGAGTATGTTAGGTTTTTATATTAAATCTCAAATTAAAATTGTTTATAATTAAAAAAATTGTATTAATAGATTTACAATTGATTTAGTGTGACCTTAAAAAAATTCAAGTATGATTTAACAATAATAATTTTATAAACAAAAAGGCGGTTTTTATCTAAAACATAGTAGTTTTCACAATTCATCAAAAAATTATGTTTCACAGAAAAATACAAAAACATTTAACCAAAGAAAATTTAGTCACATTTAACTAAAAATTATAATTTATTTTATCATGTTAAATTTATAAAATTCTCAAAAATTAATTTTTTTAATTTTTCAGAGAAGAACATTAAAAGTGGTTAATTCGATAAAATAGTAATTTTAAACAAAAAAGGAAATTACAAAAATTCTATAATTAATTATGAATATGTTTTAATTTGATAAAAAAATATAAAAATTATTTTAAAATTATTTATTATTATTACTATAACAAATTTTGATGGCTAGGTAATCATTATCTCATTTAAATAATTATAACAATAAAACGATGTTTGGTACAAACATATTTGTTGCATGTAACATACATCAAGTTAGTTTTTTTGGTAAAAAAATAAATTCGGTATTGTGCGTATCACAATCCATGTTGTTATTTCATGTATCACAGGCCAGTTCGGTATTTTGTGTCATGTAAGCCAAGTTGGTATTACGTGTTGCGCAAGCCAAGTCAGTATTTCATGTAGTTCAAGCCAAGTCGGTATTTCATGTAGCGCAAGCCAAGTTAGTATTGTGTGTATTGTAAGCCAAGTTCATATTTCATGTAGTGAAATTTAATTTGGTATTTCATATAGGGAAATCCAAGTGGGTATTGTGTGTAGCGCCAGCCAAGTCCATATTGTTTGTAGCGCAAGCCATGTAGGTATTGCATGTAGAAGTAATATTTGGATTTTTGATTTAATTTATATATATTTAAGATTTCTAGCATCACCAGAAATGAATAATATAAAAAAATATAAATTAATTTAAAATAATAATTTCTAAAATCTTGGGGTGTTATATTCTACTCCTTTAAAATGAATTTACCATCGAAATTTTTCCTAGTTATCAAAGGTTTAATACTTGAATCTTTCATTCATAGAAACCCACATTGTAGAAATGAATACTAAAAAATCCCATAAAAATGGAAATTTGGAAACATAATGGTAAACCAAAGTAACATATAACTAGGTTTCCATTTATGAGAATATAGTTTGGACGTTAAAACATCGATATGAAAGATAAATCTAACAATAATCTTTTTATGGAGAGTGATAGAGAAAAAGTTGAGGAGAAATATACTAATCAAAAAAACATAAATATGCAACAAACTGAGGGACCCTATAATTCATCAAATATGGTTGTATTGGGATAATGTTTCTAGTTTCGAGAACCTTTTTCTTAATTTTAAAATATTTTTCATGAAAATATATAGTTTCATGATTTCTGGATGACCTCACCCTTTGTTATTCCTTGATTCAATTCACTTATTTCTCCAAAAAGGTAGGTGAATTTTTGATTCCATAAAAAATAATAAATCATAATACCCATGAAATTACATCTCATCTATCATCAGTTATCACCAAAACCACATTTTTATATCATATTCACAATATTCCTAAATCCTCATGTGGTAAGGTAATACTTTATTCTCACAAAAATCATCCAATGTTTAACCTAATCTTTCTATAAATGTTTAAACTCATAAAACTTAAAAAATATGAAAATAAAAAAAATATAAATGATTCACTAAATAATTATGACATTGATCCCCCGTATATCACAATGTATCTCATGGTTTTCACATTCCAAACATGTGAATACCCTTATCATACATTCTATTGAAACATGGTAATAACCCAAATTACTATAAATACATTAGGATGCATTATTCCTTCTTCATAAGGTTACTATATATAATCCTTAAATCCAATAAGTTGTAAAAATCATCCGTTATGAAATATACTACATTGTAAACCAATCCAAAATCAGATCCATGGTAATTCGTTCCATTATATTTACTATATCCAAATCAATCGTTTCTTTATCCAATAGAAACACTATTTTCTCAACCTCTTGATCACATTAAGGGTTACTTTACCTTAATCAAAATATCACTTTTTTATTTCATCATCACCATTGAACATATACCTTTCAATCCATAATGAAAACATATACAAAAAATAATTATCTATTTAATGATTCATATAACATAATCTATTTTAATTGAAAAACATAAATTATTCATTCATCCAACATTATTCTCAAACAATTACTCATGCTTTTTCAAATTATTATTTAATACCTATTTCATATAATATAAAATATTAATTTTTTCTAAAGGTTAATCAACACCAATATAATAATGATTCTTATGTTTAATGTAAAAAATACTAGAAGAATATCACATACCTTTCACATGTCATTTGTGGAATCTTTATCTTCAGAAGTATTACCAATCATCGCACCACATCCATGATTCAATTTATGAGATTTCTACTTAGGAAATTGATTCACGTAATTACCATAATTTAGACATATAAAACATAAAATTTTAACCATGTTCCTTCTAGTTCTATAAATTGAATAAAACTAGAAATAATTGTCTGAGAAACATTTATCATATTTGGATACCATATAATCATGAAAAATTACTTATAGGGTACCTAAGTCAGGGATACTACTTATTTAATCTATGAAACCTTATGTTTATCCTAGTTTATTAATAGTCATATTATATTAAAATACTTTATAATAGGTCATGAAGATTTTGTGAATTTCTAAATCATATCCCCCAGGAGTGTCAAACTAGGTGCGCAATACGACCCATTATAGTGTACCAGATTTCCACGACTCAGGCCGGTAACATATTTTTGGAGTTGTCACCCCTATTTACATCTGTACCATAGTTGCATGGACTTGTTGTATTGAGTTATGAATGTATCTCTAGTAAACCACTCACAGAATCCTTTAATAAAATTCTGGGGCATTTTTCAAAATGTTAACTCATCCTTATACTTATCCTTAGATAAATCCCTAGACATATCTATAGAAATATACCTAGGGATCACACTAATGTTTTCTCAACCTAGTATCTAAAGATGACAAAAACATTCCTATGATACCAACTATAGTGACCCAAGCTTAACATATGTGGATATTACATTATTTTAAATGAATATTTATTACATATAAAAACTACATTCCCAAGGACCATAATAGTTTAGTGTCTTTGAAAACTTGGTAAAAAACATTTTATCTCAGTGATGGATATTCAAAATCTTGTATAATGATACACACATTTAGTACTTCTACCTAAAACATTTCTTCATAACCCTGAGGAAGGAAACGCAAGAAATGGGTGAGCTTAGATTCTCAATAAAGGTAAATAATGAAAATCCATAAGCATAACATGAAAAAAAGGGAATGGAACTTGAGAATTCAATTTAAAGATCCTAACCTATATATGAGAGATCATAATAAAATTTGGTTGTTCAAATGTCCCAAATCATAATTAAATAAAGAACATAATCCATGAAATCATATCATAGGAATAAAACATGGAATTGTGGGGATCACATAAGAATATAATATTTTGAACATATATAAGTATAAACAGGTTCACTCATTAGGTTGAAGGACATAAGATTAGGACCCCGTATAAACATATGGACATACAACCAAGTCTATGTATGACATTGTGAGCATGTAATAAAGTTCACACATAGTAGTCAAGGCACCACTACAAAGGCCATCTTTGTAGTATGGGTTCACTCCCCATACAATCTAGGTAGTCATGGTTCACTCCCATGTCTATCTTAGTAGCATGAGTTCACTCCTCATACCATCTTGGTAGTAATGATTCACTCCCATGTCCATCTTAGTATCATGATTTCACTCCCCATATTTGTCAAGGTTCACTTCCAAGACTATCTTACTCTCTCTCGTGAGATATTAATATTTACCCAATGCATTGGAGGGAGATATAGGTTCCAAACATTTCATAATGAAATTATACAAACATGTTCCACAATATCATTAACAATCATATCTAAACCCATGAAATGAAATGGGTATTATAAACATGTAAACATATCATAGCATGTAGAAAAGATTTAGGTTTCATAATCTTTTCCTCAAAAGAATAATACATGAAAGAGAAACATATTTCATAGACATGTAACCCATGAAAGTGAAATGAGATTCATAAAGGCCATGAAATTTAGAAAAACCCATTCATATAAAGGATGTGAATGGAAAATTTAGACCATTTCCTATAATTGTATGAGTTTCATCAAAAGATGTCATCATCTATGGAAAATAATTTTGAAATATCTTTCAAAATCATTTTTTGAGAGAAATGACCTTTCATCTCTGAAAAATGATTTTTAATAACTAAAACCTCTATATAATAATTTTCATATAAAATTCATTTAAAACATATAAAGAAGGATTTAAATAATTTTAAAACTTTTTTCCTTTAAAAATTATAAAAAGTGCTTCAAAACATTTAGAAACCCTTTTATTGAAAATTCTTTGAAAACTGATAACGTAATATTGAAAACTTTTTGAAAATAATTTATTTGAAAATAAATTGAAATATTATAAATAGTTCCTGAAAATTATTTTGAAACTATTTTCCTTTAAAATGTGTTGAAAATTTATAAATAAATTTTAAAATCATTTTGAAAACCATTTTCCTTGAAAATACTTTGAAAAATTATAAATAAAGCTTGAAAAATGTTTTGAAAGCCATTTTCTATAAAAACATATGAATGAAGTTTTAAAATGATTTGAAAAATATTTTCCATGAAAATATCATTTAAAAAAAATTTCATTAAAAAATAACCTTTAAATATGTATATAAATCATTAATAGATTTCTGACGGATACATCCGTAGATGTTGTACAAGGTAAATGGAACAATTCTTTTACACGGTAAAAAATATAAAACATTTCCTCATTTGGAATGTGATAAGGATATTCCTTTTATAAGTGTGGTAAAATATAAAAAGGGTAAAAATTTATTTTAATTATCATAGTGTCTTAGTAGAATATTTTTGGAAACACTTTTTATAAAACATGTTTTTGAAGGAACATAGATTTTTTGACCGAAGATAGGGTAAAGTCAGGATTTATTAAAAACACATTATTAACTATATTATGTAGCCAAGAGTAGAAACTGGTACAATTACATGAATAAACAATTAATAAAATTTTTAGAATAAAATTCATCATTATCATGATATATAGACCATAATAAACCATTAAAGGAAGCATTAATGTAAACAATCTCGAAAAGAGAAGAGATTTTATCAATAAACTCTTATAACATGGAAACTTGGGATCATACTATAGATGTAAGAAAAGGAAATTAAATGTAGCATAAAATATACAGGAAATAACTAAATTCATGATATAATATGTAGAATTGAATTATATACACCTTAAAAAATAGTTTATGTGCATACCAAAACATGAGTCGTAAAGAAGGCAAATTGAGACAAAACATTTTCACCGAATTCGTAACTT
Source organism: Viscum album (assembly GCA_963277665.1). Classification (NCBI taxonomy): domain Eukaryota; kingdom Viridiplantae; phylum Streptophyta; class Magnoliopsida; order Santalales; family Viscaceae; genus Viscum; species Viscum album. The sequence continues at coordinate 2,138,231,765 of OY728145.1, forward strand.
TTCAAACATAAAATAGCCGAATGAGAGATCATAAATGGATATTTTAATACCAATAAATTTAGGTTTAATATATATATAATACAATCATGGGATGTAGGTACACCACAAAAAAGGAAATAGTGAAAAACATAGCATGTATCTCACATGAAAAAAATGTGATGAAATGCCCATAGTGTGTGTACTTACTCTCAATTGTACTCATTCAAAAAACCTATATAATAAAAATAAAATTACTATACATATTTTTCAGAACTATATACTTATATATAATACCATATATGGTTTTATTGTGACCTTATATTTCCTTCTTGTTAACCATCCTATGTTAAAAATTCACTTTGGGTAATATTCTCTTTGTTTTTCATATGTGTGTTAATTTGTTATATTGTTGATACTTATACTTATATCATGATTATATAATTTAAACCATGAAATAAATTTCATTTATATACACCATATTTTTATTATAATAATCTTTATAATATATAATTATTAAATAAAATACACCGTTTCGGGAGACGGTAGGTCGTACGAATACATGAGCGTTATTTCTATTTAATTGTCGTGTTTAGAGAAAGAAAGTAAAAGAAAAATATGTGTATATATATATATATATCATTATTATAGTATCTTTGATATATCATATATATCATATATATTCACTAAATCAATTTTTAATACATTATAGGTAGTGTATGAATGAATCATATAGCTTGGAGTGGGCCATAGTCCACACTTCCTCAAATGAAATTATCATATTTTACATTAGATGGAAATCATAAAGGTGTGTTCTAAATAAAAATTACAGAAGAAAAAATAAATTATAAATCAACTATATACATATATAACCATATTTCCCATAATAATTTCTTCCATGATAGGTGGTAATGGAAAAATGAACAATCATCATTTTGTGAGTCAACAGTTTATCATACATAGAAGTAGAATGTTCATTACCCATTGGATGGAGGTGGGTGTATGTTTAGGTCAAAACATTTACATATAAAAATACTTGTATATTTAGGATATAGTTTCATTATATAATCATAGAAAAAAGATAGTTGTAGGGGGTGTATTAGGAAAATAAATGAAAGGACTTGAGAGAAGGAGTTACCACTTAATTGGGTAACTCCTTTTCGATTCTGTCAGAAGGAATCCTTTGCTTTCCTTCTTCCCATTATAAGGATTCATGAAGAAATATAGTTTTTTTTGTAAGTATATTGGTAAAGGATTGGTTGAGACTAATAGGTTTTATATGTGTGAGGAAGTGGGATAGTTGGTGTATTTTTAGAGGGAAAGAAAATGACTCACTTGGAATTTTTACAATCAAGATAGGTGTACACATGTTCTTACCTAAACAAAATCATACTATATAAAAAAAACTCAATAATGTAATAATTATGAATGAAATATGGGAATACAATGGATTTTGGAAAAGAGTATAGATCATTTGGGCCCTTAATTCTAAGGCATTGTCCCTAATCAAGCTTAATTTGGCCTTACATACAACGATTAATTTTAATCGCTTTTAATATTAATTTTATTCAAAAATAAACATGATATAATTGGACTATAAATATTATAATGATTAAAATAGTGTATTTTAGTTTTTCAAAATTAAATTTACCGAATTCGGAAAATTAAGATTAATGCTAATCTCACAATAGTGAAAAAATTACAAGTTTTTAAAGTAGAAAAATGTTCAAAAGTTTGTTATGTTTTTTTATTCAATTTAAAAGTAAAATTGTGTATAATTACCTAAATTATATTAATATATATATATATATATTATTTATCTAATGTGTCCTTAAAAAACTCTAGGTATAATTTAAAATTAATAATTATTTAAAGAAAAAGGAAGTTTTTAATTAAAACACAATAGTTTTCAGTATTCATCAAAAAATGATGTTTCTAAGAAAAATACAAAAAATTACACTAATTTTATTTTGATGATATGAATTAAAAAATTAAGTTTATTTTTTTAAATTAACTTTTTAAATGTTTCTAAAATTAATTTTATTATTTTTAATTGAAGTACATTAAAAAGAGGTTCATTCAAGAAAATGGAACTTTCAAGAATAAAATGACTTTTCCAAAAATCCTATCTTTCATTATCAATAATTTTATTTTATATAAAAAATTATAAAAAATATTTGAAAATTTGTTGTTATTATTCCTAATACTATGTTTAATGTCTAGGTTATCATAATATCATTTACATAACTATTACGAAAAATTGATGTTTTGTAGAAACATCTGTGTTGTGTGTAACATATGCCATGTTGGTATTGCTGGTATTGTAAGGCAAGTCATTATTTTGTGTTGAAAAAGTCAAGTTGGTATTGAATGTATCTCAAGCATTGTTGGTATTGCATGTAGCACAAGCCAATTCGGTATTGCGTGTAGCACAAGCCTTGTACATATTGGGTGTAGCATAATCCTAGTCAGTATTGTATATAGTTCAAGGCAAGTCGGTATTGCATATATCACATTCCAAGTCATTATTTCTTGTAGCGTAATCCAAGTTGGTATTGGTTTGTAGTGAATTCCAATTCAGTATTTCTTGTAGTGTACGCTAATTCAATATTGCGTGTGAAAATAATACTTGGATTTGTGTTTTAGAACAATTTCTAGTGTCACATGAAATGAACAATATCAAAAAGATAAATTAATTCAAAAAAAAAAAAGAATTCAAAAAATACTAGGGTGTTACATTGAACATGAATAAATAAAAATAAGGTCACAAATTATGTTTAGGATATGAAATTGGGACCTTTCATAATCTTATGGACCAGATACTGGGTCCACTAATATCATTTTAAACATGTAATCTGTTTCACACAAAACATTGTGAACATGTAATTTTGTTTACACATAAGCAGCTATAACTCCTAGGTGAGATACACCAATATCCCTAGTGGAATATATTTCCTCATAGAAAATCAAGTTACACATTCTTGCCATTTTGTATGAATCACTCATATTATTTCTAATTATTATCTCATGATATATAAATCATTACCAAATTCATTGGAGGAAGATATAGGTCCCACCCGTCACAAAATGAAATCATTCATATGTGTTTCACATGATCATGAACATTCAACATACATATCCCATAAAAATATATGGGTATAAAAAATAGAATATAATAACCAATTAAATGAAATGTGTATCATAAAAATTTCATTATTTCATAACCTTTTGAAAATATATAGGTTTCAAAATCATTTCATCATAGAATAACTCGTGAAAGGGAGAGGGTTTCATAAGAGTTTTATTAGGGTAAAAACCATGGAAGAGAAATGTGTTTCATAAAAAACATTTCATCTTAAATATAAACCATTATAATAGAAAATAAGAATGTATTCATTTAATCATATCCATTTTCAATCATAAACTATATCAATTTTTTTGTCTTCATTAGAGAAGGATTTTAAAATATCACTTGGATAATTTTATAAGGAAAATAAAATTTCTATGAAAATAATTTTTTTAATACATAAATCATTTTGAAAATAAATTTCATTGAAAATATATATATATATAAATTATAATGTCATATTTAATTATAATTTAAAACAATTATAGATGAAAATATAATTTCCTCTTTGAAAAACTCTTCTCAAACCATAAAACAATTTGAAAACCTTTTTTATTTGAAAATAACATTGAAAACTTATAAAGAATGATTTTAAAAAAATTATAAACACTTTTTAAAATAGAAAAAAAATTTATAATATATTTTCTTGAAAATTATGTTCATATTTCATTTAAAAACGTTTTTGAATCATTTTTAGAAAACATGGTCTTTGAATAAAACCGATTTCTGGCCGAAGAGAGAAATAAATTCGTATTTTCTTAGAAATAATATATTAATTATTTTGAGTAAACCAAGTGGAAACTTGGTTCCATTACCTGAATATCTCCCATATAAAAATAGTATAACAAATTCATTATATTTTTGGAGATATTTATCATAAGATCTCATCAATGGAAGCATAATCATATACAATCTTGTTAAATGATTTGATTGTAGCAATAACCACTTTCTACTTTCTTAACATTGAATCCTAATCCACATGAGAGAATAAAATTACATAAAGATTCAAACATCATTTAAATAAATTTATTAATTATATTACATGTCAATGGTTTATTATATACACCTCATAGAAGAATATAAATGCATAACACAACATGTGTCTCAAAGAAGGAAAAAAAAGACAAAAATTCCCTTACCACTTATGTAAAATTGAAATTGTAACCCCATGAAATAGATATCATCAAATGGATGTGTAGGGTTCAATAATTTTAGTTATTAGAATAATAATGGTATTTCATTAGCAGTATATACCCCACATAGAATAATGTGGTGGTGAATATTGATTTTGTCTCATAAAATTAAAAATGAGACAGAAATCCCATACTACTTGATTGAATTTTTAATTATGATCCATGTGAAAGGATAAAATAAATTTCAACTATTAATATCATTAAATAATGTAAATTAATGATAAAAAATTTCATCGGTCATTATATACCCTACACAAAATAAATTATTGGTGAATATAGAATAAGTCTTGTAGAAATAATAGTGAGACTAGAAATCCCCTTACCTTAAGTCTTAACCCCCAGTGTACTTGTTAAAACCTCATATTAAATAAATATAATATTATTATAAATATATATTTCATAAAAAATTTCATATATATAACACCTTATATGATTTTAAATTGACCTTATATTACATTTTTATTAACAATTTTAGGTTAGTGTTACGTTTTGGGTAATAACCGCTTTGTTTTTCGTATATGTTTTGAATTGTTATTCTTGATCTTCTAACATAGATAATGATTTAATTATTTATAAAATATAGAACAAGACATAAATATAACATATATTTAATGATTATGTATTTATAATAATCTATTAAATATATAATTAAGAAATTAAATACACCATTCAGGGAGATGGTAGGCCGCACATACGCATGAATGTCGTTTCCATTTCCGGTCATATTTAATGAAAAAAAATTAAATGATATAATATATATATTATCATTAAAGTAGAATTATTAATTCATATATGAATCATATTTTTATTAAAACCATCCTTAAAACATTAAATGTAATGTGTGAATGAATCACATCACTTTTAGAGGGCGATAGTCAACACGTCCACAAACGATGTTATTGTATTCCCACAAAATTGAAATAATTAATGTATGTGTTATATAATAATTAAAGAGTAATAAATAAATCATAAATATCATATATATCATATATAAATAGGGGTTCCACCATTCTTCTAAACCTTGAAATGTGGTAACTGAAGAATGAAGAGCATCGATTCGTGATGCGGTTGTCTCTCGTATACACGAATGATGATCATGTTTTCCATTTGATGAATGTGTATGAGAGTTTAGGTCATAAAATTAACATAAAAAATCCAATTATATTTTATAAAATGAGTTTATTATATAATAATGTAATAAAAATATTTTAAGTTGTGTATAAATTTGTAAAAGAGAAGTTCTTATTGAAGAACGTTTCCTCTTCTGCAGAAAACTCATTTGGGTTTTCACCAAAGGACATCCATGGATTTATTTATTCCAAAAGTGAGGATTATTAGATAAAATGATTCTTTTTGGAATCTTATATGGTTATGGTTTTGATTATTATTTTTTGATATGAGTGAATAAGTGATGGGGGTGAGTTCCCTTTTATAGTGGCAGGGGGTGGTATCCTTGTAAATACCAAGAGGAAACACTATTAGGAGATCTCCAATACATCATGTGCCTCAAATAGTGATAAAAATTTCAAAAAAGAGGGGATATTGAATAAATTTGTCTAGTTAATGGTGTTTTGACAGGTTTTATTGGCATTTTGACCCTTATGATTTAATTTTAACCACTAAGTAAACTTGTTTTTACCTTAATCATTATAATTTATTTTAATTGCATTCAATAATATATTCTGTTAAAAACTAACTTGATGTCAATATAAATTATAATTTATTATGATTAAAAATATTGATTCCATTTTTTCAAATTCCAATCAAATAAGTATCGTAAATTAATTTAAAATTAATCCCACAAACTCGTTGAAATATTAAATTTTTAATGTAAAAATGTACAAAGGATTGAAATGTTTTTATAAAACATTTCAATGTGAAATTAATTAAAATGAACTAAAATAGATTAATTTGTGTACAATTTTATGAATTATAGTTTAAAACCTATTAAAAATATAATTTAACAATGTAAATAAATAAAAAAAAAGTAATTTTCAATTAAAATCCCGTATTTCTACTTTTTATAAAAAAATCAAATATTTCATAAAAATAACAAAAAATCTACCTAAAATATTTTTTATATCACAATTTCAAAGGTATATTTTATATTTACAAATATAATTTATAAAAGTTTCAAAATTTATTTTTAAAATAGGTTCTCTATTAAAAGGTTGTAAAACTACCTTTTAGAAAAATATATCTTTTTATACCTAAAATTTTATTTATTCTTATCTCCCTTCTAAAAACACAAATAAGATAAACGTTAAATGGTGATTGAATATATAATATATATATATATATATATATATATCACTAAAATCATTTATCAAAATTATTTCATTTAATTTATTAAAATAAAACATGTTGGTACATAGAAAATCAATTTTTTAGAAAATGAGTTTCATTATTTTCAAATAGTTATTACTTTAATTTCATATTAATTATAACCAAATATTTTTATTTCTTTAATAATATTTTCATAATTTACTTAATCCTTTTCAAACATACCATTCTAATAGCAAGGTGAAACCTATCATAATAATATTAACTCTATATTTTAGTTTGGTAAAACTCGTTCTTGAGTATATTGCAAGCTACCAAGGAGCCCGACATTGGGTGTAACTTATCTCTAACATAGTGTTATATGTACCAAAAGATAATATAAGGGTTTAATGTAGAACAACATTTAATTGGTATTTCATATATAGTAAGTATAATTTTATCTAACATGCAATTCAAGCCGTCTAATAAATTTAATTTATTTAAAAAAATTTAAAAACACGTTGGGTGTTACATTCTATAGCCCATAAAAAGAATTTCTACCTCAAAATTATTTGGGGTTACCAAAGGATTAATACTTCAATGTTCCTTTCATATAAAACCACATCATAAAAATGAACACTAAACCCTCATTTAAAAAGGTGACGTTGGAACATAATAGTTACACAAAGTAAAACATAAATAGGTTTCCACATAGGATAACATAGGTGGGAAGTGAAAACAAGGACATGAAAGGGAATACCAGTACACAAATATATATGGAGTGTGATTGAGAAAATTTATCAATAAAAGTGGGTGATCCATAAAAGGTTAATTAACATAAATATAGAAAGAATATAGGTATGGAAAATGAAATAGATGGTGTCAAAAATGATGATAATGTGATAATATATATTTTTTCATGTTTTTTTTATTAAAGATGAAAAATTTTATTGATGAGAAATAATTAATTTAAATTTATTAAATTTCATAAGAAAAATATCAACAATTCATCAATTTCAACATCATATCTTACTCCAAGAAATGAAGGTGAGTTTTTTATGCATTAAGCACTAACAAGTCATGAGATTTATAAATAGAATTATAATTATTTCCATCTATCATTAGTTATCATCAAAATAAAATGGTTAGAAAAATTTATCCAATATTCCTAAATCTGTATATTGTGATATAATACATTAATATCTAAAACAATATAGTAAGTTTAACCAAAACATTATGTTAATGGTTAACCTTGTAACCCATTAAAAAGATAATAATCCAAAATATTAGAAAAACTTCCATAAATTTTTAAAAATCAAATTAACATTGATACCCCATATATAATAAAGTAGATCTTGTTTTCCACATAAAAAATGTGAATAACTTCATTATTTATTCTCATAAATTATGGTAATAATATAAATTACAATAAATGCTTATCGAAAAAATGAATTCTTTCTTATTGCAATGATTATTGTATATTTTTCATTAAATCCAAAAATTCTATAAACTTCATTAATGATAAAATAAACCAATTTTTCATCAAATTATTTATTAGTACTAAGGTCATCAATCATATCCAATTTATAATATCAATATCAATCATCTCTTTATCCAGGATAAAAATAATTTTATCATCATTAGAAACACATTGAGGGTTACCATCACCTAATCAAAATATCAACTTTCTATTAAAACACTTTTTTCGTCACCATAACCATTCCAAAATCCAAATCCATTTTTTTATTTTATGAATAAATTTTTTTTTGGAAAAGTGGGAACCTCACATTCAAATTAAAGAATATAAAAAATCCCAAAAGAAGAAATAAATGTTTAAACATTTGAAAATAAATTTGAATAGCCTTGATCCCAATGAAAAAACAAATCCTTGAACCACAGACCACCATCAAAGATTCAAAATTAAAATTGAATCTTTCGAACAGAGAACTATTGCACTGCCTCAGTAAGAAAAACCTCAAACCTTGTGAGCAATAGCTCATCAACACCATTCATAATGCTCTTTTAGATCCATAAAGAAAAATTGGTATCGATAAATCCTTATATATTTCATAAAACATAGAATATAAAATTAGAATTAAAATACATGAATACTTCATTCTTAAAATTCCTTCATAAAAAATTAACAAAGAACCACCATATTATTCTTTAACACTTATTTATTTTCACATTTCCTATGTAGTCTCTTAATCCACACTAATATATCCATTAATCATACCTCATTATTGATTCACTTTTTAAGATTTCCATTTTCACATCAATTTTCATAATTCCCAATCCTACCACATCTATAGATCTCAAAAAATTATGATATCTTAAGGTGTTAGTTATTCTATTCTATTGCATAAAAATAACTTTTCATTTTAAATTTGTAGTTACTTGCTTTGTGTCATTATTTTACATAGTGATAACATCTTCTTGTTTTCCTAGGAAATCTAATTGGTTGTTTCATCACATATTCTAAATGTAAATGAAACAAAATCATATTTCTTTTGTTGTATCCATTACCTGAACACTCAGTGAACCCTTTATATATCTACTTTGGAATGTCTATGATATGATTGAGTTAATTTTTTTTAATAATGTTCCATGAAGACTGATTAGGCTTGATCCCAACTTCCCTTACTATAGTTATCATCTGATTTCGCTACTAATAAGAAAGTTTTCCATCACACTCAACGTTAACCCAATACATTGCAGTTCCTATCTTTGACTAAAACTAAACTGTATATTATCAACAACACTTAACATATAATAAGACCTCAAAATCATGAATATCACTACTATGATGTCTAAATATGTACATCTAATTAATTAATATATAGAAACATATGCTTATCATAGGTTATTCATTGTTTTATACTATTTTAACCATCCATTATGGTTCGTAATGTGTTTGTTAATTTCCAAAGCATATCCCTCAGGTGTGTCAATATATGTGTACAATATTACTCATTTTCATGCACCAGTTCCCAGTTGATTCTATCTCAATATGATTATTTTTTTGGTTGTTACCACTATGTACATATGTGATATATCTAGATCCACTTATAGTACCCATACGTGAATTTAATTTCATGGAAACCACTCTCCCAATCCTCTACCAAAATTCCAGGACATTTTGATAATCTTTTACTCATCCTTAGAATTATAATTAGAGACATCCCTAGACATATCCTTAGAAATATCCCTTGGGATATAACAAGTTTTTTGTTATCCTAGTTTCCAAATGTTAACTAAACCATTAAATTGATACCAACTATAGCGACCCAGGCTCAACATACATCGATATTACATCATTTTCTATGAAAATTCATCACATTACAAAAGTAAATGCTTGAGGAGTATAATATTTTACTGTATTTGGAAACATGAAACATAATCTTATAACTTTGTGATAGGTCTAAAATGTTTTAAACATATATCTTCCTACATAGTAATCATATATAAAATATTTTATTTGTAACCTAAAGAAAGGAAAAATAATAAATAGTGAGCTGAGATTCATAGTAAGGGTAAATAAAGTAGATACATAAGCAAAGTATGAAAATAAGGGTCTGATAAATGAGGATAACATTTTAAGATCATACCCTACATATTAAAGATCATATACATGAGTCAAACAATAAGTAATAGCAGTTCATAAGACCTAAATCATAAGTAAATCAAAGAACATGAGTTTTGAGAGCTTAACATTGGCATAATATATAGACTTTTGGTATACACGTCAGTTTATAACAATGTGAACATGTATAAAAAAACAGGTTCACAAGTTATTTTAAGGACATGAAATTAGGCCCTCACATAAACTTATGGAAATGAAACCAAGTCCATGCATAACATTGTGAAAATGTAATCAGGTTCATGGATAACATTGTGAAAATGTAATCTGGTTCATGAATAGGTAGATACACCTCTTGGGAAGGACACACCACCATCCCTAGTGGAATCACTTACCTCATAATGGATTAGGTTACACCTTCTTCCCATAGTGCATCAATACCATAAACTAGTTTCTCATTATTATCTCATGAGATATAAATTTTTACCCAATGCATTGGAGGGAGATATATGTCTCATTAATCAAACAATGAAATCACGCATATATGTTCCAAGAGATCATAAAAATTCATCATTAAATAACTTATAGAAAGATATGGGTTTCAAAAGCATCATATCAAAACACAAGAAATAAAATGGGTATCATAGTCATTTCATCATATCATAACCTGTGGAAATTAGATATATTTCATATTCATTTCAAAATATAATAACCCTAGAAAGGGAGAAATTTTCATATGATTTTTTATCATGGTATCACCCAGGGAAGAGAAACAAGTTTCATAAAAAACCTAGAATTTTAAAATTAAAACATTAAAATAGAGAATAGTAATGGTGTCTTTATATCATATACCTATTAAATAATATGTCAAAGGATGTCATCTTCATTGGAGAAATATTTTTAAATATCACTTGAAGCATTTCATAAGGAAAATTAAATTTCTATGAATTTTTATTTTTTATGGCATAAAATATTTTTTATTTTTTTTTTTAAAAACCACATGGAAAACTAATGAAGTAAGATTTAACAATAATTTAAAACATTTCTTTAGGAAAATATCCTTCCAATTTGAAAATAACATTTCAGAACATAAAACATTTTGAAAACCATTTTGTTTGAAAACAACATTGAAAACCTATAAAGGATTATTTGAAAATAATTATATTCTCTTTTTAAAACATAAAACAATTTTAAAATCATATTATTTTAAAACTTTCCAAATAGATAATTTTAAAAAAATTGAAAACATTTTTAGAAAATATGATTTTTAAATAAAAAAATTTCTGACATAAGAGAGAATTAATGTAGAAATTGGTTAAAAATATTTTCTTAATTTTCTTAAGTATAAAAGAGTTAAATTATTGTAAAAATACATTAACATATCCAGGATAAATATATGAGAATAATATTAGTTATAGTTATTGTGGGATGTATCATAAGATTTCATCAATGGTAGCACAATCATATATAATCCTGATAAATGATAAGATGGTAACAGTAACCTCTTACCACTTTAGTAACATCAAACCATAATCACCATGATAGAATAAAATTATATAAATAATAAAATATAATTAAAATAAGTATACTAATGATATAACATGAAAAATGGGAATTATATACACCTCGTAATAAATATTGGTGTACAACACAACATCTATTTTAAAGAAGGACAATTGAGTCAAAAATTCCACTACTACTTTGGTAACATTGAAACTATTAACAAATTAAATATATATTCTAAAATTTATGTGAAGATATCAATAATTTCAAGTAGAATAATCATAATTTACATTCATGGGTAGTTTATAAAACACATATAAGAAAGCGGTGGTGAATATATAATGTGTCTTATAAAAGTAAAAAGTGAGAAAGAAATCTCATACTACATGAGTAAATTTTGAATCATGAGCCCCCCAAAATAATAACAACAATTGGAAATTATAATATAATTAAATAATGTAAATTAATGATATAACATTTCATACAACAGTACATACACTAGAAAAAATAAACATGTGGTGAATATTTCCTCAGTCTCACTGAAATAAATGTGAGACTAGGAATCCCCTTACCTTATGTCCTCACTCTCAGTGTACATGTTAAAAACTAGTGTATAATAACTATAAGTTTATTATAAATATATAAAATAATAATATTCATATATATCCTAATATATATTATTTTATTATGAATTTATATTTTCCTTTTATTAATAATTTCATGTTAAAGTTATGTTTCAGGTAATAACGACATTCTTTTTCATATATGTTTTCAATTTTAATTATTTATACTCATACATAGATAATGATTTAATAATGTATAGGATTTAAAATATGATCTAAAAATAATATATATCCATTATATATATTTATAATAATCAATAAAATATATAATTATGAAATGAAATAGATAGTTCACGGAGATGGTTGGACGTATATTTGCATGAACACTATTTTCCATTTCTTGTTATTTTGAAAGAAATAAGAGGAAATGATATATTTATATATAATACCATTATATTTTATTTTTTATTAAATTCATAACACATATTTTCTTAAACCCAGACATAATAAATTATTTGTATACTGTGAACAAACCAATTTGCTTTAAGGAAGCGGTAGTGAACATGTCCACAAACGATGTTATTGTATTTCCAAAAAAATTGAATGAATGAAGATATGTGTTATATAATAATTTAAGAATCATAAATATGTCATATATATCATATATAAATAGAATTTAAATCATTATTCCCAACTTTCAAAGGTGGTAATGGAAGAACAAGCGACATCAGTTCTCGACGCGGTAGTCCTCCATAGGCATAAACGATGATTGTGTATCCCATTTCACATATGTCTCTTAAAGTATAAGTTTTACCATTAAAATATACAAATATAATAATATTTATGATACTTAGTATATTATTTTAAAATTTATTAATAATAATTGATGGGGTGGATAAAGAGATAAAAGAAATTTTCTCATTGAAGAACGTTACATCTTCTTCAAGAAAATCCTTTTGGTTTACACCAAAGGACTTCCTTGGATTGCATTATCACCGAATTTAGGATTTTTATATGAGATGAGCTATTTTGGGATATTATATTTTTTGTTTTTGGATGATTCAAAATGATTGATATATGTGAATAAGTGAGGGGGTGAGTTCCCTTTTATAGTATAGGGGGAGTGGCATTATTGTTAATACCAAAATGAAAACACTATTTGGAGGTTTCCTTTAAATAATTTTCCTCAAATAGTAAACCAAATTCTATAAAATATGTTATAAGGTTGAAATATAGATATAAATTATGCTTTTTACAAGTTTATAGGTTATCTTCCCCCTTAATATTAAAGTTTAACCACAAAGTAAACTCATTTTTAACTTAATCACTATAATTCTTTTACATTTTTTTCACTTAAATTTTTGATAAAATAGTAATTTTAAATAAATAGATATTCTAAATTATTATGATTTAAAATATGGAATCTATTTTTCCAAATTAAAATCAAATAATTAGATTAAATTAATTTATAATTAATCTCACAGACAGGATGAGACAATAAGTTTTTAAAGTGAAAGAGTTCAAATGATTGAAATGTTTTTACATAAATCATTAATGTGAAATAGTTTTCAATGAAATTAATTGGATTAGAAGATATATAATTGAAATAATTATACTTTAAAACCAATTGAAAATATATTATTACTATACAAGTAAATAAAACAAAAAGGCAGTTTTCAATTAAAGTACTGTATTTTAAACTACTCATCCAAAAATGAAATATTTCATAAAAATACCAAAAATACATCGTAAAATAATTTTGAAATTAATATTTCAATAGTAAAATAATTTTTAAAAATATTATTTTTATTATTTTCAAAATTTATTTTTAAAATAGTTACACTATTAAAAGGCTGTAAAATTGTCGTTTAGAAAAAAAATATATCTTTATATGTATAATATTTGATTTATTCTTATCTATTGTCTAAAAAAACATAATATGGATGTTTAATAATTGATTAAATATAGTATATATATATATTTATATTATTGTAATCATTCATCACAAGTGGTTTGTTTAATTTATTGGGATATAACATGCTTGTAAATAGAAAAACAGTTCTCAGACTATAAATGTATTTATTTACAAATAGTTATTAATTTCATTTATAATTAAATGGAATCCAAACAATTTTCTAGGTAAATAATATTTCAATAATTTTATTAAGCGTAATCGTACCTTCCATTCCATCAGCTATTTGAGAAGTATAATAATAATATTAATTGTTTAATGTAGTTTGAAAAAAATCAATCTTACGTGTAACACAAGATTTCAAAAGAACATGGAATTGTGTGCAATAAAATCCAACCATAGTGTTACATGTAGTGAAATCTAATCAATATATTAAGTGTATTCCAAGACTAAATTGGTGTTTTGTGTAAATAAATCATAACTTGGTGTAGCGTTCATTATAAACCATCAATAAAATTTAATATATTTGAAAATAATATTTCATAAAAAATCAGGGTGTTACGCCATGATACAAACATCTTCATTCTGATTCATTATGAGGAACTGCATCTTTATTTTTTGATGAATATTTTTGGGAAAATATTTTTCGAAAAATATTTTCTTGAATCTTTTCTATCCCAAGGAATCAATTTCCTCTTTAGACTTAATGTTCTTGATTAGTGTCCACCACTAATCAGATTCCCCCTGCATGTGATAAACAAGAAACACAAATTTATATTATTCCTAGAATTTCACAGCATAAAATTTCATTTTAACTGAGTTAATACATTATTATGTGATGATGGTATCATAATATCCACTAATGTTAGGAGTCATTTATCATATAAAGGACTCGACGACAATATTTTTTTCTTATGAGGAGGGAATTCCACATGATTCATGTTGTTATTCATAACATGAGTCATCTGTTCCATTAATTCCATGAATTCTACACCTCATAATCCCATAAGGTTATGCATACCATTAGATAAATCATTACATTACCTATCATGTTGGTTGTTGGCACAATTCCTCTTCTTTCTTGCCATTGACTAAAATAAAGGAAAAATGGGATGAGAGTGAATTATCTAACAGACATAGAAAGGGGAAAAATGATAATAGAAGTAATAAAAATAAATGAAAATTACATCCTAACTTATGAGTATTTATGTTTCATTCGATGATACCCATGGTAATTTTCTTATTAGGTTTTTTTGACCCAACAGTTTATTTATGTCCATCA
Source organism: Viscum album (assembly GCA_963277665.1). Lineage (NCBI taxonomy): Eukaryota > Viridiplantae > Streptophyta > Magnoliopsida > Santalales > Viscaceae > Viscum > Viscum album. The sequence goes on from OY728145.1 coordinate 2,138,247,163, forward strand.
TAATGTTTTGCAAAGTATTTATGAATTTTCCAAATAATATCACCTTGGAGTTTGAAAATAGGTGTGAAATAAGGGTTATTTATTGTGTAGTGGGTGATAGTATATTTAATACCCAATCCACCCTTAGTAGAATTATTACCCTTCAGTGAAACTATTCTAGATCCACATCCACGGGTAGTATCCAGATAGGGGTGTAATTTTATGGAAAATACTCTCTCTATTATTCACCAAAATTTCAGTATATTATTCTATATATTGATTAATCTGATGGGTTATCACAAAATCATTCTATACCTAATCCCTAAAAACAACTAGACCTTTTTCTGATAACAACTATTAAGTTCCATGTCTTTTACACATATCATTACATTATTTTTAATTTAATCACACAATTACCACAACCCAAAGATCGAGTGGCCTAATATCTTTGGTAGACTAGGTTCATAATATAAAAAAATGAAACATAAATAAAACCTCATTTTTTTTCTACATATTTACATCCTAAATCAAATTGATATCCTAATACTATTATGGATAAACTGGGACATATATAGAAGGAATGGGTGAGCTACAAAGCCATGTTAGGGAGTAAAAGTTATAACAAAGCATAATATAAAAGTTAGATAGAATATCATTATATTCTAGAAGGGAAGACACATGAATAATCATTTTGGATGATAACTTAGAGAATATGGAATTATAAAATAATTGTAACAATACAAAAATTGTATCAACATAAAACATTTCATAAGAAAAGACAATAATAAAAATAAAGAAAACATTACACGGTGGATAGATTCACGTTGTGGATTAGGATTACATAATAATACCATACATACCATCTCATAAGATGGAAAAATTACCAAATTAAATAGATATCTGTCTGTAAACACCCATCATAACATATACATTTTTATGTTTGAAAAAATACATCAATCATAAATCATAAACAACATAATTACCCATGGAAAGATATGGGTTCCATAATCTTGCCTCATATCATAATCTATGGATATTTTACAATATTACAAACATATGAAGGATGTAAATATTTTTTATATTCATATTTGAGTACAAAATAATAGGTCTTGAAATATGGTGTTCATTTAGAAAAAAGCATGCATGATAGTGGATAGAGATTGTTGGATTTGGTTCCCTAGAAACAACTTCTATGTACATTATGATAACCTATATTCATAATTTTGAATATTGATAAATATCTTATCACATAATAATTGTTCTTCTATATAACATAGTACATTATAATTTCTTAAAAGTAGTTGTCACACTAAAAGGTCATAGTACTTCCCCAATATGATGAGAACCCATAAGTTCTATGAAACTATTCTTAAATATTTGTTATATAACTGGATGATATCATTTTATGTACACAAATGATACATTATCTTAGGTTTGGAGACTCATAGGACTTTGAGGCACTATCTAATGGTGTTCTCCCTTAGTAATATCAAGTAGGATAATTTTAGAATGAGACCTTTTGGTAGGAAAACAACATTTATATGTCATTGTATGTTCCTATATATGGAAATTTATATTGATCCTTAGAAATTAATATTATTATTAAAGAGTTTTATGAGTTTCATACATTGATGTGTTTATGAAATCCATGACGACATATATTCATGGTGAGGTAGGATATATATGGTGTGTCATGAGTAATATGGCATTAATGAATAATGTGATAAAGGATTATTCCCTTCTTTTATTTAATGGAAGTTAACATCTCAGGCCCTTTTTTGGAAATGATATATCCAAAAAAAATATTTGGTCAAGGTGTTCTATAGAAAAGTTCAATTTTCAGGAATTCAAAGAAAGAGAAATGATGCACATAGTTATATAGAACCAATATAAAAGCTTTTTGATTTGAGATATCATGATAAATGGATTATATTATACAGTAGTAGCCCGTATGAGGTATTTTTTCATTAAGACATTAACTTCTTTCTCTACGGGTTCCTTGGAATGTTTCTAAATGTTAACCTTGGACTTTATGCTGCCTCACCTAATGACATTGAGAAAGAGTCCTAGAGGGTCTCACATTAAGTGTATTAAGAATCTCTGTTCAATAATATATTATTATTTATTATCTAACTAGTTGAATTAATATTAATCCCACATGTGGTTTAATAATTATTCATTTTTTACTTGATACCATATATTCCGTCACCATTTATTCTAGAGAATATAATATTAGTGGAATATTCAATAAAGATTTATTTTCTATTTAGTGAATATAATATTTATCTATTTATTGGTGAATAATATAGTGATATCTATTTAATAAATAAATAGTCCTTATTTAATGCCTGATAAATATTGTGGAGGAATGGTGGATCGAGTTTAATGGTCTGGTAAGAAATAATAAATATTGAATATTATTTGACTAAAAAATATTTAATTTAATTTTCAAGAAATGTGCATGTTGAGAAATAATATTATTATTATTTAATTGGGGGTTCCATAGGGATTAAATAGATAATAAAGGGAATGTGTGAAGATATTGTTTTAACCATAGCAATATATAAACACAATTATATAAGTGTTTCAATAATACAATTCATTTTTTTGGTCGTTCACAATGGATTTAGAGAATTATCTCAAGACCTAGAGAGAAACCTTCTCCAAGAATGCTCCCAAGAACAGAGAGTGATCTACATCTAGGTTCCACTCTCGATGCAAGATAGATCTATATAATTTTTTGGAAGTGATTCTCAAAGTGATCAAAGGTGGAAAATGTAAGCGATAATATCTACCTTACTAGAACCCATATATTTTTATAGTGACGTTCATATATTTATCTAACACGTCTGGATCACTATTAGAGGGAATCTTCTTTTCTTCCTACAATGCAAGGATGAAACAACGCAAATCTATTTTTAGATCCATCCATGAAGAAAGAATCCAAACAAGGGTAAATGTTTAATTGATCAGTTTTTTTATAAATATTATTTGATGATCCTCCACGTCATTCCCTCATTCTATCCCTTATTTGTTTTCTTTGATTTAATTCCATATATCATGGAATTAATCATTGTATAGATCCTGGATTGCTCATCAATCATGACAAAAAAATAAATGTTTCGCATGACCCATCGCACGGTTCCACTGTTCCTAGAACATACGAGTGGTATCAGAGCAGTCACATAATTATTTATACTTATTTAATGGTCACTTATTTATTTATGCAATTTTAATTTAGATTTTAATTCATGTTTAATCATTATTTTAATAAAAATTTCAAGATCTTATTATTCCACAATCATTTCTCATAGATCTAATAAATACGATTAATTTTATGAATTAATAAAACTAAGGAACCCATCTAGAGGTGCTGTGGATTCTATCCAGATAACAGAGGGTTACATGCCATGTACTTGAGTTTAATGCATCAAGAATTTATTCGATAATTAATTCAAATAATTTGAATTGATGACATGTGGTTTATTTAATTATTAAACTATGTGTTGACTAGTCTAGGGTGTCCCACATTCTACCTGTGTACACATCCTGTTGTCCCTTTGAGTCCCAGATGGGCTATGTATGACCATACATGGCCTACCTGACTGGTGACCATGTAACTCATAGACCACACACAGTGTAGTCTCTTGTACACACCATGTACTCCAATATTATAAGGCACAATTTATAGGACAATTACCAAGGCTGGTTCATCAGATACATGGTAAGATATGTATACTCTATGTAGCTCATCTATAAATGCCTATTAATTATAAAAATTATGAATATTTAATATGTATTTATTATTCTATAAAAAATTTGAGACGTGTGCTTTCATGTGGTCATTATGTTTATAGGACACACCACATGATATGTTTTAATATATATATATATATATATATATATATATATATATATCTGTGTGTGTGTGTGTTTAATTAGTATATGCATAATGTTCATATCTTCATATCAGGTATGAGTGGTATTATAGTTGTTACTCTATGAGAATTAAAGCATAACACATAACTGAAAAATCATTTAATTCATGTAATAATTATGTTGAAAGTACATGTCATTAAACTATGTGATAATTCATGAATTCTATATGTCATAAGAGTAAATAATATATATGTATAATGAATGTTGGGTAGAAAAAGATGGTTATTAACTATGTTTCCTCGAATGTACATGTATATACACGATTAATTTTAAATATGTTTATTTTATTATTTAAAACTATAATGGATTGGATTCTTAAGGAAATTTTGATGATAATTAAGATAAATAATTTTATTTATTACATATAATAATTATTTGATTCGACCATGATTTATCATAAATAAGAATGATAAAAAATTTAATTATTATTTTATTTAATGTATAATGTGTTTCATAGATGTGGATGAACATGTGCATAGAACAACCATATTTATCTCATTGGTTTCATTCAATTTTTTATTAAATTAAACATTTTCATGTGTTCCTTCTCTTCTTATAATGTAAGGTATTTTGTGCCTGTGGTTCCATTTATGTTATCCCTTTCCCCCCCTCTTTTTTGTGAATAAAATCATATGTAATGGATGAAGCTCCCAAGATAGTGGAGGTGGTTCAAGTTTGCAGTTGATGCTAATTCAATCCTAGAGTGATACATAGGCGGATTGGTGGAAAGGTGTATCATGAACCTTCATTACTTCATGATGTTTTCCCCTACAACCAATGGATAGATTATCAACCTCTAGATAAACTTACCATTAGTAATAATCTCATTATCATACCACTTTATTATTTTATTTCTATCAAGATGCAAGTTTATTTCATTATGGATGCTTTTTCATGATCACATGAATCACTAAAATTAACAAACATCCAAATAAGACTAAAATAAATTGGATTATGCGTAAATATTATCTAACACATGGTTAATCACTTAATTAATTCCAAATAATATTAATAATCACGTGATAAGGATACTAATTGAAAATTTATGAAAAAAATGAGAAAATAAATCAATAATATATATTAAGTTGGTATAGCCTTCCCCTACCCCAGTTAAAGTTAAACCATAGTTAAAAGTGTCTGAACATACAATGATGGGGTGCTTTTAATTATTAGGGAATTTGAACTTGATTTAGTGGGTTGACTTAACCTAGTTCACATCAAGGGTTGACTGCAAAATAAGGACTTGTTGTAAGTGAGAGACATAGGTTTATGAAATATTTTTAAGGAATTCTGGATTGGGTAGACTAGTCAGGAGATCAAATAACTAATAATTAATACAGTTGGAATTTGGAATGACTAACTAAAACCATCTAAGTTTCTTAACCAACCAATTTTGGGGAAATGGTAAGGGGAATATGAATCCTTGACTCTATAAAGTCCAAGAAAAATGATATTATGAATCCAATGGTGGGGATTATTAGGTTTCGATAAAATAGTTGGAGATTTAAAAATATAATATTTATTTATTTTTCAAAATTTTATAATATATTTTATTAAAATTATGCTTATCTTATTTTTTTAGAAACAATATTAAAATGAATTCAAACATATCACTATGATCCATAATTTAAAAGGATAACCTTGTCACCAGAACAAATTTTCAATAGTGTCATAGGCTCTTATGCATCATCCTTAACCATGATAGAAAATTATATGGGCTATATTATCCTTTTTCTGATTCACCTGGTATTGAGGTAATTTATAAAATGTTAAAAATCTACGACAAACTTAGGGGAGATGCGATAACTCCCTAGTCTAGGGTTTCTTGTGGCTTCATCTCGGCGGCATCGGCGGTAGTTTCATTTTTGGCTTCTCGTCCGGCTCCCCTCGCGCGATGTTTCTACCAAGCCCTCCTGGTATGTTGTCCGGTGGATCCGCGACTCCCATGAGTGCTGCTGTTCGTGGAACCTTCCAAATCCGATGACCCAGCACGGATCCCGCCACTGTGAGGCTGCTGTCGTCAATGGATCGAGCGCTGCCCTTCGGCCTTCCCGAACCCCGTGCGTTGCGTGTGGCCGGGAGAACCCCCTTCGACGGAGTGACTCGTACAGTAGGGATATCTACGCAAGTGGTCTGGTTCTTTTACATATGGAGACTCATCCTCTATTCAACTTCTTTGATGGCGTGTTGAGAGTGGATCTTTTGTTTCGACATCGCACTCTCTGATGTTCATTTTTAGGTTCTTGTTTTGTCTGGGGGCTTGGTTCGGTGCGTCCATTGCCTGTGTTCCAGATCTTTCCTCTTTTCTATGTTCTAGATCTTTCCACTTACCCTTCCAATTTTTCACCGTGTTGCCTTAATTTGGTGCTCAGGATCGCCACCTTGTGTTTTCGTGGGCAGCCGCAGTGCGGGATGCTTATAGGCGCATACACGGACGATGACGGTTCGACCTGAGACCAGTTTGCGACACCGGTGGATGTCGAGGGTTTCTGCGCCTGGATAGTTCTGCGTTTTCTTGGTTCCCTCTGCTATTGCATCATATTTAATCGTGCATGACCCCAATTTGGTTGGGTTTGACGGATTCAATGAGGTTTTGTATTGTGCAGGTGGCTTTGGTAAATATTGAACTATCTGAGTGCTTTTTGGCTGGTTCTTTCATTCATGGCGGCTCAAGGACTTTGATTCTGGGAAAGGATCCTTTACCGGACTGTTCCATCTTGTTTTTTGGTTTGTGTTCTCCATTATCCTTTGAAATGGACTTGTGTTCTGGCAGTTCTCACTTAACCATAATGTTTTTTTCAAAAATCAAAAAAAAAAATGAATTTTCAGTCAGTATGAGAAATATTTGAATGATTCCACATATGTTCAATGTTTCATGGTATCATCAATGTCCAAAGATCTTTTGAAGAAACATGAGGACATGGATATGTATAGTATGATGTATCACCATCCAGATCTCTATTAATAGAAGGTGAGACCAAAGAGGTATGAGATCTATAATGAATTATTTACAACTATTCATCTACAATTTGTGCTCTTTGGGCCTCATGTTGCGAATTTGATTGGGTATATTGAATGCTTTCACATCTTAGGGATTAAATTTCTAGATGAGTTTTGTAAAGATATTATACTTTCATCACTTCCAAAGACCTTCTCCAGATCTATTGTTATTTATAATAATAGAAATAGTGAGAAAAAACTTTCAAATCATCTTACATTGATTATCAAACTACATACCGACATGGGGTTTGATAAACCCACTGTACTTATGGTGAACAAGAAATTGAATAACAAGGAAAAGGGTCCCAATACCTAAAAAAAGTCTAAATCTCCCCAACACCATCCTTACAAGAATATAAAGATACAGAAGTAGGTATAATAAAAATAGTTAGTATGTTTTTACTATGGAAAGCGAGGACACTGAATGAGGAAGTACACCCAAAATCAAGGGGAATCCCATGGTTAATTTTTTATTGAGTTTAATCTTTTCATATCTTCACATTTTGTATTAGATACAACTTGTGGTTCTCAAAGATGTATCAAATTCTAGAAACAAGTGTATTATGAATGATTCTAGGTGAGAGATGTATTTGATTTTTGGTAAGGGTTTGAGGATGGATTCTTTATCCATTAGTACTACCACATTTCTTTTCTAACATGAATGCTTTTAGTTTTATAATATTTTTATTATGTTCCAATACATACCAAGAACATAATTTTTCTATCATGCCATGTTGCATATGGGTTTATTTTTATGTTTGTAAGTAATAGTTTTTTTATAAGGACAAAATATGTTATGGTATAGAGACATTTAAATAATGGTATTTATGTATTAAATTATTAAAAACAAGTTTTTTCAATTGATAATGAATCATGTTCACACACTTCATATAACAACCAACTATGGAATCACCATCTTGGTTATGTAAACGAGAATTTTATGAAAAATCTATGTCAAGATGTTTATTTAGACTCATGTGAGATAAAACCACTTGGAAGATGTCATGATTTTTTAAAAGAAAAAATGACTAAATATCCATGTGGTGGATAGGGTGAAAGGGCTATAAAGCTTCTAGGATTGGAACACATTGATATGTGGGGATGATTTCCTGTACAATCTTGAGGTGGATATTCTAACTTCATAACTATTACTATTGACTTGAGTAGATATAGTTTTGTCTACTTGATGAAGAATAAGTATAATTCCTTTCAGAAATTAAAGCAATTCAAGAATGAATTAGAGAATCATCATTGAATTAAGATAAAAAATCTTTGATCGGTTTGATGTAGTGAATATAGTTACCAATAATTTTTCAAAATTTTACAGAAGTTTGGGATTCAATATCAACTCACTCCAACTTATACACCAAAGTGGAATGATTTTAGTGAACAGATGAACCATACCTTATTAGACATGTTAATTTTGATGATGTTTCATGAAAACCTTATATTATCCTTTTGGGGATATGCATTAAAAACTATGGAATACTCATTAAACGAAGTTCCAAATCAAGCAAAAAATGGAATTCCCTTCGAGTTATGGAGTAAAAAGATACATGTTTCGTCACATACACATGTATGGGGTTGTAAGGAATTTGTAAGGCCTTTAAGGCAACAATTTAACTCCATGGGGAACAAAGTGTATATTTATATGGTATCCCATGGAAAAAAAGGGATAAAACCTATAAAACCTCTCATACAAGAATGTGATTGTATCCAGAAAATCCAATTTATTAAGAGTGATGACATACTCAAAAAGGATAGTGGGAGAAATATTGACTTCGATGATGTTGATGATCAAGATACCAAATATCTGGTATAGGAACAAATTCCATAGGTCCCCATGGATGGAGTAGTTCTTGAAACACAAGTACCATGTAAGAGCTAAAGAGAGGTAAGAGAACTAGAGATATATGGTTTTCTAGTCACTGAATATGGTCACACATTATTGGTTGACATAATTAATAATGAACCTCTATAACACAAAGTGGCAGTATAGTTCTCAAAAGATTAAAGATGGAAATAAACCATGAATTCTGAAATGGGTTCCATGTATTAGAATAATGTTTGGGTTCTTTTTTATGTGCATGTTGATGTAAACCCCATTGGGTGAAAATAAGTATTCCAGAAGAAACTGGAAATGGATGGAAAAGTAAACATCTATAAAGAAATGATGGTTGATAAATTGTTTAAACAACACCAAGTAATTTACTATGATTAATCCTCTTCACCAGTTTCCATGTTTAAATCTACCAGAACTATATTTTCTATAGAATCTTACCTTGACTATGATATTTGGAATATGGATTTCAAAACTGCATTCCTTAATGGGAACCTTCCGGAAGATGTCTATATTAAACAACCAGAAGGGTTTATAACTCAAGGTGATTCCAACAATATTTTCAAGTCATAAGTATCCATGTATGGATAGAATAAATCATATAGGACATGGAAAATTTTATTCGACAAATCCACAAAAAATTTGTATCTTTAAGAATGATTGTGATTCATGTGTTTACAAGAGTTTTAGTGGGAATACAGTTGTTATACTAGTATTATATATTGATAACATAATACATATTGGAAAAGACATAGCAGTTTTACAGACATCTAAGGACTGTTTAAACAAAATTTTGTCCATTAAGGACTTAGTTGAAAAAAACCAATATTCTACGGATCAAGATCATTCATGATAAATCCAATAGGCTTCTTGGACTAAGTTAAGTAAATATGATGACCAGAAAAAAAATATTTACTGTGGAACAATCCAATATGGGATTTATTTCAGTGTCACATGGTTTACTTCTCTTTAAGAAAATGTTTCCTCAGACACAACAGGAGAAAGAGATATCAAGAAAGATCCCAAACTCTTATTTAATAGGATCAATCATGTGTACCATGTTATTGACTATACTTGAGGTTTCTTATGAATTTGGCATGGTAGTAATATATCAAGATGATCAAGGAGAACAACATTGGTATGCTATTAAATGTACCCTTATGTATTTTAGAATAACTAATGATATGTTCCTGGTGTATGAAGGAGATACAGATCTGGTCATCATGGTATATAATGATGCATGTTTTTAAATAGATCATAATGATCTAGAGTCATAGTCAGGATATGTTTTCTATATCAATGGAGGAGCTGTGATATGGAATAGTTCAAAGAATCCATTTGTTGTTGATTCTACATTAGAGTCCAAGTATATAGTGTCTTCTGATGTAGCCACAAAATAAATTTTTATTTTAAAATATTTCTATGAGATTGATGTGGTATCTAACAATATAGAACCTATCACATTTTATTGTGATAATACTACAATAGTGGCTCTTGTAAAAGAGATAAGGTCACACCAATGAAATAAGAATATACATTGAAATTATCACCTATTGAGGTATTTTCATTAGAGGGTTGAAGTTGTAGTAAGTAGATTACCCATAGAAGAAAACGTGGAAGGCCCCTTGAATAAAGTCCTATCTCAACAAAAGCATGAGTATCATGTGAGATCTAGATGAATGAAGGTTGTTAGCAGTTGAATCTAGTGCTAGTGGGAGTCTATTGGAGTTGGTTCTATAGAACCAACATCTCTGTACATTATGATAACCTATATTCATTGTTTTTAATATCAGTAAACTTATTATCCCATCATGATGATTTTTATACATAACATAGTATGTAATAATGTCCAAGAAGTATATTTCAAACTAAATGTTTATAGAAGTTCCCCACTATGATGAGAACCCAGAAGTGATATGAAATTATTCTTAAATATAAGTTCTATATCTGAAATATAGCATTTGAAAAACAAAAATGATTCATGTTATCAAGGGTGGAGACTTATAGTAATTTGTTGCACCTTCTTAGGGTGTATGCCCTTGAAGATATCTAGTATGATATTATGATAATGATACCCACCAAAAGGAAGTCCACATTTATATGTATCATTGAATTTTCCTAAATTTGAACATTTTTATCGGTCCATAGGGATTATTAACATTATTATTGAGTATTACAAGTTGTGTACTTTGAAAATTTTATGAAAACAATTATGAAATATGTTCATGGTGAGGTAGGATACGTTGTGTGACTCACGAGTTATATAAATTAATGAATAATATGATAAAGGACTTAGCCTTATATTCTTTAAAGGAATTTTATATCTCAGAGCCTTTGATGGAAGTGATGAAGCTTATATAAATCTGTGTCTATGGTGTTCTATATGCAAGTTCAATTTTTGAGAAGTCAAAGAAAGAGATATCGAGCACATAGGTTGATGGCACCAACATGCTACCTTCTTGATTTGAGATATCAGGAAAAAGGAATTATATTACATACTAAGTGCCCGTATGAGGTATTATTTCATTGCAGCATTAAGTTCTTTCTCTATGGGTTCTATGAAATTTTTCAAGACGTTAACATAGGACTTTTGAATGATTCACCTAATGCCACTGAGAAAGTGGCCTAGTGGGTCACACATTTTGTGTATCCAGAATACCAGTAAAATAATATATTAATAATTATTATTTAACAAGTTGAATAAATATTATTCTTGAACATGGTTTAATAATTATTCATTTTTACTTGATCTCATATATTTCATCACTAGTTATTTGAGAGACTATAATGATAGTGGAATATTTAAGAAATATTTATTTTCTATTTAGTGAATATAATATTTATTTATTTATTAGAAAATAATGTAGTTATAATTATTTAAAAAAATAGTCATTATTCAAGGCCTAATAAATATTATGGAATAATGGTGGACCTAGTTTAAGGGTCTGTTAAGAAATAATAAATATTTAATTTTATATGATTTAAAATTATATAATTTAATTCTCAAGTGATGTGAATTTCATGAAATAATAATAATAATATTATTTTACAAGGGGTTATACAGGGATTAAATAAATAATATAGGGGACTTGGGAAATTATTTTATTTTAACCCTCGTAATAGACACACACACACACACACACATATATATCCAATTATACTAATTTCTCTATAAACTAATTCCATTGTTAAAATAATGATGTAATAATGAAGATCTATTTTCATATCCATAAATGGATAAATATTTCCAAAAAGGTAATTCTTTAATTAATTAAATTAATTATAAATATTATATTATTATCCTCTATCTAGTTCCGAAATTATATCCCTTGTCTGTTTTCTTTGAATAAATTCTATAGATCATGGAATTCATCATCATAATGATCATCGACCATGAAAAAATTAATTTTAGGCATGACCAATCTCACACATCCATTTCCCCCAAAACCTAAAAAAATTGGTATAAAAATGAGCACTCAAAGTAGTGTTTTATAGAATCATTTAAATACTATTGGACAAAGAATATGTTTTATAGTTTCATTGAAAAAAATAGATTGATAATAATTTTATACTTAAATTATTCCTTGGTTTAATTAAAATACGAATGATAATAAATACTTTAAATGATAATTAAATAAGAGGATTAAGGGAAAGAAAATATTCCATTAATCGGGTTTGATTTTAAAGAGTGAATTTGTGATATGAACATATGGCATGTTTTACCCCATCGATGTAAGGTAGAATAATATGGGTATGTATATAATAGACATATATATATAATTTATAAGAATTACTTGACATCTTAGAGTTAGTTAAAGTGAGTTTGAGAGAGAAAGGATATATCCCAAAAAAAATAGTTCTACTTAGATATCCCTTAACTTATGTTACAAAATCATAATTTACTTTCAAATATAATACACAATAACAAAATTATATTAATTAATTAATTAATTCATACCCTTTTCATATATATTTTATTGAATATAATTCTTATAACCATTTTGATGATATATAATGTTTAATTTCATTGTTCCAAGGGTGTTTGTTTCATGGTTCCAAGGTCAGATCACCTGTGGATAATTATTGATGTTCTTATCAAACAAGAATAAAAATATAGATGTGAAATGAAATGTTATTCACTTCCTTCCATAATTTAATATGGTCCCAAATATTATTTTTTTTCAACATAGTGATGATTCATTTAGTAAAAATGATATAGTTATATAGCTTGTTCATTTTGACAGTTTTACTAACCATCATGAACTAGTTTTGATTTATTTATTTTTATGTCTATATAGAAAATGTACCATGTTTTTATACATATATATTATATATATTTTTATAAAAATTCATTACATTAGAAAAACAAACTCTTGAGAATCGTAAAGATATAGTTCCTTTGGAAACATGGAAACGTAAAATCATAACCATAACAGTTGGACATTGTCTCCCATTAAGATCCTCATAAATATCACAATTCATATAAATATCACACATAATATCTAAAATGATAACTCAAGGAAGAGAAATATAATAAATGATGAGATTAGTTTCTCATTAAGGGTAATTAAGAGAAATATATCTATTTAATGCAAGCATATGGGTATGATAACTATAATAAAAAAAATATGAAAACCATACTATGCATATTATATAAATAAATCTTGGGACACAATATAAATATTGTCTACTTATAAGTCATGAATCATAATCAAATCAAATAACTTAATTAATGAGATAATAACATTGAAATAATACCTAGAATAGTATCATATATAAACACATAGATAATCATTTCCAATAAAGTCAATTTTAATTTCTAAGTCAATCATAATGGAATGGGTTCACTCCCTAAACCATCATTGTAGTTATGGTTCACTCCCATGACTATTATAGTGGACAAAGTCCCTTATTGAACCAAGATCACTCCCCATTAGAGTCCCATTTATATCATCAAATTTCAATCTATACCCAAAGCATTAGAGGGAGATATTGGTTCCACCCCTCATATAATAAAAATCATACAAATTTTTTCTATACGATCATAAAGAATTCATCATATTAAAACCCATGAATATAATTTTTTAGCATAAAATCATATCATATCCCATGAAAATGAAATGTATTTCATATAAATTTAATCATAGCAAAAATCATAGAAAAAATGGATTCTATAAACATATATTCATTATAATCATAAAAAATTTAGATAAATAATAATTATTATAAACTTGGATCATATCCCTAGTAATCATAAGATACATCAAATGATTTCATCTTATATGGAAAAATTTTTAAAGGTCACTGGGAACATTTCTTGAGGAAAATAAATTTTCATTGAGAATCATATTTTTTAAAACAACAAACATTTTCAAAATAATTTTATTTGAAAATATCTTTAGTAAATTCTAATTTTTGATTTAAATAACATTTAAAACATTAATTGTGTAAAATATAATTTGTACATAAGATAACATTTTCTAACATAAAATTAATTAAAAATATTTTTTCTTTTAAAATAACCTTAGAGGTTTATAAAGGAATATTTAATGATAATTGCAAAAATTTCATGAGGATATTATCCTTTCAAAATTGAAAAACATTTTTTATGACGTAAAAAACATTAAAAACCATTTTTTTTGAAAAAAACTTTAATAATATATAATAGAATATTAGAAAATAATTTATATCATTTCTTGAGAAAAATATCTTTTCTCCACTTTGATTTTTTTAAAATATAAAAAATTATAAATAAATTTTTTTTATGAAAATAAAAATGAAAATATTTAAAGGTTGATTCATGTAAAAATATGTTCATATTGGTATGAAACTTCATTCATTCCATTAACATTAAGATAAATATTCCTTTCAAATTTTTGATAAAATCCAAACATGCCCTATTTGGAAAATGACATGAAGATTCCATTGACAACAATTTTTAAAAAATAAAACATGGATAAAATTAATTTAGTAAATCTTTTGGATAATTTAAAATAATTTTTAATATGTTTTAAGAAATCATTGATAATAATGAAAAAGTGGTTTCAATCGAGGGGGGAAATAAAGTCTGATTTCATCGAAAATATTATTTGTAAATTTTGATTGTATGAAGAGATGAAAATGAAGATTAAGTAATTATTTTATATAAATAAACAAATTATCGTATGTTTCATGGGTTTATTGAGGAATATATCACAATATTTTTTCATAATATTTATAAGAATAAATAATGAAGATAAATGGTGAGATGTATCATAAAAACCTTATCACATTGGTAACTTTGAATTCTTAGCCCCATGAAGGAGTAACATTAAATGAATGTTAAAATAACATGATATTAAATAAGTTCATGATATTGAATTTCAAAGGGGATTTATATTAACCTCATAAATGAATATAGATTCATGATATAATATATCTCTTAATGAAGACAAATAGAGAAAACAAATACCTTACTGCATTGATTAATGTGAAATCATAAACCCCATGAAAGATAGATACTCATATGGATTTGTAATTACCCATAATTTTCATTTAATTAATCATTAAAAAAATTAATGGTTATTATATACACCACATAAAAGAAACACATGGTGAATATTATAATTATCTCACAGAAAATAAAAGGGAGATATATATCCCTCACCTTAAGTCTCAAATCCCTTCATACCTATTTGAAACTCCATTAGAAAATAATAATTTTATTAAAAATACATTTTAGATCCATAAAATATATATATATATATATATCATACCATATATGAATAACTTATGACCCTTTATTACCAATTTATTAACAATTCATTCTTATAATCTTGTTTCAGGTAAAAACTGTAATGTTTCTCATGAATGTTTTTGATTTGTTATTTATTATCGTTATAATTTAATAATGGTTCCATAATCTTCAAAATTTTAACCATGATATTAATTAATTATATATTCATTTTATAAATACTTAAATTAATCATTAAATGTTACATATTGAAGATGAAATACACCTTTCATGGAGACGATAAGATATATGTATGCATGAATGTTGTTTTAATTAACTTGACGAAGAAAACAAAAGAAAGGTAAATAATATATTAATACAATAGAATAATTTTTAATTCATATATATATATAATATTCATTAAAATCAACCCAATTACTTTCCATGAAATGATTTAGTGAAAAATTAATCACATAACCTCCTGAGGCGGTAATCTTCAATACACACGAACTACATTATCGTATCCCCATGTAAGGTAAAGTAAGAAGGTATATGTTATATATTAAATAAAACTGTTTAATTATTTTTAAAATATCATACATATTCATTAAACATATCTTTAATACCATCGATGTAAAATAAAAATGAAAAAGACATCACATCAGTCAGTGGGGTGGTGGTCCTTCATTTACAGGAGCGACGTTACTGTTTTCCAACGAGTTGGGAGTTAAGAAGGTATATTTGGTATTATAATTAAATTGGTACAATAATATAATCAATATAATATATAAAAAATTAATTCATCCTTATATCCATATTTGAGAGGTGGTGATGGAAAAATAATAACATCAGTTCGTGTGATAGTAGTCCCCCGTACACACGAATGATGATTTCATATACAAGTTTATGGAATATGAGATAGAAATTGGATATTAAATTAATAAAATGAAATATCAGTATATAGTACATAAAATAAATATTATTTAATCAATTTTTTTTTAAAAAATAAGTAGTGATAAGAGGAAGTATAAAAATATCATAGTTAAAAACCATACCACTTTTTTCAAAAACCTACTTCGTTTCAATATATAGACTTCCTTGATTGGATTTATGATATCACTAATAAATCTTGGATGATGAGAGGGAATTAAGTAATAAAATTGTATATATATTTTCCAAACTAAATGGTTTTTTATGTTTTGATAGTAGATGATAGAAAATTACCCTTTATAACTGTGGTGAGTGACACGCTTGTAATTTTTAAAAAGAAAAAGGTTTATCCGCATTTTTCACATTCCAAAAAGGTTAAAAAATGGGTAATTGTATAACCTTATATGTGATAAGGATTTAATACGTAAAACAAGACTTTTAAAAGTGTAAAGGTCATTATAAACCTTATTTGTTAATTCATCCCCTCAGAAAACCTATTTTAACCTTTAACATGGTAATTAATTATTACTATTTTTACTATTAACTATGGTAAAAAAGTATGTAAAAATTATTATATAATAGAAATTATAATTATTAAAAATCATTAATCCATTTTTTCAAATTACAATCATATAAGTGAAAAATTATAATTTAAAATTAATCCCGCAGATGCGACAAAAATCATATTTCCAAATAGAGAAGTTTAAAAATATTAAAAAGTTTTTATATGAAAATGAATCATGAGATTGATTCCAAAGACATAAATTAGATTAATATAAATATAAAAACTAGTTAAAATATTTTACATTTAAAACCATATGGAAGCTTAATTTGTAAATGAATTCAATGAAGAGGGAATTTGTTAAAAAACTATTTTTTTTTTCAATGTTAAATAAAAAATTTATTATTTCGAAAAATTATCAATAATTTACTCCAAGATAATTTTCAAATTATGATTTAAAAATTCAATTTAATTTCTCAAATATATTTTCTTTAATATTTAAATATTATTTTTATATATGTGTAAAAAATGTAACAAAAATACATTATATAAAAATATAGTCTTTAAGTGTAAAATTTGATTTATTCTTATATAATTTGTAGAAGACACATAATATGGATATTAAGTACATTATTTAATATATAATATATAATATTAATTATAATCATTCACAAAAAAGATAATTTTTAAATTATTTAGTTAAAACATGTTTTCTCACAGAAAAATCATTTTTTCATAAAAATAATTCCTTTATTTTCATATGGTTCTTCTATTCATTTCATATTAATTGGTCATCAAGGAATTAATTTTTTATACATTTTGAAAACATAAAAATCAATTATTTAGTTTATCCTACTAGTTACCTCAATTACAATGGATATACAACAACTATCATATTCAAAAAATAATATTTTAATAGTACGTCGTGTTTTGTTAAAACTCAGTGATTCTTATAGCGCAAGCAATCGATAAAATTTAATATATTTGAGAAAAATTCATAAAATCATGGGGTGTAGAATTATACACCATTATATAAATTAAATCAACAAAATTTGAACTTTTTCTCAGAAAATAAGTGATTGAAATTAGAATATCCCATTATAGGAAACCCACATCATAAAAAGGATTTATAAAACTCACTCATAAAATGATAGAAAGGGAAGTGAGAAGGTCACCTAGAATAACACATAACATGGATTTCAAATATGATAACATTGGTGGGATTTAAGATAATATAAATATAAGAAAAAAGTAAAAACAAAATAATTTTGGATTGTGAAATAGAATATGGTCTGAGGAATGTTAATTAACACAACACAATAAATTTGTGATGAGTTAGCAGACCATCAATCCATAGGAAATGAAGGTAAATGTATAACATTTTTTTATTTCAAGATTATTTTTAATAAATTTGATAAATTTTCATAATAATATATATATAATTGATTTCAGTCCATTTAATAAGCACAATATCATCCTTTTTTTGTGCTTCGATCAATTTTCCACTTCATCACTTACTCAAAGAAATAATGATGAATAGTTTTGTATGTTATAAGAATAAGTGGATAATAAGACTGATAAAATAATGAAAATACATTCCTTATATCCTAATTTATTATAAAAAAATTACCATCAGTTAACCAATATTCATCAATCTTCATATAGTGAAATAATACATTAAACCCTAAAATATCAATAACATTAATGTCCATATTAATCCATTCCAAAAAATATTTAACCTTAAGTCTCCAATATATTAAAATAAAAAAATTCTCAGTTAGTTCACTATATTCGTAAAATCATATTATCATTAATCCCCCAAATAACATGTGTTAGTTCTTAATGTCATATAAGAAATATGTGAATACATTGATCATATATTCTCCTGAAATCTGTTAATATCATGAGTTACCATAAAACCTTAAAGAAAAAAAATACTTTAAAAAATTAACTATTTTCTCATAAAATCTTATATCATTAAATATATTACATAAATACAAAAAAATTATAAAATCCATCAATGATAACTATAAAGTATTTACCATGAAATCATTGATAATTTCCAAGGTAGTTAAAAATATGATGTTTACTTTATCTATATCAGTCAACTCTTTATCCAATGTATACACGATTTTAACAATACTAGGAACATATTAAATGGTATCTTCCCTTAATCACATGATTTCCATAAAATATCACCTTTCCATTGAATCACTTTTCTAGGTCATGAGTACCATTCAATATATTTTTTCACATCCTTATTGAAAAACATCTATAGAAAATTCCTTTTATATATAATTCATAATTTATTAATTCCAATACATAAACACTTCAATAATTATACTTAATTATTCGGATTTATCTTCATATTACTTAATACCTCTTTCATATAATATTTCATTTGTAGTATATTCATCATCAAACAAAAAAATAATTAATGTACCATTATGGTAACAATTTAGTTCAGATTTCCTCTTTGGACATCTATTTATATAATGACCATTCATTATACATTTATAAAATTTGACCATTTTTTATATCTTAGGGAAAAAATTATTCTCATCAATTGTGTTAACTAAAATTTTAATTTTTCATTAGGTATTTATTACTTGGTGTACTTCTCCACAAATAAAACATATTCTCAATCTATTAAGACATTACCTGGGGTGATTCTTCTTACATTATTAATATAAAGGAAATTGAATCTGGTTTCCTCCTTTGTCTCCACCACCCAATAATGTGGTATGAATCACTCTAGGAAATCTCTCAATGGAATTAGAAGATGTTTTTTGTGTAAATAAGGGAACCAAGTGAGCGATTTATGAGAAGAAATTAATATTTTAATAATCATCGCATTTTTATTGAGATCAACATATCATCTATCACATTCAATGTTATCCAAATTCCTTATGGTTACCACCATTTAGTAAAACTAAAATGAATACTGTGGGAAACTACAATCATAGTTAGAATACTACATAATCATGAAAAATCATTTATAATATGACTGAATGATGATTCCATCTTTTCAATTTATGACATTTTATTCTTAACCAAGGTTATTCATGGTCATTACTAAAAAACATCATGATGGTTCATAATGTGTTTTTGAATTTCCAAAACATGTACACTAGGAGTTCTAAACTAGGTGAATAGTAAGGAATGTTTTTTTATACCAGGTAATGTTTCAATCAAACATGACTCAACATTTTTAGGGTTATTACACATAGGTACATCTGTTCTAAAGGAAAGTCCACCAGTAGTATCCAGACATGGATTTGTTGATAGGAAAATAGTCACTCTATCCTTCAAAAATATTCTAGTTTATTTTACTGTACATAGAATTATCCTTAGATATATAGATATAAATATCCATAGACATATCCCTTGGGATCTCACTAATATTTTCTCATCCTATTTTCCAAAGTATATCTAAAACTATCCAATGAAACAAATTGAACGAACCGAAATTTTCATTGATAAATATTACATCTTTTTTATTGAACATTGAATACATTACGCTAAAAAATCTTATAGAACATAAAGGCATAGTTCCTTTAAAAAATGGATACATAACAACTAGTCTATAAGGGTTATTCATCATCTCTCACATAGTAACTCATTACTATAACAGTTATTATACATATTAATTGTAAAAAATCATAATAACATGGAGAAAATAATTATAAGAAAATTTTATATCATATGCTCACTAAGGTTAAAAAATAGAATTTTATAAATGTGACACGTTCATAAAGGTATGGTAACATGATAATAACTGTAAAGACCCATAAAATTCAAGGGAATTTTTTTTATTAATTTTCTTTGGAATTTTACAAGAACGCGGTTTCTGACGGCACCTGATTCCGAGGCTCGGTGTACCCGAAATAAATTTCCGAAGTTTGGCTCGGGTACGTTCAGTGAACGAACGAGCGGGAATTTCTAACTTTTGATCCGGTGCTCGGAATTGAAATCCGAGGACACCGATGAACTCGAAGCGCCGATATTCGCTCAAGGAGACCTTTTCTGAGGTTGCGTTTTATGCGGAATGAAAGTTAGTTTTGGAAAAAATTAAAAGAAGTTAAATAAAATGTGGAAACACATGTTATTTTTTTAACTTGTTGGTTAACTTCTCCCAAAGGGAGTTAGGGGTGGGACCCACATCCACTTAACCTCCCTTGAGAGGATTAAGTGTGGTGGGGACCACATGAACCCTAACACTTCACCTTCTTTTTTTTAAACTCCCTTTAACTCCTCTTTTAATGAACTTGACAACTTGGGTTATTAAATGGGTTGAGTTGTTTAATTTCAAACCTTTGAATTTCAAAATGGTTTGGTTGTGTAAATAAAATAAGACTTTATCTTATTTTATTTTGGTTAGAATTCTCTATCCAACTTGAGAGAATTTTGGAGCTTTCTCCTTCTTCTTCAAACTTTGATGAAGAACGCGAAGAACATTCGAACATCGACGAAGAACGCCACGTTCTCGGGAACCGTCTTCCGCGACGCCATACCCGCGACACCGACGACGTCTCCTTCCGCGTCATCTATTCCGCGACGGTTTCCCATGACGAAATCGCCGTCAAAGAGCTTCGAATCCTCACTTCACGACATCGACGTCCTTTTTCCGTGACACCGATCACCGCGACGCTCGTCTTCCACGGGTCGTTGACGAACATCGTTCTTGAAACCGAGGTAGGTGTTTTTTGTTGTTTAATTTATTTATTCTCGTTCTTGGTTCTAGCATGACAATCTTGAGGATAAATGATTATGTGCTATCGTCTAACGAGAGGGGGGGGGGGACCGCACAAACACGACCGAACCCCCCTCCTTTGTCCTTGAATATTTTCATGCGGATGAAACGAGATGGCGTGGTGCCGTCGCACCATGCGGGAATCACATGGAAAATATTGCGCGGCACCGTCGCGCCGCGCCATGAAAGATTATCATGAACGCGACGCCGTCGCGCCGCGTCGAAGGAAACCGAAGGTGCCGCGGCCGGAGTGGGGCCGTGGAGGAGGGGCGCGGTGCCGTCGCACCGCGCTGGACGACAAAGGCCGCGGCTGGTTCCAGGCCGCGGCGGGACGTGATAACCGGCGGCCAGCCGGGCCGCCGGTGCTGGAAGATGGAAGAGGACCGGCCCTTGCCGGTCCTGTTGAGAAGGAGCCGGCCGGCCAGGTCGGGCTGGCTGGGATGGTGGAAACCGGGGGAATTTAATTCCCCCGGGTGGTTTAATTGGCCCCCCATTATGAGGGGGGCCGGTTTCACAAAGGGGGGCAGGCGGCCCCCCCGTTTCTAGCAAGCTCGGCCTTCGGCCGAGCCGGCAGCGCGCCCAGCGCGCTGCCTTGCGCCGAACCGGCGCGCCTGGTCGGTTCGCCAGGCCAGGCCGGGCCGGGCCGCGCCGGGCCGGGCCGGGCCGGGCCAACCCTGTCCGGGGCGGTTCGACCCGGTTCGGGCCATCCGGGGGGTCTCAGGCCGGGACGACCCGGGCCCGAAACCCCCGTTACCGAGCGGTATGGATTCAAATGCCCATAACTTGGGCTACAGATCTCCAAATGACGCACAGTCAGCGGAGATGCGATCCTTGGATCGAGACGGTCGTTTCGGTATATCGCACTCAATGTTTCGGAATACTTTGAGTTCGGCCGGGTTGGTTCGTACACGAAACCAACCGGGCCCTCGGAGCGGAAACACTCATATCTTGAGCAACGGACGTCCGATTGACGTGCCGTCAGCTTTGTTGTTTTTCTCTTAGTGAGACAGATCTTTTTCCTTACTCCGTCCAAGGTTTGGACGCAGGTGGAGTACGGTCGGGTTGGTTTTGCCTTAAAAACCAACCGGGCCCCTGGGATGAAAAAGCCAATAACTCTCAGACTGGGCGTCCGATCGACGCGCCGTCTATTGCGTTGAGTTCCTGTTGACGATACGGAACTTTTGGATACATCAACTCTGGACTATGTGACAGTTGATGTATCAGCCTCTCGGCTCGTGGAGCGGACCCTCCCGAACGAGCTTGCCGTGTGCGGGAACCCTAGAGCTGGCTGCGACTGTGACTGCTACTGCTACTGCTACTGTGACTGCGACGACGACAGTACATAGATCCTTGGTGGATTCAACGACGACTACAACACTCAGCGATCCTTCATGGATCAGTGCTACAGGTCCTGTGTGGGCCCGATCCTGTGTGGGTCTGATCCTGTGTGGGTCTGCGCTCAGCGGTCCTGTGGGAACCAGCGCCTACAGGTCCTATGTGGGTCCGATCCTATGTGGGTCATTGCGGGGGTTAGTTACCTATCGATCCTTCGTGGGTCCGACGACTTAGATGGATCAGTGATCATCTTTATCGTTATCCGAAGAAGTATACCTTTGTGAGCTGAATCCTGTTGCTTTCCTGTGTGGATTGTGTTGTGCTATCCTATGTTGATTTCGTTTTGATTTCATGTGTGGAATACGTATATTTTCATGTGTGGACTGAGTTGTACTTGGGCTCGGAGGTTAGAGCGTATTGGAATTCATGACTTAGGTATATGTATGGGCATATACCTAAGCAGTGTCGGTTGTTACTTCATGATTGTATCTCACCTTTGTGGTTTATCCTTTGTGGATTTGGGAGACCTTCAGGGGTCTCGGGGTCCCTACTGAGTAGCTTATACTCACCCCTGCACGGGCTATGCCTGCACTACGTTGTGTTGGTTGCAGACGACAGACAGCGATGATTGTGGCTGAGGCTTGCAGAGCAGAACGGTACCTGGAGGTGGACCACTGGGCGGGAAGTGCCCGGAGCGGATGGCGGGACCCGAGGAGCCATGGAGCTATCTGTATCCACCCTTCATGTGGGATTTCCAGTGGACAGCTCGGTGTAGCGGCTTTTACTTACAGTATCTGTTTTCCCTTTTGAGTTGTACTTTACTTTCAGTTTGGGTTTGTATACTGGCCCATTTACTTTTCCGCACTTTCAGTTGTACTCTGTTTTTACTTAGTGTTTACTTTTCTGCTTACTTACTCTGTGGTGTTTGTTTACTTTTCAAAGGCAATGCCTTCCCTTTTTACTGGGATTTACGCCTTGGTGTAGTCGCCAGCCCCTGGCCTATGGAAGGCAGGCTTGGGGTAGTCACGGCACGGACCCCGAGGGCGGGTCGTGACAAATTGGTATCAGAGGAGTTCGGTTCTACCGCGAACTCTGATCTTTTCTATGTGAAGCAATAATGTTTAGCGTATTGAGTGTGGTTATCAGTCCAGGGAGTCCAGTGTTGGTGCGGCGGCCGACGTATCCGTACACCAGGACCCTGACTACTGATTTCCGACTTAATGCTCGAAAACATTGATTGCGTGTGTGTTTCAAAGTTTTCTTTGTGATTACTTTATACCAGCTCACCAGGTATACTGTTCTGACCGTGGCGCACCTGTTTCCTTTTCAGGATGGCCCCACGACGGCAGCCAGCTAGGGTTCCGAGAGTCGAGCGTGATGACAGCCCACCGAGCGACGAGGCCTCGGTGGAGGGCCCTTTGTCAGCTGTGGCACCGGCGGTAGCTCTACCCGCCGAGCCACCGATTCTTCCAGTACCAGCCGCTGACTATGCACGTCGCCTTGGAGCTCTGCACGCGTTCTAGTGCCAGCGACCGCCTAGGTTCCGTGGGGGAGACAGACCCCCAGGCAGTAGAGGACTGGATGGAGGCAGTGGTACGAGTTTTTAGGCTAGTGAGGACACCTGCAGACCTCATGGTGATCCTCGCTGCGAGCCTACTACACGCAGCAGCAGGACGATGGTGGAGCTTGATGCTCCAGGTGCACGATGAGACATCTCTACTTTGGACAGACTTTGAGAGCCTCTTCCGCTCGGAGTTCGTCCCAGCCACCCTTCGTGCGGTGCGTATCCAGGAGCTTCTTTAGCTGCGGCAGGGCAACATGACGGTCGCTCAGTACTCGGCGAGGTTTACTGATCTCTCGCGCTACTCGACCGACATGGTACGGGACCCATTCTTCCGGGCCCGTACCTTCGAGTAGGGTTTGAGACACGAGATCAGGGAATCACTGATCTCCCTCAACATACCGACTCAGACAGGGGTACTGGAGTGGGCCCTTTTGATCAAGAGCTTCCTTGCTGAGTCTACACCAGCACCAAGACCCACTGCAGGGCGGCACGTGGCAGAGTCATCTGCAGCAGGCAGTCGACGGATGACTCAGGGGTCCAGGCAGACCAGAACTTCGGGCAGACGACCTCAGGACACTGGCTCAGCAGTGCGGGGCACATAGCACGGAGCCAGTCTTTTGAGAGGCAGACAGTGCTACTCATGCGGCGGACAGGGCCACATGGCTCGTGACTACCCGACCCGCCGTGCCGAGGACCAGCAAACGGTTGAGGGACCACCAAGGCAGAGGCAGAGGGTCGACCATGGCGGTCCGCAGGGAGGAGGCGGATGAGGCAGAGGGGCTGGCCGAGCAGCAGGTGGTGGGAGACGCTTTGAGGCTCTGCCACCACCATCACCAGGAGGTCCACCCCGACCACAGGGAGCTGGCGGGCAGAGACAGGCACAGCTCCAGGCAGTAGAGGCCTACGACCACGGCGCACCAGAGATGATTCGAGGTACTATCTGTGTCTATTCCACCCTTTCTGCAGTACTTATAAACACCGGAGTGAGTCACTCTTTCATAGCCGCTGCCCTTGTTCGGAGCTCGGAGATTCCGACAGAGCCGTTGGCTCGATCCTTACGGCTAGAGACTCCTACGGGAGCAGACTCGACGATTACGCACTGGTTCCAGCAGTGTGAGCTTACTCTAGGAGGCGAGAGCTTCGACTGGGATCTTCTTGTAGCAGCGTCAAGGCCTTACGACGTCATCTTGGGCATGGATTGGCTATCTACGGTCCATGCACAGATTGACTGTTTTAGGCGCAAGGTGCGATGTGTACGCACCGACGGGAGGAGGTTCACCTTCACCGGCGAGAAGGGAGCCTTTGCAGCACAGGATGGACTTCCGTGGATGAGAGGACAGCCCATCACTCATCAGTTGGCTAGCCTCATCCTTGGAGCAGTTGACGTGCGGAGTCCTGGTTTTTCTGCAGTGGTGGATCAGTTTGCAGATGTTTTTCCCGATGACATTCCAGGGCTACCTCCTCGCAGAGAGGTAGACTTTTATATTTACCTGTACCCCGGGATAGCCCTGATATCCACTCCAGCATATCGGATGGCCCCCGCCAAGATTCGAGAGCTACGGGTACATTTGGAGGACTTGCAGGGAAAGGGGTTCATCCGACCCAGTGTTTCACCCTGGGCTTCCCCGATATTGTTCGCCAAGAAGGCGGACGGGAGCTTGCGACTTTGTGTTGACTATCGTCGCCTGAACTAGGTGACAGTGAGGAACAAGTATCCGCTACTGAGGATTGATGACCTCTTTGATCATCTCAAGGGAGCACGGTGGTTCTCGAAGATAGACCTCAGGTCAGGCTATCATCAGCTCAGAGTCAGAGACGAGGACGTGCAGAAGACGACCTTCAGATGTCGGTATGGCCACTATGAGTTCTTGGTTATGCCTTTCGGCGTAACCAATGCTACAACAGTGTTCATGGCCCTCATAAATAGGATCTTTCAGCCATATCTCGATCAATTTTTCGTGGTCTTCATCGACGACATATTGATTTACTCGACGACTGAGGAGGAATACGCATACCACTTGTGAGTTGTACTAGACACACTCCGAGAGCACCAGCTTTATGGTAAGCTCTCGAAGTGCCAGTTCTGGATATGTGAGGTCCACTTCTTGGGACACGTCATCTCTGAGGCGGGGGATGCAGTGGATCCCGCGAAGATCGAGGCAGTGCTAGCTTGGGAGCCACCCAAGAGCGTGACGGAGGTTCGGAGTTTCTTGGGACTAGCTGGATACTATCAGAGATTCGTGCCAGACTTCTCTAGAGTTGCGGCACCACTCACAGCTTTGACAAAGAAGGTGAAACCCTTCGTGTGGTCAGACAGATGTCAGTAGAGCTTCCAGGAGCTGAGACAGAGATTGACTAGCGCACCTATATTGAGGTTGCCTGAGGAGGGAGTAGGGTACGTAGTCTACTGCGATGCATCAGGGACCGGAATCGGATGTGTTCTGATGCAGGAGAGGGCAGTGATCGCCTATGGATCATGTCAGTTGAGGCCACATGAGCAGAACTACGCTACCCATGACCTGGAGTTAGCAGCAGTGGTCTTCGCTCTGAAGACATGACGACACTACCTGATGGGAGAGCGCTTTACAGTCTTTTCTGATCATCAGAGTCTCAGGTATATCTTCTCGCAGAAGGACCTGAACCTGAGACAGCGGCGATGGCTCGAGTTCCTCCAAGAATATGACTTTGAGATAGTCTATACTCCTGGGAAGGGGAACGTAGTAGCCGATGCCCTCAGCAGGAGGACGGGCATTCAGCTACTTGAGGAGGCGACAGAGTAGCTAGCCTCTTTGCAGATATCCTTCGTGGATAGAGATGGAGCAGCCTTCCTCCAGTCTCTCACAATCACCCCTCCACTACTGCAGCGGGTCAGAGAGGCACAGCGTGAGGATGCTGACTGTGAGACACGACGTGCACAGATATCCTCGGGACATGCACCTGATGGTTTCTCCCTTGGAGCAGAGCACGAAATCCTTTTCAGAGGATGTACCATGGTACCAGTCTCTTTGCGAGAGGAGGTGCTGAGAGAGTTTCACACTTCTACTTTGGCGGTACATCCAGGAGTGGCGAAGATGTACCAGGATATCAGACGATAGCACTAGTGGCCGGGCATGAAGAAGGCTGTGGCAGAGTTCGTTTCTCGATGCCTTACCTGCCAGTAGGTGAAGGCAGAGCATCAGGTACCAGCAGGCTTGGTACAACCCTTGGAGGTTCCAGAGTGGAAGTGGGATGGTATATCTATGGACTTCGTGACTGGACTTCCACGCACTTCCAGAGGTCACGACTCCATTTGGGTGATTTTTGACCGACTCACCAAGTCGGCACACTTCTTACCCATCAGAGAGCAGGGCTCAGTGGAGAGCTTGGGACGTCTCTACGTTCAGGAGATTGTGCGGCTCCACAGTGTTCCATCATCTATCGTCTCCGATCGAGATGCTCGCTTTACTTCCCAGCTTTGGAAGGGGTTACAGGAGGCGTTCGGGACGCAACTATGTCTGAGCACCGCCTTTCACCCTCAGACGGATGGTTAGATGGAGAGGACCATTCAGACTCTCGAGGACATGCTCCGTGCATGTGTCCTCGACTTTGGTCGCAGCTGGGAGGATCACCTACCCTTGGTGGAGTTTGCGTACAACAACAGCTACCACTCCACCATCGGGATGGCACCGTACGAGGCGTTGTACGGCCGACCTTGTAGATCTCCTTTGTGCTGGACAAACCCTGGGGAGTCAGCACTTGTGGGACCAGAGATGGTCCAGGCCACGACAGAGAAGGTCCCGGTCATCCAGGAGCGGATGAGGACAGCTCAGAACCGGCAGAAGTCATACGCTGATAGGAGGCGGAGGCCACTAGAGTTCGAGGATGGCGACCACGTCTTCTTGCGGGTCTCACCTCGACGTGGTATACAGATATTTGGCCAAGGCGGCAAGTTATCTCCGCGCTTCATCGGACCCTTCCAGGTCCTCAGAAGGATTGGCGAGATGGCTTATCGCCTGGCTCTACCACCTCAGTTGCACCGGGTGCACGACCTCTTCCACATATCTCAGCTAAGGAGATACGTGCACGACACGACGCACATCATTGACCATGGAGAGCTTGACGTTGACGATGGGGCGACTTTTACGGAGGTTCCGGTGGAGATAGAGGATCGACAGGAGCGGGTCCTACATGGACGGTCAATTCCTCTAGTGCGCATCAGATGGCAGTATGGGAATCTCCAGGAGAGCACTTGGGAGCGGGAGGCTCAGATGCGTGCTCAATACCCTCATTTGTTTCCCTAGTTTTTGATGTATCTTTACGGGGACGTAAAGCCCTGAGGTGGGAGTAATGTAAAGAGCCGTAAAATTCAAGGGAATTTTTTTCTTAATTTTCTTTGGAATTTTACAAGAACGCGGTTTCTAACGGCACCTGATTCCGAGGCCCGGTGTGCCCGGAATAAATTTCCGAAGTTTGGCTCAGGTACGTTCAGTGAACGAACGAGCGGGAATTTCTAACTTTTGATCCGATGCTCGAAATTGAAATCCGAGGACACCGATGAACTCGCAGCGCCGATATTCGCTTAAGGAGACCTTTTCCGAGGTTGCGTTTTATGCGGAATGAAAGTTAGTTTTGGGAAAAATTAAAAGAAGTTAAATAAAATGTGGAAACACATTTTATTTTTTTTAACTTGTTGGTTAACTTCTCCCAAAGGGAGTTAGGGGTGGGACCCACATCCACTTAACCTCCCTTGAGAGGATTAAGTGTGGTGGGGCCCACATGAACCCTAACACTTCACCTTCTTTTTTTTAACTCCCTTTAAATCCTCTTTTAATGAACTTGACAACTTGGGTTATTAAATGGGTTGAGTTGTTTAATTTCAAACCTTTGAATTTCAAAATGGTTTGGTTGTGTAAATAAAATAAGACTTTAGATTATTTTATTTTGGTTAGAATTCTCTAGCCACCTTGAGAGAATTTTGGAGCTTTTTTCTTCTTCTTCAAACTTTGACGAAGAACGCGAAGAACATTCGAACATCGACGAAGAACGCCACGTTCTCGGGAACCGTCTTCCGCGACGCCATACCCGCGACACCGACGACGTCTCCTTCTGCGTCATCTCTTCCGCGACGGTTTCCCGTGACAAAATCGCCATCAAAGAGCTTCGAATCCTCGCTTCACGACATCGACGTCCTTTTTCCGTGACGCCGATCACCACGACGCTCGTCTTCTGCGGGTCGTTGACGAACATCGTTCTTGAAACCGAGGTAGGGGTTTGTTGTTGTTTAATTTATTTATTCTCATTCTTGGTTCTAGAATGACAATCTTGAGGATAAATGATTATGTGCTATCGTCTAACGAGAGGGGGGGGGGACCGCACAAACACGGCCGAACCCCCCTCCTTTGTTCTTGAATATTTTCTTGCGGATGAAACGAGATGGCGTGGTGCCGTCGCACCACGCGGGAATCACATGGAAAATATTGCGTGGCGCCTTCGCGCCGCGCCGTGAAAGATTATCATGAACGCGACGCCGTCGCGCCGCGTCGAAAGAAACCGAAGGCGCCGCGGCTGGAGCGGGGCCACGACGGAGGGGCACGGTGCCGTCGAACCGCGCCAGACGACGAAGGCCGCAGCCGGTTCCGGGCTGCGGCGAGACGTGATGACCGGCGGCCAGCCGGGCCGCCGGTGCCGGAAGATGGAAGAGGACCGCCCCTTTCCGGTCCTGTTGAGAAGGAGCCGGCCGGCCAGGTCGGGCCGGCCGGGATGGTGGAAACCGGGGGAATTTAATTCCCCCGGGCAGTTTAATTGGCCCCCCATTATGAGGGGGGCCGATTTCACAAAGGGGGGTAGGCGGCCCCCCCGTTTCCAGCGAGCTCGGCCTTCGGCCGAGATGGCAGCGCGCCCAGCGCGCGGCCTTGCGCCGAACCAGCGCGGCTGGCCAGGCCATGCCGGGCCGGGTCGACCCTGTCCGGGGTGAGTCGACCTGGTTCGGGCCATTCGAGGGGTCTCAGGCCGGGACGGCCCGGGCCCGAAACCCCCGTTACCAAGCGGTTTGGATTCAAATGCCCATAACTTGGGTTACGGATCTCCAAACGATGCGCCATCAGCGGCGATGCGATCCTTGGATCGAGACGGTCGTTTCAGTATATCGCACTCAAGGTTTCAGAATACTTTGAGTTCGGCCGGGTTGGTTCGTACACGAAACCAACCGGGCCCTCGGAGCGGAAACACTAATATCTTGAGCAACGGACGTCCGATTGACGTGCTGTCAGCTTTGTTGTGTTTATCTTAGTGAGACAGATCTTTTGGATTACTCCGCCCGAGGTTTGGACGCAGGTGGAGTACGGTCGGGTTGGTTTTGCCTTAAAAACCAACCGGGCCCCTGGGACGAAAAAGCCAATAACTCTCAGACCGGGCGTCCGATCGACGTGCCGTCTGTTGCATTGAGTTCCTGTAGACGATACGGAACTTTTGGATACATCAACTCTGGACTATGTGACAGTTGATGTATCAGCCTCTCGGCTCGTGGAGCGGACCCTCCCGAACGAGCTTGCTGTGTGCGGGAACCCTAGAGCTGGCTGCGACTGTGACTGCTACTGCTACTGCTACTGCTACTGTGACTACGATGACGACAGTACAGAGATCCTTGGTGGATTCGACGATGACTACAGCACTCAGCGATCCTTCGTGGATCAGTGCTACAGGTCCTGTGTGGGCCCGATCCTGTGTGGGCCCGATCCTGTGTGGGTCCGATCCTGTGTGGGTCTGCGCTCAGCAGTCCTGTGTGAACCAGTGCCTACAGGTCCTATGTGGGCCCGATCCTGTGTGGGTCATTGCGGGGGTTAGTTTCCTATCGATCCTTCGTGGGTCCAACGACTTAGATGGATCAGTGATCATCTTTATCGTTATCCGAAGAAGTATACCTGTGTGAGCTGAATCCTGTTGCTTTCCTGTGTGGATTGTGTTGTGCTATCCTATGTGGATTTCGTTTTGTTTTCCTGTGTGGAATACGTATACTTTCCTGTGTGGACTGAGTTGTACTTGGGCTTGGAGGTTAGAGCGTATTGGAATTCATGACTTAGGTATATGTATGGGCATATACCTAAGCAGTGCCGGTTGTTACTTCATGATTGTATCTCACCTTTGTGGTTTATCCTTTGTGGATTTTGGGAGACCTTTAGGGGTCTCGGGGTCCCTACTGAGTAGCTTATAATCACCCCTGCACGGGCTATGCCCGCACTACGTTGTGTTGGTTGCAGACGAGGGACAACGATGATCGTGGCTGAGGCTTGCAGAGCAGAACGGTACCTGGTGGTGGACCACTGGGCGGGACGTGCCCGGAGAGGACGGCGGGACCCGAGGAGCAGTGGAGCTATCTGTATCCACCCTTCAGGTGGGATTTCCAGTGGACAGATCGGTGTAGCGGCTTTTACTTACAGTTTCTGTTTTCCCTTTCGAGTTGTACTTTACTTTCAGTTTGGGTTTGTATACTGGCCCATTTACTTTTCCGCACTTTCAGTTGTACTCTGTTTTTACTTAGTGTTTACTTTTCCGCTTGCTTACTCTGTGGTGTTTGTTTACTTTTCAAAGGCAATGCTTTCCCTTTTTACTGGGATTTACGCCTTGGTGCTAGTCGCCAGCCCCTGGCCTATGGAAGGCGGGCTTGGGGTAGTCACGGCACGGACCCCGAGGGCGGGTCGTG
Organism: Viscum album; assembly: GCA_963277665.1. Classification (NCBI taxonomy): domain Eukaryota; kingdom Viridiplantae; phylum Streptophyta; class Magnoliopsida; order Santalales; family Viscaceae; genus Viscum; species Viscum album. Next base: position 2,138,279,395 of record OY728145.1, read on the forward strand.
ACAATAACATATAAAAACCAAAACCTCTATATCAATGATCAATATCTTGAGTCATGGAATAATTATTGGTAGTTAATAAGACATGAATCATCAAGAAATCCAAGAACACGAGTCATAAGAGCATAACAGTGCCATAAGTCAAGGAATTGTTGAATAAAAATAAGAATAGAAATAATTTTCATAGTAGTTAAGGATCATTTTTTTACTAGAATAGTGGAATGGTTTCACTCTAAAAAAAATTAGTAGTTAAGATTTACTCCCAAAAACATCATAGTGTAAAATGTCCCTTAATAAACTAGGTTCACTCCCCATTCTAGTCTTGTTAATCCCATGAGATTTCAATATTTATCCAATGAGTTAGAGGTAGATATAGGTACCATCCATCATATGATGAAAATCATACAAATTTATGCCATAATATCATAAAATAAAATTAATATCATAATCCATTAAAATAGATGGGTTTCATGAGAATTACATAAAAACATAACCCATGGAAAATAAAATGTTTTAAAATAAATTTTATCTTAGCATAACCCTTGTAAAAGAAATGGGTTTCATAAAAACCACTACATCAAAATAAAAAACAATTTATGGAAAGAATAATAATGTTATACTTGGATGATACCCCTAGTAAATCATAAATCACATCAAATTATGTCATTAAATATGGAAAATAATTTTAAAATATCACATGTAACATTTCATGAAGAAAAAACCATTCTTAAAAAATAATATTTTTCAAAACATAAAACATTTTCAAAATATTTATCAATGAAAATAACCTTGAAAACTAATTAAAGAATACATAAATATCATTAAAAATATTTCTTGATAAAAATATAATTTCCATTTTGAAAAAAAAAATTAAAATATAAAATATTTTCAAAATTATTTTATTTGTAAATAACCATTGAAACTTATAAAGGGTTCACTAAAGAAAATTTAATATATTTTATGAAAAAAATATAATTTCAACTTTTAAAAACATTATTTCAAGACTTAAAACATATTAAAAATAATTTTCTTGGAAAATAATCTTTTAAGCATCTAATGGAATATTTAAAATACATTAAAAACATTGCTAGTGGAAAATATAATTTTCCATTGGATTTTTTTTATTATAAATCATTTTTAAAATCCTTCTCTCCGAAAAATAAAAAAAACATTAAAATAAATATTCTATTAAAATTGTGGTCATGATGATGGGAAATTTCGTTCAAACGTTATTTGTTAAAATAATGATTAATATTTCATTTAAGATAAAAGACAAATGGGACATGTTTGGAAAATGAAATGAATATTAATTTTAATGAAAATTTAAAAATAAAAAATGTGTAAAATTTTATTTAATAATTTTTTGGTTAATGTTAAATCTTTTTTGAAAACATTTTTATAAAACATGGATATGGATGAAAAGGGATTTTCGAAAGAAGAGAGAAATAAAGTCAGTTTTATTTAAAAAAATTCAAAATAATTAATGTATAAAGAGATTAAAATAAAGTTAAATATTTATTCTCAATAAAACATCATAGTTGGTGAATCATTATCTATTTATAGAGATATAGATCATAATATTTCATTATTTTAAGCATAAACGAATAAAATCAAGATAATTGATGAGATTGTGTCATAAAACCCTTACCACGAGAAACATTGAATTATAAGCCACCAGAATGAATAAAATTAAATGAAATTTAAAATATCAAAAGAGTAAATAAATTCATGATATGAAATGAAAAATTAGTTTTATATATTCATCATAAAAGAATATAGGTTTATAGCATAACATATGTCCTAAAGAAGTGAATTGGGATAAAAAATATTACTTCATTTGTAATATTGAATCCCTAAAACCCCTGAATGTAAGATCATAAAATGGTTAATTAAATCCCTATAGTTTTTAGTAAAATCGTAATAAATAAAAATCATGGGACGTATATACACCACAATAAATAAACATGTGATGAATATGGCATTTTTTGCCTATAAAATAAAAGTTAGATGGAAATCCCTTATCGTAAGTATCAATATACTTAGTACACGTTTGAACATATTTTATAATAAATATAAGCTTATTATAAATGTTTCAAGGAAGCATTAAAATATATATCATACCATATATAATTTAATTATTTCATTTTATTACCCATTTTTTAAGAATTCAGTGTTAAAATCAGATTTTGAGTAATAACTATTTTGTCTCCCATGTATGTTTTGATTTGTTATATTTGGTATTAATACCTTGATCATGGTTCCATAATCAACTCAATTTTAAAAATGATATAAATATCATATATATTAGTTATATTGTTATTTATAGTAATCCATTAAATTTATAGATAGAAAATGAAATACATTATTCATGAAGACGGTAGGCCATACTTTATTGTGAACCCTACTTCTATTTTCTCGACGAATGAAATAAAATAAAATTAAATAATATATTACCATTATAGAATAATATTTTATCATATAAATTATAATTATTCATTAAATTTAACCTAATTACCTTCAATGCATTGAATAGTTAAAAATGAATCATTTTTCATCGTGAAGTGGTAGTCCTCCGTACACATAAAAGGACCCCGACTCTAGTTACCTCGAGTATGTGAATTATTATTTATATTTTCATAGTATACAAGGAATCACATCCCCAACGGATGAAATAGTTTATATTTCCTTATAATGTAGATACATAAATGATTCCCATATTATATTTGAATACCCAAATTAATTTTTTTGAAAATTACCCTTACTCATTAAAGTATATCCTTGACTGTCATTATTAGTACACTTTCTAGATTCTTAGAAAATAAAAAAGGGAGATATTATATTTTCAATAAGAGTTACATAATGTGGAAGCTTTAATGAGTAAAGTAAGCATAATCAATAAGGAATAAACAATATAGAAATGAAAATATTTGAACGCGCATTACATTTAATCAATAACCTGAATATCATGATTAGATTTGGAAAAATAAATATAGAAATGTAAATAACTGAAAACACTCCTTTTAATCATTGACATGGATATCATAATCAGATAATGCATAATCAATATCATAATTTAAGTAACTAAAAACCCATCCCATTTAATCAGTAAACATGGAATGAAATGAATCAAGAAATAATAAAATTAGAAAAATATCTTGGATAATATTGACTTTATTATTAATGAAATGAATTCTTAATTATTAGATCTCATGATCTCATGCATCTTGAGACTTCTACAGTCAATACCATTCACAATACTGTTTTATATTGATTGGCACATATACACCATAAACACATTTAAATATACATCGAGATGCTATCTATAAATAGTAACCACCCATATTTTCATTCACAAATCATTCATTATACATTTAATAATCAATTTAATTGATGAACTATATGTCTTATCATAAAATTTCTGTATTGAGTAAATAATATGGATTTATCAATATTTCATATGATACAAAAATTACATTTAAAGTTACTATATGTAAAAATGGTGTGTGTTTTAATTAATAACTACATACCGAATACATAATATGGAAACTTGGGGGAAATATAATTTCCAATGATAATAATAAAGTGAACATTTCAATGAAACATAAATGAATACCAAATTGAATAAAGGAAGTGAATTTTAATACAATACTTGATTGAAATAATCATATAAAATCCAAATTAATAATATATATGGTATAAGTACAAAATATTCCAAATAGAGTATATGTAAAATAAATGATTTTTGTCATTGGTAAATTAAAATACCATAAAATATCTCTGAAACATTCATGAGAAAAAGATCCTTTCATCTTTGAAAAAAATATTTTTCTAAAATTTTTCAAATTTTTTTCAATATTATTTTCCTCGAAAATAATATATGAAAATTATAAAGGAATAAATAATACATTGAGTTTTCATGAAAGCATAAAATTATGTATATCACATGCATTTTAAAACAAATATAATTTGCATATTTTTAGTAAAAGGGAAATAATCCTTTCTTAGAAAAGGGAATTAATATTCCTTTAAAAATATTTTTAAAAAATTAAAATAAAGATAATCATTTAATTAATAAATAATTATTAGAATATCAAAATCATTTTTGAAAACAATTTTATAAAAGATATTTTTTGAGTAAAATATATTTATGATAGAAATGAGAAATAAAGTTGGATTTTATTAAAAAATATCAATCATTTTATGTAAAAAAGAGTAGAAGAAATATTATTATTAAAGGAAAAATAATTGAATAAATAGAGGAGAATAAAATTTATGAGGTTCACTATCTAATGATCAAATAATTTCCTTCAATTGAAATTGAAGAATAAATAGTCCACATAAAAATGAGATTGTGAAATCAATTCTGAAAAATATAATTATATTGAAATGAGATTTAAATAATGAATCAATTATTTGTATCAAATGTAAGTGTAAAAAATGTATAAATATAAAAATATTAGAGTTTAAATTTATGAAACACATTTTCATATAATATTAAATATAACAAAGAAGTAATAAAACCCAATGAAAAGAAGTTGAGATATGTAATTCTTTACCACTTGGTAATTTTCATGTCAAATCCACTTGTATGAAATAATTCAAATTAAAACATTAAATATCCTGAGTTATAATGTTTTTAGGATATTACATTAAAATAGGATGTATATACACTTTATATAAGTAATTTGGTTCATAACATTATAATAGGCCTCAATGAAGGGAAATTAAGACGAAGACCCTTACCTCACACTTCCTTTTGATTGAAAGTTTTGTAATCACATATATAATGGTTTAAATCATGTTATTAATTTTTAAAAGAACCAAATTCATATTTATAATATCATATAGGATCCCTGTATAACATTCTACCACCCATTTGTAATAATATTTCATTATTTTAAATTTTTTAGTATAAATTGCCTTATTTTCTAAAGAGTGTTTGGTCATAAACGTTTTTATTGTTTATTATATGACATATATACACCCTAAAAAAATTATTTTAATGTTATAAATTTCTTATTGACTCATTATATTTAATTTTATAGTCATTATTTATGTTTTTTCATGTAAAATGAATCTTAATGGTTTTTGGAGAGGGTATGCTATATGTATGCACGAGAGATAATATTATTCCATTATCAAGACAACATATAAGTAAGTGGGTGATATATTAATTTTCTGAAATCAATTTCATGTCATATATATCATATATAATTATTAAATTTATCCTTATTACATTATATGAAAATATTATATTAATAAATTAATCCCATCGTTTCATGAGGTGGTAGTCCACCGTACACACAAGCAACATTATCATATTTTGAATAGTATGGAACATAAGAATGTATGTGGGATATTATAATTACATATGTATAATAATATCATAAATATTATATATATATATACTATATTCATCATTATATATAATCAGGAGATGTGTTGATGGGAAAAAGGTACATTAAATGTGTTAGGACATAATTGAAGGTTGAAAAAGAATAAATAAAAAACAAAAGAGCTTCGTTAAGACAATTACCTTCTATTTGAGACACATCCTTTGGATATTTTCTTAAGGACCCTAGGTTTTGTCTTTTAATAAGAAAAAAAATATCTTGAATCTATTTAAGAGTGTTGGGGACATATTTTGGCAAGTGTTGGTCAGTCCAAATGGCATGAGAGGTGTGAATAAGTGAAGGGAGGGAGTGTTATTTTATTAGTGGGGGAGAAGACACACATGAACGTTTTGAAAATAATCAATTAAAACCATATTTTAATCAATCTAATTTTTTTCAAAAAGGGAAATTCCCATACCATATAGTTTATATGGTCTAAATATTTCCATTTAATTGGTTTTTGATAAGTTTTAAATCATTTAAAAATCTAATCCTTTTAGTTTAACCCCCGGTAAACATGTTTTCACCACAACCAAGGTAATTAATTTTTAATTTTCAATACTCAATATGTTAAAAAATTAATTTTATATTTTTAGATTATTAAAATTATTCTGATTCAAAATATTAATTCCAATTTTCATAATTCAATTCATAGAATCATAAGAATCCAATTTGAAATTATAGATGTAGATGTGATGAGAAAACAGGTCTCCAAAGAAAAAATTATCAAAACTATAGAAGGTATTTATATAAAAATTCAACACTTTATTGATTCTAATGAATTAATTTGGATTAATATATATATAATTTTATTATTTTTTATTTTAAAATGTCATTAAAATAAAATGATTATTGTATATACTTTCATAAGAAAATGATGTTTTTAATAAATATCATTTTTACTGTTCATTGACTAATGAAATTTTTCAGAAAAATACCAAAAAATAATTATATGATTATTTTAATTTTGTGGTTTCAAAAATTAATTTAATAATGTTATAAAATTCTAAAATTATTTTAAAAAAAAATAGACATAAATGCTAAAAACACAATGAACCAATCTCCTTTAAAAAATAGTGTTTTTCAGAAAACATTTTTTTATCATAAAACTAATTATTATTTTGTTTATAATAAATATATATACATTGATTTTATTTCCTACTTCTTAAATCAATATAGATTTCATAATTTAATTATCAATATTTATACCCACCAATTTAACGTCTTGGATATAATGGTAATTTATTTTACAGTTCCTTTAGACTCAGGGTTGTGTCTGTCGCAAGCCATCAAAGATATTAAATTAAAATATATATAATTCATGGGTTGTTTAAACATTTTTTATAAGCCACAAACACTATTTTATAAAATTTTCTTCAATTTGAACTTCGCGGGGTTACATTCTACCCACTATAAATAAATTGTTCCCTCGCAATTTGATTATGTAGTCATAAATCAAGGGTTTGGCATTTTAAAATTCATTTATTGAAAACCCCCACCATAAAAAAGGGTTAATAAAAAATATTCTTAATTTTGTAGAATGAGAATTAAATATTTCATATGGAATAACACATTTTTGGGTTTCTTATTAGGTGAAAATTGGTGGCAAGTGATGATTTTGAAATAGATGAAAAAAATAAATATTTATAGAGTGATGAAGATCATTGATCATAATATTGTGAATGATCAATGGAATGTTCAGGAAATAATAACCATAAAAATTTTATGATTTGAAATACTTTTTAATTCAACTGATATAAAGGTAATAGGATAAATTTTATATTTCAATATCCCCTTCTAGAAGTTGAGGAATTATTTTACTGTATAAATACATAAGGAAATATACTTACTTGTTAATTTTCTATTTCATATGAAGAATCTCGTCATTTTGTTATGCCTCAATCAACTTACAATTCATCGCTTTTTCTATGAAATAAATAAACAAAAATGAATATGTATGCTTAAAGTTCTAAAATTCACTCTTAATATATCATAAAATCCATAAAAGTGTGAAAATTATTTTTTCATGTCTCTAACTATTTTCCAAAACCAATATGGTTAGCCTAATATATTCAATATAATAAATTAATCTCGAAACCTCAATATAAAATCCTTTAGTTCCACATTAATTTTTTCCTTTCAAATTATTTATGTAAAAAAATGACATATCAACCAGAACATCATGTAGTCCAGTGGAAGGTGAAACACACTTATCACCCATCAATTGTGCACTCCATTCCCACATCCCTTCTGGATGTGACTCGTTTTCACCTGACACGCGGGTTGTCCATTTTCTAAAGATATATGAATATAATTCTAAAACTTTTTCCAAAGTGAAATAACCCATAATTAACTCAAAATTAAGATAATATAAACCCTAAAGGTTTCGAGTACCTTTAAAATTATTCATGAAAAATTTAATGGAAATCATATTTAAAAAACTTTTTTAATAAAACATATACTAAATAAATGGGTTGTATTAACATAAATGTTTCACAAAATTCCACTAATCCTAGCATACCCCAATATCATAAAACATAAAAAGGGATGTCTATGACTTTTAAATTTTTGATCAAAATTAATATCATAATCCCATTATGACATACATAACTCTTATGTTGATTAAGTATAATATTCATCTAAAATTACCATAATCCTTAAATTTTTCTTGATTTTTATAAAAAATACCATTATTAAAAATTATTCCCCAATTTAATTATGGAATACTAATAAATACGTATACTATTTTATTTCAACATATTTCTTTACTTGGACTATGATTTAATGGCCTAGACCTCCCTTGTCCATTACTCTGTGAAAATCAGGTGTATGACGTGATTCAGGAGGTCAAGGTGACTTATCCCCAACACTGCCAATTTTCCAGTTCGGTGACTTTTTCTAATAGTAGACAGTTGTGAACAAAGAAATGGTGACCTTCTATGAAAGTGGATCAGTGACCTTAGGTGAACAGTGTCATCTGTAACCTTCTGTGCATAGTGTCATCGGTGACCCTTGGTCAATAGTGTCATTGGTAACCTTCTATGAAAAGTTATATCGGTGAGGTCTAATGGTAACCTCTCATTCCTTTTCCAAATTTCCAATTCAATGAACAGTTCCATAGGTGAACAGTTCTATCAGTAACCTATAATGGTAACCCCTCTTTCCTTTACCAAATTTCCAATTCTATGAACAGTTCCATCAGTGAACAATTGTATTGGTAACCTCTAATGGTAATCTCTCTTTCCATTTCCAAATTTCCAATTTTATGAATAGTTCTATCGGAAAAAAATTCTATCAGTAACCTCTATCAGAAACCTCTATTGGTAACCAATTTTTTCCTTTTCCAAATTTTTAGTTCATGAACAGTGTTTCCAGAACGGTGAAGTCTATCGGTAACCTCTATTTCCTTTTCCAAATTTTAAGTTTGTGAATAGTGTTTCCATAACGGTGAGGTCTATCAGTAACCTCTACCATTAAACTCAATTTCCTTTGCCAAATTTTTAGTTCGTGAATAGTGTTTCCAGCTTCTTACAGTTTCACCCCATTAATGTTTCCATTGACGTAAAATGCATTTAAAGCCTTATTTTATGGTCTCTAAGGCTGATTTAAAGGCCATAACGTCTATATTAATTTATCATAAGGCTTGGGACGTTTTTACTTGGTCAAACAATGTGGTTTATTGTGATCCTATTTTAAAGGAAAACCTAGCGTATCTTAAATCGCCGCTCTCTTAAATCTCTTAAAGGGACGGGATATCTTCCTCCCTAGTTATTCCTCTATGTTCTTGGCTATGAGATGGTATAAAATTTCATTCTATTCCTTAGGGGTAATGAAATCAAACTTTCTTCCTAGGATTGGTTTCACTCTGTTTTTATGTAACCAAGTAGTATCGATCAATCTTCAGTATAAGCTATGATCTATCACCATTCTTTTTGGTTCGTATCCTTTTGTTTCTCCTTACCCTGTTATGGTATTTGATCTCTATAATTCTAATTGTGTTTCTTGGGTTTCTGTTGGTGCGGTCGTACCACAACATCCTCAGGTGGATGCAGTTATCACGGGAGGAGGCGATCATGATTCTTTGTGTGGATTGTTCTTGTATAAAGAACGAGAATAACCATTTGAGGCTGGGGATTTGTTGCTTCTCTTTTATTTTATGTGAAATTGTATAGTTATCATGTTTTATCCCACTGGATCACAATCTAATTGAAATAATAAATATTTCAACCGGATAAATAAATGGATATCGATCGTATGTTATTGCCTCTTGTTTTGCTAGATAGCGTGATATTTATGCTTGCTTCGTATAACTATTCATTATTGATGGAAATTGGTAAAGAACTTAAACTGGAATTAATTGATATTTTTTTGGATAAAGATAAAGAGGCATGTAAATGAATCTGGTTCTTCTTGTGGTAATTTGATGTTAATAAAAATGGTGCAGTAAGAATGCTTAATTATTTGTGATTGATTACTATTTGGGTTTCCCAATGTTGGAACCTATGAATAATAAATTGGTTAATCCAATATGGATTAAAGAACTGGTGGTTTGATAAAAGATAATACCTTGTAGGGTTCTGTGTTACCCTCTTGGTTGTTTAAGGGCCAAGAACCCATTTGATATAATGTTTGTTTTTCCTGCTGCTAGTGTTGTGGTGTGGACCTGGATGGAGGTTGTGATATGTGGGGGCAGGGATGCCTATTGATTATGGTAGTAGTAGACACCTAGCGTGGTGAGATGCATCGGTTTATGCATGTGGGTGTCAGGGAGGACACATGGGATGATAGAATGGGTTGGATGTGAATGTTTGGATGCTTACTGGTTATTATTAGTTGTTTATGTTCTTTACTTCTCTATAATGATCAAGGTAGCTGGTCTTACATACCCTTCTTATGAAAGGGGCGAATACGCATGGGGTTTTCCATGTGCTTTTTGTGTTTATCTTCTCAAGGGAGAATGGGTCTACGCTCTTGCTATAGGCAGTAAAGACTCGATGGGTAGTTCATCTACTCACCATGTTGATCCCCCTTGTGTTTAGTAACATAGAATGTTTTTCTAGAATGCATGGAAATATGGGGATGTAATTCTACAAATAACTAATTGAATAAATGATGTTAACCCATGGGGTTTGGAGCTTTCTTGGGTGCAATGCTGAGGTTATGATTTGAAAGAACTGTGTACTTTGGGTGTGATTCTAATGAAATTTAAGGTTGAATTGTTATTGGTTAATTAATTTTTAAAGAATTAATTAACATAAAGTGCAACTGATAAAAAGGTAATGAAATAATGTATTAAATCTATTTCAATGGTTGTGTGATTATAGGATACCTAGTCTTAGAAGTGGCAACCCAAAGTCTGAGAGACGTTAGTTGCAGTTGAGTCTAAGACTCGGTTATTCCCATATTGTGGTTGTGAGCTATAGTATATTATTTAATTTTTGTGTTTCTATAAGATACTCCACCTTGTCAGTAAGGAAAACTGACACCCAAAGATTCTAAGCCCTGGGGGGTGTTTTCCCCAACATTCCGATGGGAGGATAAATGGCTGACTACCCCCTTTGTCCCAACTCTCCTCTCATGGTACTTACTTGTGCTGGTAGGCACAGTGGTTATTTTTCCTCATATATGTATATAGAGGGTTGTAATGGATTTTTGTTACTCACACACATATATTCTGGATATAGTTTCCTATGGACTACTATAGGTGTAACGTGTATAGAGAGTGATGGATGGAGGATCCTTACTTAGTGTATGGGATGTAATGGATTGAGGTATAATAGCCGATGTAGGATAAATGTTATGAGGGCTATGGTGGCTCCCAGAAAATACTAGGTTACGTTGCTTATGTGGATGTGGTGGTTTTGTTGCATGAGGTGCATTTTGTGGTGCTTCACCCAGGTGTCTATGTGAAATACTTTTTGGAGAGAGATGCTTAGGATGTGAGACATTGGGGAAAATCGACAAACCAGTGGGGAAGTAGTAGCAGGGTACTCTTGATATTATTTATTATTTTATATATTCTTGTATGTGTTACTTGGTGTGAGTAGCCATGGTGAGGCTGGGAACTTAATATGCCTGTTTAGGTGATGAGTCAGTTTCACTTGTTGTTCACGGTGATTTAGCATGATTTTGTTGCTTTTGCACTGGAGGATTAGATGAGGATCCTTCTGAGTATACTGTTATACTCAACCTATGTACATATAAACTGCTTTTCAGGTCACTTGGAGCAGGTTGGAGATCAGGCTGGTTACTACTAGCTTGCGGTTGCAGGAGCTGTTCGGGCTTATGGATACTATTGTTTTACTTCCTTTTTGGGTACTTACTGTTTTTCCACTTTCAATTGTTGTAGTTTTTCATGACATTTCATATGTTTACTTGGGATTTCATTCATCTTACTAGTTGATTTGGAGTTGGTTGTTGTCTATCTTACCTCTCTTCTTCATGTGTTCTCTTAGAGGGTAATGCCTCCCATTTGTGTGTTTACTATACCCTCGGTGCTAGTCACCAACCCGGGTCCTACTGGAGGTGGGACTTAGGGGTCATTATCTCCCTTCTCACATTTCCGGCCTAGGATAGGTACACTTTGTGGGGAGGGGGTCGTGACATAGTGGTATCAAAGGTCAGGTTGAGAGATAAGATGGAGTTTGGAGTTAGGAATAGAAGAGGTTGCATGGGTTGGTAGGGAAACAATGTCATTCATGTTTAACATGTGATGTAAAAACTGGAGACCAACTGAGACATAGGAATTTAGGCCCCCCCTATGATATGATGTATGGAACATTAAGTTTACAATGGCTACTAACCAAGGTGATACTAGTTTCAGGGTAGAGACCTTGGAAAGGATCATTCATCATTCTTTCTTTGTGCCTGTGTTTGAATGGGTAGACCTTGGGATAGGTTAAACTAAATTCAATAAAAGAAAACAATTAAATAATTAATTAATGATGAGTCTCCCATATTCCATGTTTAGGAGATCTAACTCTTTGTTATTTTACAGGTATGGCTCCAAGTTGAAGTCCTCATCAGGATCACATATATGATGTCCAGTAGGCCATGCCAACAGATCATCGTTGGGTAGAGGTTGACAATGATGACACTTGGAGAAGGAAACTGAGAGTTTCAGCGCCATAGCCTACAGAAGTACGAGGGATCTTTTTTAGATGCCGTCACAGAAGAATGGTTAGAGGAGATCAAGATAGGCTTCAGTTCTATCTGTTCTTGGAAGGAGCAGTGGGTTTAGATGGTTGTGACGATGCTATGTTGAGTAGTGAGGCAGTGGTGGTTCTTTTTTCCTTGGGGATTGGAGGAGTCAACGATCTCATGGGAGGAGTTCCGAGAGAAGTTTAGGGTCAAGTTTCATTCTTCGACCATGAAGGTGTCCAGTCACAAAGAGATTCTTAACATTGAACAGGGGAGCTCTAGAGTGAGATATTTTGGAATCTGATTTAGGAACATTTTATGATATGCTTCGGACCTGTTTCCTGATGAGGAGGCCAGTGCAAGGCATTTTGAAGAGGCTTTGCATCTAGAGATCCAAAACCATGTCACCCCATTTATGATGATGACATTTCTTAAGGTGATGTCAAGGGAATATGTCATTGAGAGGACATTGTCCATAACTGTTTCAAACTGAGAGGGGAGTCATCATGATTCCTCACGAAGCAGAGCAATGTTCTGGGGTTCCCGATTTTTAGGGCAGAAGATTTTCTGTTCGGCTGGGGGTAGGTCCCAACCCTCAACATCTCATTTCTCTGGGGGCAGCAGCTCTCAGGCCTATGCCAAGGGATCATGCACTTGTTTTTTCTTGTGGTGGTCAAGGTCATCAGTAGTGAGAGTTCCCGACCTTTCAGGGTAGTAATCGTGCACCAGGTTTTCCACTCCTGGATCCTCCGTTGAAGCAGTCCCAGCCGAGGCAACAACAACAGGTTGCACCAGCAATAGATCGACAGAGGGTAGATGAGGCAGGCAAAGGACAACCCCGTGATACTCCTCGTCCTCAAAGAATAGAGCACGACCATGTTGGTGGTCGTCAATAGGGTCAGAGAGGCCGTGGAGATTGTCGTGGTCAGCTTTATGCTTTAGCGTTTCCAGTGCCAAGCGAGCCAGACATTGTTCGAGGTACACTTTTCTTGTTTTATATATTATTGTATGCCTTGTTTGATTCAGGAGTGACACAAATCTTCATATAATATACCTTTGTCCATGCTTTGGGACTTGAGGTAGAGAGGCTTCCAGTGCCCTTAGCGTTGACAATGCCACATGGAGGTCGAGATGACTTGTTAGAAGTATGTAGAGACTTTGAGCTAGTGTTGGGGTTGCACCACCCTTGGAAATATTTCCTATGTTTACGAATACAACTATATGATTTCATATTTTGAATGGATTGGTTTTATTCAATGTAGGATATCATGGAATTCTTCAGGAAGCGGGTCATTTTCTTCAATGCGGATGGAGAGTCGGTGTTGTTTGTTGGAGGGAGAGACCCTCGGATGTGTTAGAGGAGTGTTATGTCCTTATCATCCATGATGGATGAGCTGATGCTGATTTCTTCAAAGGTTCAAGAGTTTACATTTCCTAGGGTCATAGAAGAGTACCCTGATGTTTTTCAAGAAGATGTTGTAGCATTACCCCCTCGAAGAGACATTGAGTTTGGGATCGAGCTACAACTAGGAGCATCTCTTATCTCTATATCTCCATATTGGATGGCCCCTTATGAGTTACGAGAGCTAAGTATACAGATTGATGGTCTGTTATAGTGCGTTTTTGTTCATCTGAGTGTGTCACCATGGGGTGCACCGGTTTTGTTCATAAAGAAGGCTGACAACAGTTTGCAGTTGTGTGTCGATTATCATCGCCTAAAAAAATTGATAGTAAATAATTCCAATCATCTTCCACATATTGATTATTTATTCTATCAACTTAAGGGAGAAAGAAGGTTCTTAAAGATCGAATTTCTGTCAGGATATCATCATATGTGTGTGAAGGATGAGGATATCCCGAAGAATACTTTCCGTTGTCGTCATGGGCATTATGAGTTCATTAGAATGTCATTCGAAGTGAAAAATGCTCCATTTGTGTTCATGGGATTGATGAAAGCTATGCTTTGTGAGTTCCTGGACATGTTTTTTGTAGTTTTCATCGACGAAATAGTTATGTACTCCATGTATGAGGAAGAGCATGTAGAAAATCTACACGCTATTTTGGGAGTTCTTCGTCAACATCAGCTGTTTGGGAAGTAGTTGAAGTGTGAGTTTTGGGCCCGAGAAATCCGTTCCTTGTGACATGTTGTGTCCCAGTAGGGAGTAGCTGTGGATCCATCAAATATAGAAGTAGTTTAATCATAATAATCCCCCAAGATAGTTTCATATGTGCAAAGTTTCCATGGTCTCGCAGGCTACTATAGGAGGTTCGTAGCTGATTTTTCCTGAGTTGCGACTCCTCTGACTGCATTGAATAGGAAAGATTAGTCATTAATATAGATTGGTCAGTGTCAGGAAGCTTTTGATTATCTAAAGGAGAATTTAGTAAGTGCTCAAGTTCATTGTCTTCCAGCAGAGGGAGTTTAGTTTGATGTTTTCTGCGATGCTTCACATTTGGGCTAAGGCTCTGTTCTCATGCATCAAAGATCAGTTGTATCTTTTGGGTCTCGGCAGTTGCATCCCCATGAACGTAACTATGCTACCCATGATATTGAGTTGGTAGTCGTGGTGTTTTCTATGAATTTTTTGAGACATTAACTCATTGATGAGCACTTTGTGGTTTTCACCGATCATAAGAGTTTGAGGTATGTTTTCTCCCAGCGTGACATGAACTTATGACTGTGTCAGTGGATGGAGTTATTATAGGAATATGACTTGGAGATATAAAAAACACCTAGAAATGGGAATGTTTTAGTTGATGCACTGAGTTGAAAGTCACATAGTGATGATGTACATGAATCCGGTGATTTTTTGAGAGTAATGGAAGAACTGTCAGCATTACTTCTTGATATGCGAGAAGTTGGGGGAAGAGATTGTCTTTTCAGATTATGTTACAATCTTCTCTGGTGCAGATAGTGGAAGAGTCCCAGATGGGGGATCTAGAGGTGAAGGTGTAGAGCGACCGAGATCTTTGTGTTAAGGCCCCTGATGGTTGGTCAGAGGATGAACAACACTAAGTGTTCTATCACGGAAGGCTTTTTATTTATTTTAAGATGCACAAGATGGTTGTCAGAGAGTTTCATAGATCACCATTAGCAGTACATCCTGGCATGACAAAGATGTACCGAGACTTGAGGAGACAATTTTGGTGGCCCGGGCTGAAGCATGCAGTTGCAGAGTTTGTGTCTCGATGTTTGGTCTGCCAGAAGTTGAAGGCTGAACACCATGTTCCTGGTGGTCTACTCCAGCCATTGGAGATTCCTCAGTGGAATTGAAAGGACAACTAAATGGACTTTATTACTGGTTTACCTCGATCTCTGGGAGGACATAATTCTATTTGGGTGGTATTGTATTTTTAACAAAATCGTCCCACTTTATAGAAATCAAGGAGTCAAGCTCAGTGGATGTTTTTTCAAGGCAGTATCTAGAGAATGTGGTGAGACTTCATGGAGTCCCAATGATGATCATTTCTGATCAAGATCCTCAATTTACTTCTATGGTTTGGAGAGGTCTCCATCATGCTTTCAGATCTCAGTTATTCCTTAGCACTTCTTTTCATCTTCAAACGGATGGTCAGACAGAGGGAACCATCTAGACTCTTTAATACATGTAATGCTCTTGTGTTCTTGATTTTGGAGGTTTGTGGATGAGGAACTTACCCTTGGTGGAGTTCTCTTAAAATAATAGTTTTGTTTTGACCATCAGTATGGCATCATTTGAATCCTTGTATGGTCGACCTTTCCATTCTCCATTGTGCTAGACTGGGTTCGTAGAGTCTGCAATTCTTGGGCCTAAACTAGTGCAAAATACAACAAACATGGTTCAAGTGATTCATGAGAGGATGAAGACAATGCAAGATCATCAGAAATCATATGTTGATCAACGGAGGAGGCACTTAGAGTTTGATGTTGGGGACCATGTGTTTCTGAGAGGTGGCTCCCTGTCGTGGGCAGTGATGGTTTGGTCATGGGAGTAAGCTTCCTCCCCGGTTGTTGGGAATTTCAAGGTGTTTGCTCATGTTGGAGTTGTGGCGTATCGAGTAGCACTTCCCCCGCAGATGAGTCGGATACATGATGTTTCCATGTATCATAACTCCATCGTTATCTTCATGATGACTCTCACGTAATGAATTGTAGAGATATCAAGGTTGATGATGATTCAACCTTCAAGGAACGACCTGTGGAGATCCAAGACCGCAAAGAGAAGGTGTTGTATGGGTGTTCTATCCCCTTGGTTCATGTCTTGTGGTGACAAGGTGGCATGGAGGAGAGTACCTGGGAACTTGAGTCAACGATACGTGCTCAATACCCAGATTTGTTGGATGTTTAACTCTATTCATGTAACAATGTCCCCTTTGTGGTTATATACCATTCATGTTTATAATATGGATTTCTTTTGTAGATTCTTGTGGCTTCCTCTCTTTTGAGAGGTATCTCGATGCGTGGTTGTTCAGACCCCGTTTCATTTTCCATTAGGTGGGTTTTGAATTCTTGAGGATGAGATTGTATTGAGAGGTATCTGATGTAATAGACCTGACCTCTCTGGTCCATTCCTTTGTGAAAATCATGTGTATGAGTTGATTTAGGAGGTCAAGGTGACTTATGCCCAACACTTTGCCAATTTTTCAGTTCAGTGAATAGTTCCAATGGTATACATTTGTGAACAGTGAAACAATAACCTTCTGTGAAAAGTGCATCGGTGACCTTTGGTGAACATTTTCATCAGTAAGCTTTTGTGAATAGTGTCATTGGTGACCCTTGGTGAACAGTGTCATCGGTAAGCTTCTATGAAAAATTCCATCATTGAACAGTTTTATCCATCAGGTCTAATGGTAACCTCTCTTTATTTTTCAAATTTTATAATTCTATGAATATTTCCACTATCGGTAACCCCTAAGCGTAACCTCTCTTTCCTTTTCCAAATTTCCAATTCTATGAACAGTTCCATTGGTGAATAGTTATATCAGTAACCTCAATTGGTAACCTCTATCGGTAACCACTATTTTCCTTTGCCAAATTTTGAGTTCAGGAATAGTGTTTTCAGAACGATGAGGTTTATCGATAACCTCTTTTGGTACCCTCAATTTCCTTTTTCAAAATTTGAGTCCATGAACAGTGTTTCCAGAACGGTGAGGTCTATTGGTAAGCTCTATTTCCTTTTCCAAATTTTGAGTTCATGAACAATGTTTCCAGCTTTCTACAATTTCACCCCTTTAATGTTTCCTTTGACGTAAAATGCATTTAAATCCTTATTTTAAGGACTCTAAGTCTAATTAAAAGGCTATAACTCTTATATTAATTTATCCTAAGGCTTGGTACGTTTATACTTGGTCAAACCGTGTGGTTTAATGTGATCCTCTTTTAAAGGAAAACCTAGCGTATCTTAAACCACCGCTCCATTAAATCTTCTAATGGGACGGGTTATCTTCCTCCCTAGTTCTTCCTCCCTATTCTCAGCTATGAGATTCTATAACCTTTCATTCTATTCTGTAGGGGTTGTGAAATCAAAATTTCCTCCTAGGACTGGTTCCGCTCTATTTTGAGGCTACCAAGCAGTATTGATCAATCTTCAGTATAAGGTATAATCTATCGACATTATTTTGGGTTCGTCTCCTTCTGTTTCCTATTGCCGTATTATGGTTAGTGATATCACTAATTCAAATGGAGTTTTCTTGGGTTTCCGTTGGTGCGGTCATACCGAAGCATCCTCGGGTGGATACAGTTGTCACGGGAGTAGAAGATCGTGATTCTTTGTGTGGATTGTTCTTGTATAAAGAACGGAAATAACCATTTGATGTAGGGGATTTTTTTCTTCCCTTTTATTTTATGTGAAACCGTATAGTTAGAATGTTTTATCCCAATGGATCACAATGGAATTGACATAATAAATATTTGAACTTAATAAATAAATTTATATCGATCATATATTATTGCCTCATGTTTTGCTAGATAGTGTGATATCTATGATTTATTTGTATAGCTATTAGTTCTTGATGGAAATTGGTAAATAATGTAAACTGGAATTAATTGATAATTGTTTTTCTAATGATAAATAGGCATGTCAATGAATCTGGTTCTTCTTATTGTAATTTTATGTTAATCAAAATGGTGCAGTAAGCATGTTTAATTATTTGCGATAGTTTACTATTTA